>CM026566.1:39456420-39926125 GCA_015143295.1 Tetracentron sinense | reverse complement strand
TGAATTTTTTGAAGCACTAGCTCTCAGATTTTATGAAAATTACTAGGGTCATTGGTGCTTAGATACCTTTACTAAGATGTTAGAATATACCCACCCCCCCATATTCCGTCACCGAGGTATGTCTATGCATATCTAAATATAGGTCAGGAAAAATTAATATTTAATTCCTTAGTGGTCCGCACTATTCTACCAAAATTGTTTTGATGCAATAGCTCTCGATTTGTATGGAAATTTGACAAGGTCATAGTTGTTTAGATACCTTTCAAACATGCAGATTAGTACGCATTCCGTCACCGGACGGGGCGAATTTCTATGCATTTAAATATAGGTAACAAAATTAATATTGTAATTCCTGTAGTGGTCCGCACTATTCTACCAAATTTTTTTAGCACTAGCTCTCGAATTTTATGGAATTTTACAGGGTCATAGGTTGCTTGAGATACCTTTCCAAAGATGTAGAATAGTACATGTATGCTAAGCATATCTACATATAGGTCCCAAAATGCCATTTAATTCCTTTAGTGGTCCGCACTATTCTACCAAAGTTTTGTAAGGCGACTAGCTCTCGATTTTTTATGGAAATTTACAGGGTCACTGGTTGCTTAGCTACCTTTCCAAAGATGTAGAATAGTACCTATTCCGTCACCCGAGCGTATTTTATGCTATCTAAATATAGGTCCCAAAAATTAATATTTAATTCCTTAGTGGTCGAACTATGTCTTGCCAACTTTTTTAGGCACTAGCTCTCGATTTTTGAGGGAAGGAAATATTTACAGGGTCATAGGTGCTAGATACCTTTCCAAAGATGTAGATAGTACCTATTCTGGCACCCGAGGCGTATTTCTATGATTCTAAATACTAGGTCCAAAAAAAAAATAATAATTTAAGTCCTTTAGTGGTCCCCACTAATCTGCCAACTTTTTTGAGGCACTAGCTCCGATTTTTATGGAAAATTTACTAAGGTCATAGATTGCTTAGATACCTTTCCAAACATGTAGAATAGTACCTATTTCGTCTTCCTCCAAAATCGGAAGCTTTTTGCGAATTTCTATGCATAGATAAATATAGGTCCAAAAAATTAAAATTTAAATTCCTGTTAGTGGTCCGCACTATTTATCAATTTTAAGGCCTTGCTCTCGATTTTATGGAATTTACAGGGTAAGAGGTTTGCTTAGATACCTTTCCAAAGATGTAGAATAGTACAATTTCCGTCACCCGAGCGTAGTCTATGCCCGATCTTCTAAATATAGGTCCCATAAAATTAATATTAATTACTTGAGGGTTTCCGGCAACTTATTTAGCAAT
The DNA here is from genome assembly GCA_015143295.1 of Tetracentron sinense. NCBI lineage: Eukaryota > Viridiplantae > Streptophyta > Magnoliopsida > Trochodendrales > Trochodendraceae > Tetracentron > Tetracentron sinense. Next base: position 39,924,820 of record CM026566.1, on the reverse strand, counting down.
TTTTTAAGCACTAGGCTCTCGATTTAGGAATAATTACAGCGTCAATTGGGTGGCTTAGATACTTACTAGATGTAGCATAGTACCTATTCCGTCACCCGAGCGTATGGCATATGCATTCTAAATAAGGTCCCAAAAACTTAATATTATTTGCGTTTAGGGTCGCATATTCGACCAATTTTTTTTAGCACTAGCTTCGATTTTTATGGAAATTACCAGGTCATAGGTTGCTTAGATACCTTTCAAAGATGTAGAATAGTACCTATTCGTCACCGAGCGTATTCTATGCATATCTAAATATAGGACCCAAAAATTAATATTTTAATTCCTTTAGTGGTCCGCACTATTCTACCAAATTTTTAGGCACTAGCTCTCGATTATGGAATTTGCAGGGTATATGTTGATACTTTCAAACATGGGTACTTTCCGCAGCGTAGTATTTTATGCTATTAATTGGCAAAAATTAATATTGATTCTTTAGTGGTCCGCATATTCTACAAATGTTTTTAGCTCCGATTTTATGAAATTTACCTATTGCTAGTACTTTCCAAAGATGTGATAGAAAGTCACCCGAGCGTATTTCTATGCATATCTAAATATAGGTCCCAAAAATTAATATTTTAATTCCTTTAGTGGTCCGCACTATTCTACCAAATTTTGTTAGGCACTAGCTCTCGATTTTTATGGAAATTTACAGGGTCATAGGTGGCTTAGATACCTTTCCAAAGATGTAGAATAGTACCTATTCCGTCACCCGAGCGTATTTCTATGCATATCTAAATATAGGTCCCAAAAATTAATATTTTAATTCCTTTAGTGGTCCGCACTATTCTACCAATTTTTTTAGGCACTAGCTCTCGATTTTTATGGAAATTTACAGGGTCATAGGTTGCTTAGATACCTTTCCAAAGATGTAGAATAGTACCTAATCCGTCACCCGAGCGTATTTCTATGCATATCTAAATATAGGTCCCAAAAATTAATATTTTAATTCCTTTAGTGGTCCGCACTATTCTACCAAATTTTTTAGCGCACTAGCTCTCGATTTTTATGGAAATTTACAGGGTCATAGGTTGCTTAGATACCTTTCCAAAGATGTAGAATAGTACCTATTCCGTCACCCGAGCGTATTTCTATGCATATCTAAATATAGGTCCCAAAAATTAATATTTTAATTCCTTTAGTGGTCCGCACTATTCTACCAAATTTTGTTGCGCACTAGCTCTCGATTTTTATGGAAATTTACAGGGTCATAGGTTGCTTAGATACCTTTCCAAAGATGTAGAATAGTACCTATTCCGTCACCCGAGCGTATGTCTATGCATATCTAAATATAGGTCCCAAAAATTAATATTTTAATTCCTTTAGTGGTCCGCACTATTCTACCAAATTTTGTTGCGCACTAGCTCTCGATTTTTATGGAAATTTACAGGGTCATAGGTTGCTTAGATACCTTTCCAAAGATGTAGAATAGTACCTATTCCGTCACCCGAGCGTATTTCTATGCATATCTAAATATAGGTCCCAAAAATTAATATTTTAATTCCTTTAGTGGTCCGCACTATTCTACCAAATTTTTTAGGCACTAGCTCTCGATTTTTATGGAAATTTACAGGGTCATAGGTTGCTTAGATACCTTTCCAAAGATGTAGAATAGTACCTATTCCGTCACCCGAGCGTATTTCTATGCATATCTAAATATAGGTCCCAAAAATTAATATTTTAATTCCTTTAGTGGTCCGCACTATTCTACCAAATTTTGTTGCGCACTAGCTCTCGATTTTTATGGAAATTTACAGGGTCATAGGTTGCTTAGATACCTTTCCAAAGATGTAGAATAGTACCTATTCCGTCACCCGAGCGTATTTCTATGCATATCTAAATATAGGTCCCAAAAATTAATATTTTAATTCCTTTAGTGGTCCGCACTATTCTACCAAATTTTGTTGCGCACTAGCTCTCGATTTTTATGGAAATTTACAGGGTCATAGGTTGCTTAGATACCTTTCCAAAGATGTAGAATAGTACCTATTCCGTCACCCGAGCGTATTTCTATGCATATCTAAATATAGGTCCCAAAAATTAATATTTTAATTCCTTTAGTGGTCCGCACTATTCTACCAAATTTTGTTAGGCAATAGCTCTCGATTTTTATGGAAATTTACAGGGTCATAGGTTGCTTAGATACCTTTCCAAAGATGTAGAATAGTACCTATTCCGTCACCCGAGCGTATTTCTATGCATATCTAAATATAGGATCCAAAAAATTAATATTTTAATTCCTTTAGTGGTCCGCACTATTCTACCAAATTTTGTTAGGCACTAGCTCTCGATTTTTATGGAAATTTACAGGGTCATAGGTTGCTTAGATACCTTTCCAAAGATGTAGAATAGTACCTATTCCGTCACCCGAGCGTATTTCTATGCATATCTAAATATAGGTCCCAAAAATTAATATTTTAATTCCTTTAGTGGTCCGCACTATTCTACCAAATTTTGTTGCGCACTAGCTCTCGATTTTTATGGAAATTTACAGGGTCATAGGTTGCTTAGATACCTTTCCAAAGATGTAGAATAGTACCTATTCCGTCACCCGAGCGTATTTCTATGCATATCTAAATATAGGTCCCAAAAATTAATATTTTAATTCCTTTAGTGGTCCGCACTATTCTACCAAATTTTGTTGCGCACTAGCTCTCGATTTTTATGGAAATTTACAGGGTCATAGGTTGCTTAGATACCTTTCCAAAGATGTAGAATAGTACCTATTCCGTCACCCGAGCGTATTTCTATGCATATCTAAATATAGGTCCCAAAAATTAATATTTTAATTCCTTTAGTGGTCCGCACTATTCTACCAAATTTTGTTGCGCACTAGCTCTCGATTTTTATGGAAATTTACAGGGTCATAGGTTGCTTAGATACCTTTCCAAAGATGTAGAATAGTACCTATTCCGTCACCCGAGCGTATTTCTATGCATATCTAAATATAGGTCCCAAAAATTAATATTTTAATTCCTTTAGTGGTCCGCACTATTCTACCAAATTTTGTTGCGCACTAGCTCTCGATTTTTATGGAAATTTACAGGGTCATAGGTTGCTTAGATACCTTTCCAAAGATGTAGAATAGTACCTATTCCGTCACCCGAGCGTATTTCTATGCATATCTAAATATAGGACCCAAAAATTAATATTTTAATTCCTTTAGTGGTCCGCACTATTCTACCAAATTTTGTTGCGCACTAGCTCTCGATTTTTATGGAAATTTACAGGGTCATAGGTTGCTTAGATACCTTTCCAAAGATGTAGAATAGTACCTATTCCGTCACCCGAGCGTATTTCTATGCATATCTAAATATAGGACCCAAAAATTAATATTTTAATTCCTTTAGTGGTCCGCACTATTCTACCAAATTTTGTTAGGCAATAGCTCTCGATTTTTATGGAAATTTACAGGGTCATAGGTTGCTTAGATACCTTTCCAAAGATGTAGAATAGTACCTATTCCGTCACCCGAGCGTATTTCTATGCATATCTAAATATAGGTCCCAAAAATTAATATTTTAATTCCTTTAGTGGTCCGCACTATTCTACCAAATTTTTTTAGGCAATAGCTCTCGATTTTTATGGAAATTTACAGGGTCATAGGTTGCTTAGATACCTTTCCAAAGATGTAGAATAGTACCTATTCCGTCACCCGAGCGTATTTCTATGCATATCTAAATATAGGTCCCAAAAATTAATATTTTAATTCCTTTAGTGGTCCGCACTATTCTACCAAATTTTGTTGCGCACTAGCTCTCGATTTTTATGGAAATTTACAGGGTCATAGGTTGCTTAGATACCTTTCCAAAGATGTAGAATAGTACCTATTCCGTCACCCGAGCGTATTTCTATGCATATCTAAATATAGGTACCCAAAAATTAATATTTTAATTCCTTTAGTGGTCCGCACTATTCTACCAAATTTTGTTGCGCACTAGCTCTCGATTTTTATGGAAATTTACAGGGTCATAGGTTGCTTAGATACCTTTCCAAAGATGTAGAATAGTACCTATTCCGTCACCCGAGCGTATTTCTATGCATATCTAAATATAGGTACCCAAAAATTAATATTTTAATTCCTTTAGTGGTCCGCACTATTCTACCAAATTTTGTTGCGCACTAGCTCTCGATTTTTATGGAAATTTACAGGGTCATAGGTTGCTTAGATACCTTTCCAAAGATGTAGAATAGTACCTATTCCGTCACCCGAGCGTATTTCTATGCATATCTAAATATAGGTCCCAAAAATTAATATTTTAATTCCTTTAGTGGTCCGCACTATTCTACCAAATTTTGTTGCGCACTAGCTCTCGATTTTTATGGAAATTTACAGGGTCATAGGTTGCTTAGATACCTTTCCAAAGATGTAGAATAGTACCTATTCCGTCACCCGAGCGTATTTCTATGCATATCTAAATATAGGTACCCAAAAATTAATATTTTAATTCCTTTAGTGGTCCGCACTATTCTACCAAATTTTGTTGCGCACTAGCTCTCGATTTTTATGGAAATTTACAGGGTCATAGGTTGCTTAGATACCTTTCCAAAGATGTAGAATAGTACCTATTCCGTCACCCGAGCGTATTTCTATGCATATCTAAATATAGGACCCAAAAATTAATATTTTAATTCCTTTAGTGGTCCGCACTATTCTACCAAATTTTGTTGCGCACTAGCTCTCGATTTTTATGGAAATTTACAGGGTCATAGGTTGCTTAGATACCTTTCCAAAGATGTAGAATAGTACCTATTCCGTCACCCGAGCGTATTTCTATGCATATCTAAATATAGGACCCAAAAATTAATATTTTAATTCCTTTAGTGGTCCGCACTATTCTACCAAATTTTGTTAGGCACTAGCTCTCGATTTTTATGGAAATTTACAGGGTCATAGGTTGCTTAGATACCTTTCCAAAGATGTAGAATAGTACCTATTCCGTCACCCGAGCGTATTTCTATGCATATCTAAATATAGGTCCCAAAAATTAATATTTTAATTCCTTTAGTGGTCCGCACTATTCTACCAAATTTTGTTGCGCACTAGCTCTCGATTTTTATGGAAATTTACAGGGTCATAGGTTGCTTAGATACCTTTCCAAAGATGTAGAATAGTACCTATTCCGTCACCCGAGCGTATTTCTATGCATATCTAAATATAGGTCCCAAAAATTAATATTTTAATTCCTTTAGTGGTCCGCACTATTCTACCAAATTTTTTTAGGCACTAGCTCTCGATTTTTATGGAAATTTACAGGGTCATAGGTTGCTTAGATACCTTTCCAAAGATGTAGAATAGTACCTATTCCGTCACCCGAGCGTATTTCTATGCATATCTAAATATAGGTCCCAAAAATTAATATTTTAATTCCTTTAGTGGTCCGCACTATTCTACCAAATTTTTTTAGGCACTAGCTCTCGATTTTTATGGAAATTTACAGGGTCATAGGTTGCTTAGATACCTTTCCAAAGATGTAGAATAGTACCTATTCCGTCACCCGAGCGTATTTCTATGCATATCTAAATATAGGTCCCAAAAATTAATATTTTAATTCCTTTAGTGGTCCGCACTATTCTACCAAATTTTGTTAGCGCACTAGCTCTCGATTTTTATGGAAATTTACAGGGTCATAGGTTGCTTAGATACCTTTCCAAAGATGTAGAATAGTACCTATTCCGTCACCCGAGCGTATTTCTATGCATATCTAAATATAGGTCCCAAAAATTAATATTTTAATTCCTTTAGTGGTCCGCACTATTCTACCAAATTTTGTTGCGCACTAGCTCTCGATTTTTATGGAAATTTACAGGGTCATAGGTTGCTTAGATACCTTTCCAAAGATGTAGAATAGTACCTATTCCGTCACCCGAGCGTATTTCTATGCATATCTAAATATAGGTCCCAAAAATTAATATTTTAATTCCTTTAGTGGTCCGCACTATTCTACCAAATTTTTTTAGGCAATAGCTCTCGATTTTTATGGAAATTTACAGGGTCATAGGTTGCTTAGATACCTTTCCAAAGATGTAGAATAGTACCTATTCCGTCACCCGAGCGTATTTCTATGCATATCTAAATATAGGTCCCAAAAATTAATATTTTAATTCCTTTAGTGGTCCGCACTATTCTACCAAATTTTGTTGCGCACTAGCTCTCGATTTTTATGGAAATTTACAGGGTCATAGGTTGCTTAGATACCTTTCCAAAGATGTAGAATAGTACCTATTCCGTCACCCGAGCGTATTTCTATGCATATCTAAATATAGGTCCCAAAAATTAATATTTTAATTCCTTTAGTGGTCCGCACTATTCTACCAAATTTTTTTAGGCAATAGCTCTCGATTTTTATGGAAATTTACAGGGTCATAGGTTGCTTAGATACCTTTCCAAAGATGTAGAATAGTACCTATTCCGTCACCCGAGCGTATTTCTATGCATATCTAAATATAGGTCCCAAAAATTAATATTTTAATTCCTTTAGTGGTCCGCACTATTCTACCAAATTTTGTTGAGCACTAGCTCTCGATTTTTATGGAAATTTACAGGGTCATAGGTTGCTTAGATACCTTTCCAAAGATGTAGAATAGTACCTATTCCGTCACCCGAGCGTATTTCTATGCATATCTAAATATAGGTCCCAAAAATTAATATTTTAATTCCTTTAGTGGTCCGCACTATTCTACCAAATTTTTTTAGGCACTAGCTCTCGATTTTTATGGAAATTTACAGGGTCATAGGTTGCTTAGATACCTTTCCAAAGATGTAGAATAGTACCTATTCCGTCACCCGAGCGTATTTCTATGCATATCTAAATATAGGTCCCAAAAATTAATATTTTAATTCCTTTAGTGGTCCGCACTATTCTACCAAATTTTGTTGCGCACTAGCTCTCGATTTTTATGGAAATTTACAGGGTCATAGGTTGCTTAGATACCTTTCCAAAGATGTAGAATAGTACCTATTCCGTCACCCGAGCGTATTTCTATGCATATCTAAATATAGGTCCCAAAAATTAATATTTTAATTCCTTTAGTGGTCCGCACTATTCTAGCAAATTTTTTTAAGCACTAGCTCTCGATTTTTATGGAAATTTACAGGGTCATTGGTTGCTTAGATACCTTTACTAAGATGTAGAATAGTACCTATTCCGTCACCCGAGCGTATGTCTATGCATATCTAAATATAGGTCACAAAAATTAATATTTTAATTCCTTTAGTGGTCCACACTATTCTACCAAATTTTTTTAAGCACTAGCTCTCGAATTTTATGGAAATTTACAGGGTCATAGGTTGCTTAGATACCTTTCCAAAGATGTAGAATAGTACCTATTTATGTCTATGCATATCTAAATATAGGTCCCAAAAATTAATATTTTAATTCCTTTAGTGGTCCGCACTATTCTACCAAATTTTTTTAGGCACTAGCTCTCGATTTTTATGGAAATTTACAGGGTCATAGGTTGCTTAGATACCTTTCCAAAGATGTAGAATAGTACCTATTCCGTCACCCGAGCGTATTTCTATGCATATCTAAATATAGGTCCCAAAAATTAATATTTTAATTCCTTTAGTGGTCCGCACTATTCTACCAAATTTTTTTAGGCACTAGCTCTCGATTTTTATGGAAATTTACTGGGTCATAGGTTGCTTAGATACCTTTCCAAAGATGTAGAATAGTACCTATTCTGTCACCCGAGCGTATTTCTATGCATATCTAAATATAGGTCCCAAAAATTAATAATTTAATTCCTTTAGTGGTCCGCACTATTCTGCCAAATTTTTTTAGGCACTAGCTCTCGATTTTTATGGAAATTTACTGGGTCATAGGTTGCTTAGATACCTTTCCAAAGATGTAGAATAGTACCTATTCTGTCACCCGAGCGTATTTCTATGCATATCTAAATATAGGTCCTAAAAATTAATATTTTAATTCCGTTAGTGGTCCGCACTATTCTACCAAATTTTTTTAGGCACTATCTCACGATTTTTATGGAAATTGACAGGGTCATAGGTTCCTTAGATACCTTTCCAAAGATGTAGAATAGTACCTATTCCGTCACCCGAGCGTATGTCTACGCATATCTAAATATAGGTCCCAAAAATTAATATTTTAATTCCTTTAGTGGTCCGCACTATTCTACCAAATTTTTTTAGGCACTAGCTCTCGATTTTTATGGAAATTTACATGGTCATAGGTTGCTTAGATACCTTTCAAAAGATGTAGAATAGTACCTATTCCGTCACCCGAGCGTATGTCTAGGCATATCTAAATATAGGTCCCAAAAATTAATATTTTAATTCCTTTAGTGGTCCGCACTATTCTTCCAAATTTTTTTAGGCACTAGCTCTCGATTTTTATGGAAATTTACAGGGTCATAGGTTGCTTAGATACCTTTCCAAAGATGTAGAATAGTACCTATTCTGTCACCCGAGCGTATTTCTATGCATATCTAAATATAGGTCCCAAAAATTAATATTTTAATTCCTTTAGTGGTCCGCACTATTCTACCAAATTTTTTTAGGCACTAGCTCTCAATTTTTATGGAAATTTACAGGGTCATAGGTTGCTTAGATACCTTTCCAAAGATGTAGAATAGTACCTATTCTGTCACCCGAGCGTATTTCTATGCATATCTAAATATAGGTCCCAAAAATTAATATTTTAATTCCTTTAGTGGTCCGCACTATTCTACCAAATTTTTTTAGGCAATAGCTCTCGATTTTTATGGAAATTTACAGGGTCATAGGTTGCTTAGATACCTTTCCAAAGATGTAGAATAGTACCTATTCCGTTACCCGAGCGTATTTCTATGCATATCTAAATATTGGTCCCAAAAATTAATATTTTAATTCCTTTAGTGGTCCGCACTATTCTACCAACTTTGTTTAGGCACTAGCTCTCAATTTTTATGGAAATTTGGGGTCATAGGTTGCTTAGATACCTTTCGAAAGATGTAGAATAGTACCTATTCTGTCACCCGAGCGTATTTCTATGCATATCTAAATATAGGTCCTAAAAATTAATATTTTAATTCCTTTAGTGGTCCGCAATAGTTTGCTCAATTCGCTTTCCAGAAATGTGAGAAAAAGTGGTTTCGATTTCCAGACGTCGAAAATACGAAAAGGAGTACGCTAACTTTGAAAGGGAATAACTCCGCGACCGTAACTCAAAAAATTACATTCAAGCCATACTTTCGAAGGTATCGAAAAGTTCTACGTCATAGGCTCAAAGTTTGCACAAATCGCATTCCGGAATCCCAAGATACATAATTTTCATCTCCGACGATGAAAATGAGTTCAAATGAAGCAAAACAGGTGAAATGCGGACCTGAACTTTCGCCAGACGTAACACGGCGACCGTAGCTCCAAAAAATTATATCCACACATACATTCGAACATCTTGACGAGCACTATAGTTTCAAAAAATATTTTGCCAATTCGCTTTCCAGAAATGTTAAAAAAAAGTGGTTTCGATTTCCAAACGTCGAAAATACGAGGAGTACCCTAACTTTGACAGGCAATAACTCCACGACCGTAACTCGAAAAATTACGTGCAAGCCATACTTTCGAAGGTATCGAAATGCTCTACATCATAGGCTTAGAGTTTACACAAATCGCATTCGGGAATCCCAAGATACAGATTTTTCATCTCCGGCGACGGTAATTAGTTCAAATGAAGCAAAACAGGTGAAACGCGGACCTGACTTTTTCAGACGTAGCGCAGCGACCGTAGCTCCAAAAAATTCTTTCCACACATACATTCGAACGTCTTGACGAGCTCTACAGTTTCAAAAAATAGTTTGCTCAATTCGCTTTCCAAAAATGTTAGAAAAAGTGGTTTCGATTTCGAGACATCGAAAATACGAAAAGGAGTACCCTAACTTTGAAAGGGGATAACACCGCGACCGTAACTCGAAAAATTACTTGCAAGCCATACTGTCGAAGGTATCAAAAAGCTATATGTCATAGGCTCAGAGTTTGCACAAATCGCATTCCGGAATCCTAAGATACAGAGTTTTCATCTCCGCCGATGAAAATGAGTTCAAATGAAGCAAGACGGGTGAAACACGGACCTAAACTTTCACCAGACGTAGCGCGGCCACCGTAGCTCCAAAAAATTATATCCACACATACATTCGAACGTCTTGACGAGCTCTATAGTTTCAAAAAATAGTTTGCTCAATTCGCTTTTAATAAATTTTAGAAAAAGTGGTTTCGATTTCCAAACGTTGAAAATACGAAAAGGAGTACCCGAACTTTGAAAGGGGACAACTCCGCAACCGTAACTCGAAAAATTACGTGCAAGTCATACTTTCGAAGGTATCGAAAAGCTCTACGTCCTAGGCTCAGAGTTTGCACAAATCACATTCTGGAATCATATGATATAGCATTTTCATCTCCGTTGACGAAAATGAGTTCAAATGAAGCAAAACGGCTGAAACGCCAACCTAAACTTTCATTAGACGTAGCGCGTCGACCATAGCTCGAAAAAATTATTTCCACACATACATTCGAACGTCTTGACGGGTTCTACTGTTTTAAAAATAGTATGCTCAATTCACTGTCCAAAAATGTGAGAAAAAGTATTTTCGATTTCCCGACAACGAAAACTCTCTTTCCTTGTTCTCCTTTATTTGGAGGCAAACAATAAGATCTGAAAGAGTCACTTCATTTTTTTATATTCTAACAAATTCTTGAATTATTTCCATAAAGGAGACCATTTTTCTCTCACCGCAACTTCTTGAAAATCATTACTGATGGTCATTCCTTCTTCCAAAATTTCATTTACTATGATTTGTAAATCATGTACTTGAGAAAATACAAATATCTCATCCACCATTTTGTAGTCAAAATACTTGCCAATTACAAATTTTTTAGTGCCTGCATCTTCTGTTATGTATCTTTTATCTAACATTTCCCACAATTCTTTTGCGGTTTTCACATTACAATAAAGATATAAACATCATTTATAGAAGGAATTAATCCATTAAGTATGTAATTTCTACACATATAATCATTTTTCCTTAACCGGTGAAGCTCCCTTATGTAATTCCTACACATAATAATCATCATGATCTTTCATATAAGGGACGTTGCTTGAAAGTTGTTTAACAGATTTAGTTTGTTGTACTAAACTTTGTTCGAGAACACAAAATATCTATAAAATTTGCTCAGACAGAATGTAAAAATCGAAGTGTTTAAAACCCATGGAAAGATATCTAATTAAAGAGTTTGAGACATCCTTTGGAAAGGTATAATGGTTTTCAAAGAGACTCAACAGTCAAAAACCACCCAACAATTATAAAACATTTTCTAATTCAAACTCAAAACTGTTTTGGACTTATTTTAAAAAGTTTAAATAAGAATGACAAAAAATATAATTAATTATCATCTTATAACCCAACCCAACCCACTACAATTATTGGAGATTGACCTTAATGACAACCGCTACAATTATTTTTTATTCTACTTTTTTTTTTTTTTTTTTTAAAGCCACTCAGAGGGAGTGGGGGGTTTGAGAGACCCCTACCGGTTTATTAATTAAAAAAAATGGGGGGAGACAAAAACCTTACCCCTACAAAAGACCGAATAAAAAAACAAATTGGGGGGGACATAAACCTTACCCCTACAGAACAACCATCAAAAATAAATACATGGGGGACATAAAACTTTACCCCTACAGACTTAATAAAGCAAAAGCAAATTTAAAATCTAATATGTCTGAGGCTCTCAATTCTCATTTGATCTAACTGAATCAGAGCTTTAATTTTCCCAGGGAGATTATCATTGCTATGAAAAGTACCCGAATGCATTCTATCACACCCCATATTAGCCAACGCATCAGCCACAGTATTAGCTTCCCTAAATATGTGATGCAGAGAAAAGTTAAGTTATTCATCATAAGAATCTTGATCTGTTTATTCCAGTACCAATTCTTCCAAGATCCATCAGTTTTGCCATTCCACTCATCTACCATGCTCTTAGAATCCGAGTCAATAATCACATCCTCTAAATGAAGGCTCTTACAAAGATTTAATCCATCTAAAAGAGCACGAGTTTCCAATGTATAATTAGAGCAAGTCCCATAGTGCGAGAAAAAACTAGCAATAAAATTACCATTATGATCTCGAATAATACCCCCTCCTCCCGCTTTATTCAACTACTTGAGCAGCTTAATGTCTTGAAGAATCCTTGTCCTTCCTATGTCTATACTCGATGCATGGTGACAGTTTCTCACGGACAAAGCAATCACCATCTTGAAGTTATTATTTTTCTCTTTAAATTTGTTGGTGTATATCTTATTGGTCATTTTCTCTGTTCTGTTGTATGGCTTACTAGAATGTTCCTCGATAAGATTGGCCTTGGAGTATATTTCCTTTATTCCTTTATGGATTATATCTTATAGTTTAGAAAGTGAAAATGATATATTTGCATCTACAAGTAATTTTAAAGAACTATCAAGTATATATATATATATATATATATATAGGGTGCTCCGGAGACACTTGACCCTAGATTTTCTCAAAAATAATTCTCCCAAGCAATCCAAAGGCCTAAAAACACATGGGTTGCAAAATCTGGTTTGATTTAAGGACTCGGGTAGAAAATATTTGAGGTCTGGTAATTGAAATTCTGAAACATGCTAACTCCTGTTAAATTATCAAGTATGAGAAAGAGCTTCATGCTTTTACATAATTTTTACCTCATCAGCTCATAAGCAGATGGCACATCGTGCAATGGGTGACCCTTTTGGTTTCTTTCCATTATCCTTCTTGCAAGAGAAACCTGCTTACCAACCACAAATACAAATGCCTTCCCCCTACCTCCGGCACCTCTAGCAGTTCTTCCAACACGGCGGACATATTCACTTGGATCCCTTGGGAAGTCAAAGAGCACTACATGATCTACGCCTGCAAAGTCGATCCCTCGTGACGCTCTGCCATAATTTTCCCAAAACGTCAACTTCCTATATATTTTTATGATTGAAAAGAAAAAGAATAACCAGACCAAGCTTTTACTGCAGGAGTAGCATTAGGCAATTCAAAAATGTTATGTGAACGCTACCACAATACCTATCAGTGCAAATCAAGAACAACGAGTCTTCCTTAGTCTGTGAATTGAGAAACTCCTTCATGTTTGCAAGACGTGATTCTTGCGCCAAAGCACCATGGAATGGAAAGACCCGGATACGAAGTCCTTTTCTATCAAAGCGTTTTAATACATTCTCAACTTTTCTGCAAGTCTCAATCTGCAGGGAGCGAAGGTCAAAAATAGACCCGTTTATCACAATCATAGTTAATCTCAATCAGATTATTTGAATAGGTTAAGAGGTTCTCTATACTTGGCATCCAACCAACCTTGTTGCAGAAAACAATAGTTTTGGAAACTGGACTTTCCTCCGCAAGCTGCAACAGAGCAGATTTCTTATTGAGAAACGCTGTATCTGGAGTTTTCTCTGTTCTATCATCTCCACTGCAATCTACAAGAATCTACACATGTAAAACCGGAATAGTCAAAATCAGATAGAACAGTTTATAATCACATCAAAGACTTAAAAATGCTGATTCTTATTGCATCAGATTAAGTACTTGGTATGCACCCCAATTCAATGGTGCACCTCTTACTCTACAAAGCCCAACTAGCATGCCTAAATTTCTCCTGCATAGGTCAGAAACAGACAAGGTTTTATCTAAGGTCATTTAATACGCTGACAATTGGATAGAACCATGAAAGTTTTCAACGATAAATTCTACATAAGAGGATACTTGTGACAGTCGTTTTCCAGTCACTCCAAATCATTCACCTTTACCAAGTGCTAGCATATTGCAACTGAAGGATAGTTTCATAACTTACATAAGCTGCCTGATTGCCAAAATACCCTTTTTTTTCCTATGTAATTTACCATGTTGGCCATGTGTGAACACCACTGGGCAAGAGGCTTTGGGGCAACAGTCGCCAGCATCCTACAGTTCCTACTTGAACAGAAAGTGTCACACACTATGTCGACTCAAACCGAATAACATTCATAACCGATCTTGAATTGGTCACCATCCCCTAATTATGACCATCATTAGTTGGGCCAACTTAAAATGGGGTCCATTTAATTGCACAATTCCCAAATATCCTATTTTGAGTCATCTTAGAAGATCACTCCCCCATATCTCTACTATTAAAATGAGAGAAGCGGGGTTAAAAAGTTGGTAGATTTTTTTTTAATATTCCTAATGAGTCCCAATTTTATGATATCTTACAATTAGTAAGGGTGAATTTTTTATATTTTTCCTATTTTGCCCATAACTCCATATATAAAAAAATTAAGATATTATGTTTACATGAGAAAAGTTAGTAGGGGTATTGAAGTAATATCAATTACAACTAACAATAATCCCTCAATATCTCCACGATTCCCTCAAATCCTTATCCTTATCTTCTCTCGTGCTCCCTCCTTGGTCTCTCAACGAAGAGGCACACCCTCTCAACATTGTAACAACTTTTCAAGAGAAAAAGTGTGCACATGTGTTATGAGGTAGCTTCAACCCACTACTCCAACTTTTTAAGTTAAAATTTTTAAACGAAAAATTTTAAAATTCCCTCACTAGAGTCCCTCTTCCCAGTCTCTCCCCCCTTCCCCTCTCTCTCTCACATGCCTCGCACTTGCCGCCCACTAGTATATATAATGTAAAATCGCATTAGACCTGAAGACCACTTGGTTGATGTCTTCATTAAGCTCCTCAAGAGATAATATTTGCCAGATAATTGGCAAGCTAACAACAACAAAAATAATAATAGTAACTATTATAAATAATAATAATGCGGGGACATTTGTATCATATAAGTTTTTGTTAATTTCTTTACCCTACTTACCATTATTAGTCTTCCACCAACGAGGTTAAGTTGTCCTCATATGATATCCTTTGTGAATAATATAGTTCAGTAGGTAAGTCGATTGGATGACTTGAACCTATTTTTAATTATAATTTTTATTTCACTTATGACCCTGTTATCACACTGTCCCAACTTAAAATCTTATCCAAAATCGGAACATCTGAGATTATAAAATGAGTCTCCTCATTACATAGCCAGCATGGTTGAGAAAATTACATGAAACCGAAATATGAGACCTTCGGAACTAAACCATTAACTTACCAGGAAAGAGTAAAAAATTAAAATCATTCTGACCGTTAAAGATGTAAATGTGTACATTACAAGGAAACATGAACTAAAATCACAATTCAATAAACCAACCTCTTCAAGGCCGGGGCTTGTACGATGCATTCCAGGTCCCATGATCACTTCACAATCAGGAAAATTTTCAACTAGCTTGTTATATATGTCCACTGGCAAAGTTGCAGTCACGAAAAGATATTGTGTGGTCACAGGCGCATAATTAGTTAAGCTTTGGAATGCTTGTTCAAAGTCTTCATCACCAAAGAGTATATCTACCTCATCTAACACAGCACTGGAACAAGGATAAAATAAATCTCAGTACACTTTAACATGATTTCTTATAAGAAACTGGCGTTGCTGTGCACACACACGGGGGGGCAGCACTGGCTGGAGGGGGCTGATCGAGACCATCATTGGGTATGCCACACCAAAGAGCGTCCAGAGCCTAAAAATTGGGCCGATTAGATGATCTTAATCAGCCAATGTAGTTACGCTGGAAGATCCAGGAATATAGTTAGGACCATCCAATTAGGAGGATTTCTGGAGGGGTAGATCTGCCATGTGGCAGGACCCAACGATGGTGGGTCCTGATCCTGCCGCATATGTACCATGGTTAGAACATACGTAGAGATGTACAGTTTCAGGATGTCTTAACTGGCAATATGCACAGTTGATCAACTAGTCAGCATGTCATTCTGTTATTAATCAGCCAGCAGAACACACATAGAATTTGCATGCTCCATACATGAAAATCAGCTAAATGAGAAAATAGGAAAACAATTGTGTACGAGAGAGAGAGAGAGAGAGAGAGGAGGTCCGAATTGTAGAGAGAGAGAGAGGAGTTCTGAATTGTTGTCTGATTAATGATATGGAAAAAAGAAACTAAATGGATATAGAAAGAGGCATCCAGATATCTGTTTTTAGAAAATCATTTGACAACGCATCATATATCTTGAAGTTCCTTTTTGGACATGGTGTTCAGGAGAGGGATGCCTTACCATCTAAGTTTTGTTAACTGCAAGAAGCCTTCTTTTAGTAGGAAAATAAAACGACCAGGTGTTGCTATGAGAACATCTAAATCTTGCTGAAGATTTTCCAATTGAGTTCTCTGTCGAAAACCACCAGTTGCAACCATGGACCGGAATGGGACCCCAAATTTTGACATGGATCGGCAATTTTTTAACACCTACAAAAGATTACACTTGCATTAGGACAAAAGCCATAAAGCCACCAGTCATGATACATAGTCATTAAAATGAGACAATATTCAGATTTATTCACTAACACCATTGTCTCACGAGTGGTCGACTTGTGAGAGAAAATTATCATCCAACACAGTCCAACAAATGAGTATTGAGATGATTTTTATCTTTAAAAAAAAATAGCTGCAAGAGCTTAATCGAGGTATTCTATCCTAGTCACAGTGCTGCGGTAGTGCGGTGTCCTGTGCATTGGTAAAAAGACATCACATTTCATTATAGATGCTGAGGATCTTCCTTACTTATTTCTACAAGAGGCTGACTCGATGTTGGCTACGGCTTCTGTTGCATATTTCCAAGAGATTATGATCAAGCCTTAAAACCTCAGTGATGGACAGTGGTTTCTTGGAACAAATATCAATATGGGTTCGTACATGCAAAACAAGTCACACATGGTTCAAGCAAGCCATGGTGGATTAAGCATTCATCACATTCAAGGTGGATTAGCCTGAATGGGCTGATACAAAATGGGATTAAGAGCTGTGTCATATATATACATACATCCAATTTGATAACATCGCGAGGGTCGCGAGCTGGAGGTGTTGGCTCTATTCCGGTCTTTAGAACCTCTAGGTAGGTCACCTTGGGGAAAGGCCTCCCTAGGAAGCCAGACACACAACAATTAGAGATTAGAAAAAGAACTTCGGCGGTAATCTTCCTCTATGCAGTTTTCTCAGCTAGGGGCAAGGTGCGGAGAGGTAGGCAAGAGGTAGCTCATTTCCCCAATGATGCACAACCGCTTTATCTCATGGAACATTCGCGGTTTGGGGACGGCGAATAAGAAAAGGGTGGCAAAGGAGTTGGTTAGAACATCAAAACCATATATGCTTTGCCTTCAAGAAACCAAAATGAACACTCTATCCGACCATGTGGTTTCGGAGGTCTGGGGAAGTGGCCCCCACCTTTGGAAGGCGATACCTGCCTATGGGACGGCCGAAGGGATCCTGATCGTGTGGGATTCCAACCATCTAGAGGTAGTGGAGAGCGAGGAGGTTGAGTTTTCCCTCTCGATCCGATGCAAAACTAGGTACAACGGTGTTGAATGGGTGTTCTCGGGCATATACAGACCCTCTACCTTCTCTAACCAGCTCCGTTTTTGGATGGAACTGGACAATGTCACCACCCGATGGGATCTTCCCTGGTGTATAAGATGAGATTTCAATTGCGTCAGATCACAGCAGGAAAGATCCAACGGGGGCCCATTCACCTGCCACATGAGGGGGTTCGAGTCTTTCATCTCTCGGAACTCGCTCCTTGACTGCCCATTACTAGGGTTTCGGTTTACATGGTCTAATTTCCAGGAATCCGCTACTTGCTCTAAACTGGATAGATTCCTGGTATGTACCCAGTGGGAGGAGAGGTACCCGAACGCACGATCCTATTCACTGCCTAGGGCCACATCGGATCATATCCCTATCATGCTTGACCCAGCAAAGATTCAGGGTGGGCCTCGCACTTTCAAATTCGAGATTATGTGGCTGGATCACCCTGATTACCTGTGCATAGTTGAGGAATCCTAGGGACCAGCACTAAATTCAGCTTGAAGTTGAAAGCCCTTAAGGCCTGCCTAAAGGGATGGAACAAGGAAGTCTTTGGTCTGATTCCGATCCGGAAGAAAAGCATCCTTGAGGGGATATCGCGTATTGACGCTCAAGAGGAGGGGGGCCCCGAGCCGATCGGGAGACGCAATCTAGAGAATCCCTCAAGGCAGAATACCATCAGCTTCTTCTCTCGGAGGAAGTGTTTTGGAAACAAAAGACTTGATTGCAATGGCTTAAAGAAGGGGATCGGAACACAGTTTTTTCATCGAATGGCAAATTCCAAGCGGAAAGACAACCTTATCTCTAGTCTCCAAATTGGGAATTTGCATCTTGATTCAGAGTTGGAAATTGCAAAGGAAGCAGTGAGCTACTTTGAGGGTCTCTACTCGGAAACCAGAGCATTCCGTCCAAAGGTGGACGACATCAATTTCGCCATGTTATCCGATGCCGAGCAAGATGCACTCGAGCGTCCTTTCTCTGAAAAGGAGGTTTCCTTAGGGCTGTATTCGGGCCAGGCTTGGCCAAGCCCGGCTCGGCTCAACTTGAAAGAAAATTTTCTAGGCTTGAAGCCCGGCTCGGCCTGAAATCAGGTTCGAAAAATCAGCCCAAAGCTCGGCCCGAATTCAAAAGCTTGGCTCGGCCCGAATTGATTCAAGCTCAAGCCGGGCTTGGCTTGGCTCGAGCTCGGCTTGAATCTTCTTTTCTTTTTTTAATAATAATATTTTATATTATTTATATATATAATAATGATATATATAAATAATTTATTTTTATTTTTTTAATAATATTCGAGCCGAGCCGAGTTCGGGCCAAACCGAACCTTAATCGAGCCGAGCTTCGAGCCGGGCCGAGCCGCACAGGGGTTGGCCCGAGCTCTGCTTGATTGATTTTTCAAGCTTTTTTTTAGGCTTGGCTTGGCCCGTTCAAGCCTAAAATTTGGGCCAAGCCGCACCAACGGACCGATCGGGCTTTGTGCATCCCTAAGTTTCCTCAGTGGTCAAATGCATGACCGGGGACAAAGCCCCAGGGCCGGATGGTTTCTGTATTGAGTTCTACAAGAAATGTTGGCATATTGTAGGGCACGACCTATTACAGGTCTTTCAGGAATTGCATACCTCAAAATCGTTTGACTCAGTCCTCAATAGCACCTTCCTAGTCCTCATCCCCAAAGTGGCAAGTGCACAAGAGATTACGGATTTCCGCCAAATTAGTCTAGTGGGGAGTGTGTACAAAATTCTCGCCAAGGTTTTAAAACTCCAATTAAGAGTGGTCATGAACTCGCTTATATCCCCTTTTCAATCCGCCTTTGTGGGAGGTAGGCCAATTCTAGATGGGCCCCCAATAGCCAATAAATGCCTCGACGATCGACTACGCAAGGGGGTCCCGGGTATCCTCTGCAAGATTGACATGGAAAAGGCTTACGACCACATCAATTGGTACTTCCTTGAATACCTCCTCAGGAGAATGGGATTCGGGATCACATGGGGAGGGCTTGGATGTGAGCCTATTTTGGGTCAGTCCGAACCTCGGTACTCATTAACGGTTCCGCCCACGGCTACTTTAGGAGCTCTCGAGGCTTATGTCAAGGGGATCCTCTTTCCCCCCCTTCTGTTCACCATAGTTTCTAAAGCCTTGAGCAGGATGACCCAGAGAGCCTCGCCCTCGCTTTGGGAAGGATTCACCATTGGGAGGGGCAATCTACAAATCTCTCATCTCCAGTTCGTAGACAATACACTCTTATTCTGCGAAGCATCCTGCTTGACATTGGTCTTTATCAGATGCCTATTCCGTTGCTTCAAGGCAGTCTCGGGGCTAAGGATTAACTTTGGTAAAAGTGTCATATTTGGAGTGGGTGAGGTGCCCAACATAGAGGAGTTGGCAGCTTGTCTCAGGTGCAGGAAAGGGAGCTTTCCTACATCTTACCTAGGGCTCTCTCTGGGGGCTTCGTACAAAGCCAAATCGGCCTGGAACCCGATCATAGATAGATTTTCAAAGCGCCTTTAAGGTTGGAAAGCCCACTTTCTTTCCCAGGGAGGCAAACTTACACTGATAAAAAGCACCTTGAGTAGTTTACCAACGTACTTTCTCTCACTCTTAAGGATTCTTATTTCGATTACTTCTACCTTTGAAAGAATCCAGAGGGATTTCCTTTGGAATGAAAAAGTTGACACTAGAAAATACCATCTAGTGGATTGGCTCACCATTACTCTACCTAAGTGTGGCGGGGGCCTTAACATCCCTCTGCTTTCTAGGATTAACAAGGCTTTATTAGGGAAGTGGATTTGGAGGTTTGGGGAGGAGAAGGACAGCCTGTGGAGAGCAGTAATAGTTGCGAGGCACGGGGAGATAAATAGGTGGCACTCCAAGAAAGGGCGGGGCCCGATGGGTGTGGGTGTCCGGAAGGCTTTGTTGCATGGCTGGGAGGATTTCACTTCTTTCACCCACCTTAAAGTGGGCAATGGGGAGCACATTAGTTTTTGGAATGACCGATGGTGCGGTCAATTCCCTCTTAGCCAAGTGTTTGAGAATTTATTCCTCCTTGCATCCAATAAACAAGCATCGATAGCGGAGTACCTAGATTGGCATGAAGGGACTCCAGTTTGGGCACCTAAATTGAGGCGCAAGTTATTTGATTGGGAGGTTCAGGACCTTCTAGGGCTATTATCCCATGTCATGCAGGTTACCCCTCGTTCTACAGTTAGGGATAGTAGAGTCTGGTCCCTAGACAACAAGGGGAGGTTCTCTGTGGGATCCTTTTTGTGAGCTTTACAGATTAGGCCTCTGATATCTGTTCCTCATCAGGTTGTGTGGGTTCCTTCAGTTCCCTCTAAGGTATCCTTTTTCATATGGACTGCGGTGTTAGATAAAATCTTAAGTAGCGACCATCTCATGCATAGAGGTTGGAGTTTGGCCAACAGATGCTTTATGTGCCTTCGAGCAGAGGAGTCTGTAGATCACCTACTTCTTCATTGTTCAGTGGCGCGAGAGGTTTGGTCCTACTTCCTCTCCCACCTGTGCATCCCTTGGATCTTTCCCGGTTCCCTCCGGAGCTTCTTATATTGCTGGTTGATAGTGTCTCTTCCGTCGCCAGTCAGGGTTGTTTGGACCCTCCTGCTAGGGGCGATAGCATGGTCCCTCTGGAATGAGAGGAATAGGAGGGTCTTTGAGGACTCCTCTCTACCCATCTCTTGGATCTAGGAATGGATCCGTTTCCTCGTTTTAGCATGGGGATCAGTTCGGGGCGAGGGAGGGGATCCTTGGGGGACCACCTTTGCAGCATGATAGGGCATAGTTTTGATTTTATTTTGCTTCTCTTTTGTACTTTGCTTTACATTATCCTGGTTTACTATTGGTGAACCTCACAATGTAAGCCCTCTTATTTTATCTTATCTATATATGCTTCTTTTTACCGATCAAAAAAAAAAAAACATCACGACATGTATATATATTTTCCAATATAGTATCACATAATGATATCTTGACTTAAGCCCCAGGCGAATCAGACAGTATGGCATCTGAGATTTTATTCCTTTTGTTTGGTAGATCTAGCTTGTGGAAAGGCGTAAAAAAATGTTTGCTCAACATGGAAATTCCAGAAATACAAAAGTTGTATTCTCTTGCACATTTTTCTTGCTACTTGAAATGATAGGTTCAAGTTTTGACTCAATTGGCCTCAATAGAAGTGACTTACCCACATTGGTTGCAAAACTTGAATTCTACAAATTTGATTTTTAAAAATGACACATACATAAGGTATGAGGTGGGAACCCGCATCAGCTAACTCATTAATGAAATAATTAATCTCTAAGAATGTTGTGCTGACAAGAAAGTGCACATGATGCTTTATACACAAATTTCCTTGGAAAGTGTTTTATCTCCACCAAGTAACATCCAAGGATGCCTTAAATTCGATTGTTATTGTACCTGACCCAACGTTAAAAATTTCTACTATTGAAGTCATCAATGCAACTGACCCATCTCCATGCTCAAATCAATCCCAACACCTATTTGGAGTGAATCTCTGTAGAGTCACTAGCCAAACTAAAGTTCATAGTATAGAAGGGGCACGCGTCTGGTTGAAATTCACCGTCTAAAACTCTACACACACCTGCAAAAGTAGCAAGTGTTCTGATATCTCTCCCTTTTACATCTCTGAATTTTAATCATAATACTCAATCCTTGGTCACCCACAAGGACACGAGTTATCCATAACCTTGTGTCTTTACTGATGTGCCTTCAGCATGTCCATATCTCTGCAGACTGCCAGAAAAATGAATTTATTGGAAAGATTATAGACCAATTCGTAAGGAAATGGTTAGTCCTTCAAAGGGTTTGTTCTAAAGCTCTCAACATGATTTCATTAAAATAAAATAAAAAACTTCGAGCAATTTTCATAAAGCATCAAATTATAAATTTTAGTGACAATATCCAAGGAGAGATTGCTCAATATGTTCAAATTAAAGGGGTGCTACAAAAGAAATTTTATCAATTTAAAGGTTACATCTTTCAGGGGTGGATAAACAGAGTAAAGTAAATTGAAGGGCAGGCAACTAAATGAAAAAAGATAGCACAATAGTGACTGACCTGAGAAGCCAACTCGGCAGTTGGTACCAGTATTACTACTCGAGGACTTCGTGACAAGGATTTACCAAGTCCTTGGAGCTCTTCTTGCCTAAGACGCTGTATTACTGGTGTAAGATATGCCAATGTCTTTCCGGACCCACTTTGATCAGCTATGATACAGCTCTTTCCCTCAATAACTGGTACAAACGCCATGGCCTACGGTTATAGCGACGTGTTAACAATTGGTTAGACTCATGCTTTACAAAATAGGAAAGATTTGGGATTGGTAAAAATTATGTGGTCTCTATCAATGCATAGATATGGATTATAATTTAATCTATACAAAATTGGTGGTTTTCCCTAAAAGGAATCCAACAACACATCACTATATCATGAGCTGTAAGTCAACTGAATATCACGGAAGCAATTTATAATGTACTCAAAATGAAAAGTAGCCCCAAGGTAACAACTACCAACTACTTGAAAATAAATCAGTTAACATACCCACAAAGTAGACCCCAAAAATGGTCTACCAATGTTGAACCGGACATGATGTGCACAAGCAGGGGGTGGCACCCACCATCTGACGATAGCTGCCTAGGAGATTTCACCAAAAGCTTTAAAAAAAAAAAATATATATATATATATATATATATATATATATATATATATCTTATAAATGGATTACATCGTACTAAAAAAAAATTCCTCATGACAATAGCTGCCTAGCTTTGGCAGGCCAAAAGCTAAAAATTATAAGAACAGTTGAAAAAGAAAGTTTTAGGCTGGATTACTTATCATTGTGGTTACAAAAGCAGGTCAAATTTAGAAATTCAAGACGGCCTGGATGGGACATTACAGATATGACTCGGTTCCCCAGCATGTGCACCATGTATGCTGATATACAATTGTTAGACCATGCCGAGATTTCACCTTATGGGTATGGGTATCTTAGGATTCTCCCAAAAAAAAACTTCTTTTTCCATTTTCTTTTCTTCAAACTTCAAAGATTGCAAATTTACTCAAATTTGATTGGAGAATATTATGTAAAAATTAGAATGTACCTGTATAAGCGAAGGACGAATAAAAAGCTGACCCCTTAGAGACTCAATCATAAAGTCACTACACCCCAGGTCTTCAAATGATTTCCGACTAAAAAACCCACCATCAGCAGACAACTTCTTCTGTTTCTTTATAGGGTATGTCGAATCAAACCTAGAGTTCTGAATAGGCTCACCATTACTCCATCCTCTTAGGGAATTAGTAGCAACTCTTCGAACTGAAACTTCTGGTCCAGTCGTCCCAAATTCATCCTTGTGAGGTTCTGACGGTGTAATTTGATCTTTTGAAAGCTGCTTAAAACTGTGTTTATGAATTATGTCAGAATGGTTAGTGCCTGGTATCATCTCTGCACCTCGTTTTGTATCTAGGACTTCTTGTGATTGTGTTTCACTCAAAATGCTTCCTCTATGTCTGAGCATACCCACATTCTTCTTTTTTTCCATGGTTTCAAGTCCCAAATTTGAACTATCAGGTGATTCAGATCTATCAAAAGATGTATCTTCTATGACTAGTTTCCCACAATCATCTTTGGCGTTTTCTTGCTTAATCAGTGAAGATTTTCTTACTAGAGCTCTTACTCTCTGGGCTTTCAATCTACCGAAACTTCCCGCCAATACCCTGGTGCGTGTGGTGGTATCTTCACAGTTGGAAACAGCTGTCATAGCCTCAATTCCTGTTGTATAATAATAACATGATAATTATTAACAAAAAATCTAAAACTTTGAAAAAATAAAATGCAGATGAGAACACGAGAATAACCTAAAATATTTATGTTACCGACTATGTTGCACAGACATAGACATGGGTGTTGGTGTTGGCGTTGGTGTTGGACTCGAATATGGGGTGTTACTGTGTTAGGCACAGCGAACCCTAAAAAAGAGTCGGGGACATGGGTTTTTTTTTAATTTTCTTAAAATTATTATACTTTAAATGTTATATAAATAATATTATATGAGATTTTTTTTAAAATTAAATATGAGAGTTAAATTAGTGCATACAACACTAAGTAATGTATTACAACTACAGTTCATCAAACAATATAAATAAGGTAAGAATTAATGACAATGGACTAATGAAGTAATAAACATGAATCAGTTCTAAATGTTATTTCTAACTCAAAGATGGCTAATTTCAAAATGCTTTGTGGTCCAAATTCAGCCTCTCTCTCTCTCTCATAGGGAATTAGGGATCGGTAATTCCTCAAATTTTTTCTCCGTTTTTTCTATTGAAAATAAATGGATTGTGGTTATTTCCCTTTCCCGACCAGCTCTCTTTTCAAATGATAACAAGTACAAAAAATTACTGGAATTTATGCTAATTATATGTGGTTGTTTGTCTTTTTTTGTATAATAAACTCAAAGTTCATGGGTACCAGGCGTGTCTGTGTTCATGTGATGACTGATGAGTCACAACATACGTGTCTGAAGCGTGCCTGTGTCTGAATCCGTGTCCACACGTTTCAACACAGGATACACCTATTGGCTTAAAGAATCCGTGCAACATAGGTTGCCAACGAAAGATGATAAGAAACATATGTCTTAAAGGTCATCTTCTAATTTTTTTTATCAGTAAATCAGATATATTAATGACTAGAAGAAGCAGTTTACAGAGATGTAAACTAAGAGAAAGTACAAAATATGCCTAACAAGGATGAGAGGAAAAAAATAAATGACAGCACCAACAACCATCTGCCCCTCAAAATAGTAGAGCATCCCTCACTTCTTGACCCAACGAGCTTGTGGAACTCCACTCCACTATCGATTTCCGCACTCAGAACAGGATCCTCTAATGTGAAGAGGAGTCGTCGAATACACGACCATTCCTCTCCTTCCAAATAGTCCACGAGATAGCACCAAGCAAAAGGGTCCAGATGGATTCCTCAGCACCCACCAAAGTCATCAAATAACATCCAGATAAGAAGCTCAGAAAGGAAAAAGGGAAGACCCACTCCACACTCAATCAAGCCAAGAAGCAAGCCCAGATCCCGAAAACAACCGAACAACGCAAGAGCAAATGATTCACAGTCTCTTCCGCATTCAAGCACAGATAGCACCGGTTAGCCAAGCTCCACCCTCTCCTCTTCAATTGATCCGTAGTAAGAATTCTATTTAGAGCAGCAGACCAGAGGAAGAACGATACCTTCATGGGTACCTGGTTAGCCTACACTACCTTATAAGGAAATGAACGCGAAGGTATAGGGTCAAAGGATTGCAAAAGTGACCACACAGAAAATCGGTCATTGTTACTACGAGACCAAATCCGACAATCACTAATCTAAGATCTTGGGACGGAGGAACTCAACCGTGACAGAAGCCTCTGCCATGGTTCAAAATATCAGAGTATGTATCAATCCATATCGGCTGATACGTGCCCGTTTTTTAACTACCCGAGACGTGGATACGCAGGAAAAGGGTTTTTGCAGGGTATCGTGGCCAAATTGGTCGTATCAATACCGATACGGGCCGATACACGTAGTTTGAACAAAGTAACAAAATTTTGGGGTGCCGACCGATACAATTCATGTATCAGTACCAATATAGACTAATACAGGCCTTAAAACTGTACTATTTCATTTTGAGGTGTTTCAAAACACCTCTAAACCCTATTCTCTCTCCCAAATTTCTTTCATAGTCAAATTCTAAGCTAAAAACAACTTCATTGTTGAAAAACAAAGATCTCGGCATTTGTTTTTGGATTTGAAAGGTCTTCCCCAAAACTTTGAAGGTATGTAAAAATTAGTTCTTCATTTTATTCTTTAAATTCATTAAAATAAGTTGTAATTAACCCAAAATGAATAGATGAGTAGGCCATAGTGGTGTCATCATATCCGGAGCACCTATAATGTATCACTCAACTCAATTCCTGATCTCAGAGTGACAGAGTATGAACCGGCACAAAGCTCAATGTGGTATTAAGCTTCTATCATGTATGTAATTTGATTTATGAATACAAGTCAATATTTTCTTGTGTATTTTATTAAATGTAAGATTTTAATATCTAGATTGTATTTCCTATATTTGATTAAGTGACTATGACTTTTATTTTCATACATATTTATTAGCGCGCACGCCTTTTTTAACTTATAAAATTTTTAACTCTCGTTTGTATGGTTATAAATGTAGTTATAGACCTTCATTTAGTTTTTTTTTAACTTATATTTGCATTAAAAGAGGTTTATGCAAGGTATCCAAGTTTTTTTTTGCGTATCCAAGCTTTTTTTAACGTATCCTGTTTTTTCCGCCGTATCCAACCGATACAGTACCAATACGTCGATACGTTTCCTATTTTGAACTTACCGATACAGCGACCCGTGACCGATACCGATATTTTGAACCATGGCCTCTGCATATCCTCAATTTCTCAATCATTCAAAGCCCTCCTCAACCTAGGACACCAAACTAAGTCGCTACCTAGCTGCTCACACACTCAGCTACAAACATCCCTGTGTTGAGTGTCAAAGAGAAAATTGAGCCAAAATCGTCCTTAAGCCTCAACTAGCCACTCCAGACATCATGTCAAAACTAGATATCAACCCCATTACTCAACTTGAACCTAATGAAATGATCAAGGGACTTGGCTACACCCATGATACCCTTCCAAAGACCCACCCTGTGGGGAACCCTAACGGCCCTCGACAACCACAGAGAGGCAAGCCCGTATTTAGCCACGATCAGTCTCCGCCAAAGGCTCTCCTGCTCCTCACCGAACCGCCAAACCATTTCCCTAGGAGCGCCTTATTCACCTCACTGAGTGGAGCATAGTTAAGGCCCTCCCTCTTCTAATGGTTTGCAAATTTGACCCTAATCTACCGGATGATATTTTCAATTTTCACCTCTCTAATGCCCCAGAAAATTTCGCTAGAGGCGATCAAGGATCAAGGCAATGGATCGAGGGAGAGTAAGGGTGGAAAGGTAATAAGTAAGGAGACTCATAAGTGTACTCTTGATGAGGGTTAACTTGCCACATTTAGAGAGGATTAAGGAGGCAAGACTTCCACCCTGTGAAGCGCGCGGAGAATCTTTCGATAATCGAGGCCCAAACAGCTTTAGACTTGAACGGAGCCCACAGTGGCAGACCTAGGTAAGAAGACGGATTCATTGTACTAGAACTACCTATCTACCACGTGAATCAGGCGAGCAAAGATAAAACAATGAATCATTGGGCTAACTCTAGAATTGCAAAGTTGAACTCACATTCTCCAGAAAAACAAGCCATGGAAGAGCACTAAATTACACATACAAGTTAAGTGGTGTATGAGATCGAAATCTAAACACAGTTTGGTCTAAACCACATGGTTCACAATCAAATTCCAATCTTCTTTAGTCGAATCAAGAGAAAGTACTTAACTTGGTTTCTTAATTCAATAAATTGATTTGAAATAGTGAAAGAACGAAGTTTGTAATTATTCTGTAAACTAAAATCTTACATACAATAAAAAACACATAAGCAACTTGATTAGGATCATCCATCCATTATAATTATTAGGCAGCCATGGCTCTTCGACTGGAAGGACAACTAAATATGTCTTACATACACTTTTTCAGTGCATAATGCCTAGCAATTCAACTTCATCCAAGTCAAAAGTTCACGACTGTTTCAGCTAAGCAATTGAGAATAGGTCAATGCTTTTCAAAACTGATCTATTTGTTGGAATAATAGAACCGACGGAAAAGATAAACAAGCACACACACCAAGAAAACACAAGAAATATACGTGGTTCAGCAATAACTTATCTACGTCCACGGGTCAAGATCTGATTACTCCTCTCTTATTCAGAGAAAACTTTGAAAAACTAGTACAATAGCACTCAACTCACCTTCTCAATGAAATCCAAAGAAGAATCCTTATCTATCCTCCCTTAAACTTTTTCTCAAGCTCTAATGTGCTTAATCCATTTCTATTATCTCCCACTCTTGAACATAGCAAACCCTAAAGCTATAACTACATATTTATAACTTTGGGCAAGAATCCTAGACAATTAGAAAGACCCAAAAACGCGTAACATGCAGAACGCAAAACCCGCGTTGGGCATTCAAACGGCCTACCTTATTTTTGAGTCACAAACCAACAAATTCCACCTTGGCGAAAAACTCTGCGACACCGCCACAACCAAGACAAACGATTTGCTAATTACCAAGCAAACCTCCAAAGATAGAATACCGCATCACCCACATCCAAGGCGCACCTACACCTCGAATCAGAATCTCTCTCAAAATTTTGTATCCCGTTAGCAATTACCGCAAGGCGCAAAGCCGTTTGCAAATACTGCAAACAACCCTTTGACCTTACTCATATCTACACCATCTGCGAAAGAGACCCATTAGCAGCTCAGCTACACACACCCTCCAATCACCCCGGGAAGTCATCCACCGGATTCGATCAAACACAGTCAAAACTTGTGTCTAGCCTGACAACCGTCCTCATTTCTAGAAAAACTCTGGACGAAGACATAGACCCGTCATCTTCAATAAAGGCACATCATCACCATCTCCTTCCTTTCAAAAACCCACTGGAATACCCGTCCTCTCACCGACTGTGAAAAGGACTCTAGGTGAGCTTTCTACCCTCTGCATAACATCCGGTTTTCGATTTCCTCCAGACCCCGTCGTAGCTCCACCTAAAACTGTATTCTCATCCAAGAGATACGAACCATCACACTTGACACTTCTTCCCCTTCATCAAAACTTAGCATCCCCGCTAAATTTTAATAACTTCACCCCTTGATGTATAGCAACAACCCTTGGGGTCTAACTGGCCAACAGAAATCAGATTCATTCGCAGCTTAAGGACACAAGCTACCCCTCCCAAAGTGCGAGTCACTCCATCAAACATCCTTATCTTTATAGTTCCAAACCCCGTGATTTCACATTCAGATCCATTACCCAAGAACACTTTTCCTACCCCCTTTTGGAAAGTATCAAAGAATTCTATATTTGAGCAAATATGAAACGAAGCCCCCAAATCTAATACATACTAGAAGAATTGTCCATACCTTTAGAGACTGTGAGAGCATCTCCATTGTATTCAACTTTGTCATTTGTTATTGTCGTCGAAGAATCTTCTCCGGAAGAATCACTCTTCCCATCAGCACATAGCAGACACTCCCTTTTGAAGTGTCGCAATTCTTTGCAATGATAGCACCGAACCCCGCCTTTTTCTCTGGATTTGGATCTACCTCTGCCTTCTCTAGATCCTCTCTTCAAATCTCTTCCTCTTCCTCGAGCAACCAAAGCATGATTATAATTCCTATCATGTTTTGGCTTCCGCCTAATCTCATAAGAGTATAGTGCCACCGTGACCTCCTCCAACTGCAATGTGTCCTTGTCATACTCAAGAGTTGTCACCAAGTGCTCGTAAGAAGCACCACGACCTGATCTTCTTCATCAATCGTGACATCAACTTTCTACAGTTGATTCAAGATTTGGTTGAACACATTTATGTGCTCCGTGAGATCTGCAACCTCCGTCATCTTTAAGGTATTCAACTCATTTTTCGATGTAGAGCTTTTCTAACTTCTTCCAGAATCCTGGTGTCGATTCCTCATCCATAACACTATGTATCATGTTACCCGCAAGAATGAGGCGTATTGTGCATGTCTTCCTAATTTGCATCGGGCATCTTTTCTAATTTACTAGACTCCCCCTTCGACGCTTTTACGAGATCCTGTTGAACTAAGATATCATTTACCCTCATTTCCCAGAGATTGAAACTCCCCTTTATATCAAACTTCTCCACAGAAAATTGCTCAGAATTTTTCATCGTCATTGAAAAATAATCAACCAGGAGCTACCAGTTGTTGGGAATAATGGAACAGGCAGAAAAGATAAACAAGCACACACACCAAGAAAACACAAGAGATATAAGTGGTTCGACAGTAACCTGCCTACGTCCACGGGTCAAGATGCGATTACTCCTTTCTTATTTAGAGAAAACTTTGAGGAATCAGTACAATAGCACTCAACTCACCTTCTCAATAAAACTCAAAGAAGAATCTCTATCTATCCTCCCTTAAACTTTTTCTAAGTCATAGTGTGCTTAATCCCTTTCTATTATCTCCCACTCTTGAACATAGCAAACTCTAAAGCTATAACTACGTATTTATAGTCCTAGGCAAGAATCCTAGACAATTGGAAAGACCCAAAATGCGTAACATGCCCAAATCTAGCACTCAGCACGCAACACCCTCCTTTATTTTTGAGCCACAAACCAACACTATTTACAGCAGTGAGATAAACAAAAAAAATGTAACTGGTTTATTTGACCAAACGAATCAAAGTTCATTTCTTCAACTACTCTTCAAATAGAGGGATCAAAAGTCAGAAATGAAGATCATCAAGTGCAATTATTTTTATACCATTTTGATTAAATACAGTAAATAAAATAAAAATAAAAATGCAAACACACCATCTCCATTGCTATCGCTGGTCTTGGTCTTCTTCTTCTTCTTCTCGGCACCGGATACAGCTTTATCCATGGGCTTCCAAGAGAGAACTTCCTTGGAAGGGATGGGTGAGTGATCGTCAATACCTCCCCAAACGATGAACTTCTCCCCGGTATCATCATCAATCAGTTGATAAGCTCCAGGAGTGTCCATTGGTTTCCGAGTATAACCAGCTCTAATTAAAACCCTAGTTTTCGGCCAACTCAGTGTACTCCGACCGTGTCCATGCCCGACCGATCTCGAGCAGAAAGCATCGAACATGCGAGGTGTTTGGGGGATATTCCTGGTATATCTGAGACATTCGGTGAAGTTTAGAGGAGCTTTAGCGAGCATCGCTAAAGCTAAAGCTAGTATATGTCTTTTCCTTTCTCCCTAAATTTAGCAGAGACTCTTCTTTCGTTTCAACTTCGCAAATTATGCGAGTCCATGAATAGAAAAAAAAAATGAATGGAAAATAGCTTGGAAGAAGAAGAAAATCAGAAATGGAGTATTGGATAAGATTTTCTCTCTCGCGGGACTTTTACCGGCAACAAAGGCTTTCTTGAGATTTTTTTATGAGCAGTGATAGGTGATAAGATCTCCATTTGGAAACCTAAGACAGATCATCATGATCCACGTCACTCTTAACTACTCGCTAATGCCAGAATTTCAAAGTGGGACATGGATCGGATCAGGTTTCCAAATGAATATCCTAATTATTTTTATTTTTTTTAAGTGGGTCACATGCCTAAATTATGGGATTCTATTGTCTCTGGTGAAGCCAGAAAGGGCTCTCGGGCAATCATAGAATTGAGGACATGTGGCGTTAAAAAATGGAGAAGTCATTTCATTTTCTCCCTAATTGATATCTCTTCCCCTTTATATCAAGACCTCATCACCATGTGTCATATAGTTTGTGGAGAAGTCAAAATCATGGGGCCCATGATTTTTTACTTTTCCACCATTTGTCCCCTGTTCTATGGTTGCTCGAGACGAGCCTTCTCTGGCTTCGCCAGAGACAATCCGAGGTCTTCAAGTATAATCTTTGTTAGTAGCTTTCTTCGAACTCGTTCTGGCAACTATGGTCTAGCTTTCATTGACACGGACTAGGAGTATGGTCCAGCTTTCATTGACACGGACTAGGAGCAGCGTTTGGCTTCCGCCTTGTTAGAGTAGCCCTTTTCGCCTTAGTAGAAGCGTAAGCGAATTCGTCCAGAGCTAAGCTATTTGGCCTGGTGAAGATGATCCAACTATTTGTTTGTCTCCAGGTTATCTCATCCAGGAATAGGATATATCGAGAATAGCCTTATGCAGAATCGGGTGATTCTTCCATCCCTACAATCGCTGGGAAAATAAGAAGAATTAATGGTTGGATAGTCTACCTACACGAACGAATTAGTATGTACGGCCGTATCGTTGGGCCATTCACGTAGGTGCTCAGTCGAACTAAGTTGGTCTTGCTTGGCTTGGGACTCCAGTCCATGCCGGATTAATCGTATTATGGGCTGGAGCAATGCGTTCACTTCACTCATCTATTGAGACGTACTAAAAGAATGAAAGAATGCATTCTCCTTCTCCTCCTCTTCCTTATACCGCGCCTAGCACACTAGAGACTGATGATGATCCTAAGAGCGTCGAAGGGATATCTATATGATCCGATCGATTGTGTAAGGCCCACGGTAACAACAGAAAAGGGGAAAGTATATAGAAAAGAATATCACACATTGATCCATCAAAGAGAAATTCAACAACTAAAAGAAATATCGATTCTTTGGGATCCATTCCCTTCGTCAAAGGGAACGAATAGAGATAGAATCAGACCGATTCCCGAAATGCTTTTCTGGATATTCCTGCTCGGTTGGCAGTGCCAGTTATTTGTTTTCAAGTAAAGCTCCGTATCCCTATCTCTTTTTAGGTTGGTATAACAAAAACACGTAAAGCTCTTTGTCAAACTTTTCAACCACTAATCGAATCGCTTCCTCCTCCTCCAGGCTGGACCCTCCGGAACCACAAGAATCCTTAGTTAGAATGAGATTCCCACTTAGCACCTTTTGATATTTTACAGAGGTTCCCGCCAGAGAGTGAGTTGTCAGGATTCAGGAGCGCCTTCCGAACTCTAGGTACAAGAGGAAAGTTAGCCCTACTCTCAGTCAACTCTAACTTCTTATCCAATTTACAATGATTAAAGCATTCTCTCTCATGCAAAAAGGATGAATGATTGGGGGAGGTTGAAAATACGACTAGTACTCCTCTTAAGCACAAATATATCTTACTCACTTTGGGGGTGATGTAGAAGTCGAGTTCTTCTTTCCTTCACCCTAGCTCTTTTGGCAAAGTAAGGGTGGTGAGTGTACTAAAGTGCTTAAGGGTATTAATCATCCTCACTCCTCTTTTATGGAAGCAAAGTTGGGTAGCCGTCAGTCTTGAGATTGGAGAAGTATTGTTGCGGGGAAGAACCATTTTGAAAAAAGGGATATGGCGGCAAGTGGGAACAAGTGCTTCAATTAGGATTTGGAAAGATCCTTGGATTCCAAACACGCCTAATTTTCGGCCCCTTCCTTTAAGCAATATTCAAAATATGGA
This sequence comes from Tetracentron sinense, assembly GCA_015143295.1. Taxonomy (NCBI): domain Eukaryota; kingdom Viridiplantae; phylum Streptophyta; class Magnoliopsida; order Trochodendrales; family Trochodendraceae; genus Tetracentron; species Tetracentron sinense. Next base: position 39,891,184 of record CM026566.1, on the reverse strand, counting down.
TATGAAAGTGGCAGAATTGATTGATCATGATAGTGGGTTTTGGAACCAAGCCATTCTGGCGAACTTATTTTCCGAAGATGAGATAGCAAAATCCTAAAAATCTCAATCAGTTCTAAAGGTGCTAAAGATTGGTTGGTTTTGAATCATATATCCTCAAGTCTGCCTATCATCATCTTAAGATTGAAGATAATCTGGGGCCCTCCTCTAGCCACAATGATCTAGCTCTTTATCCAAGAACTTCAAATAAGCTACAGAGAATACTTGTACCTCCAAAAATTGGTATTTCTATGGAGAGCTTGTACAAACGCTTTAGCAGTTTCGACAAACCTAATGAGAAAGCATATAAATCTTGAAGATGCACGGCCCCTATACCACAATGCACCGAAACAACATCAGACCTGTTTCTCCATTGCCCGTGTAGTAGGAGTGTGTGGTTTGGCTCTCGGCTATCTCTTCATATTCAATAACAAGAAGAAGTCTCCATTGTAAAATGGTGGAAAGGATGTTCTTCCATACCAGAATTCTCTTAGCATAATTTTCAGTTAGCTACTTATCTTAGCATTACAGTTTGGACTATACTGAGGATGAGAAATGATCAAGTTTTCTCCAACATCAAACCAAACCCGTTAAAAGCAATTCATCGTTTTGAGGACCTAGTGGACGAAATCAACAGATCAGTGGAAGTTCATCCTCAATTTAGATCTATGAACCACATTCTCGAAGGTGCTCGATCTATCATTTACTCCTATTGTTCATCCATCCAACCTTCGTTTTTAGATTAGGAAAATAATAATAAGGAGAAAATACATTTACACCCCTTGAAGTTTGACGAAAATACATATAGACCCCCTCAGGTTTCAGAAAATACATTAGGTATCCCTATTTTTCAAAATATTGATACTTACACCCCTTTCATCAGTTGACCGTTAGTCAACTGACAGAATAATGATGTCATGTGATAAAATGGTATGAACTACCAAAAATGTCATCTCAAAAGTTGTCATTTTTCACTTTTCTCATATAAGAAATTGCCCATTCATTTTTAAATGAAGTCAAATCCTCTAGAGGTGGCCACGTGTCCTTTTTGACACCCCCTTAGGTGCCCATGTGTCCTTCTTGACACCCCTTTAGGTAGCCATGTGTCTTTTTTGAGACCCCTTAAATGGGGTTAGATTCACCCACCCCTAGGGTTCACCCGTCTATCCTTGATTTTTTTTTTTTTAATATTAATTTTTTAAAAAAATTTAAAATTTGTTTTTAAGACTTTTTTGATATTAAATTTTTTTAAAACATAATTAATATTTTTTGTAAAAAAACCAAGGATGAACGGGTGAACCCTAGGGGTGACAACGTGTCATTTTTGACACCCCTTGAAGTAGCCACGTGTCCCTTTTGACACCCCTTAACCGTGGTTAAGATTCACCCACTCCTAGGGTTCACTCACCCATCTTTGGTTTTTTTTATATTAATTCTTTTTTTAAAATTTAAAAACTATTTTAAAGGTTTTTTTAATATTAAAATATTTTTAAAAATAATTAATATATTTTTTAAAAAAAAACAAGGATGGGCGGGTGAACCCTTGAGGTGGCCATGTGTCCTTTTTGACACCCTTTGAGGTAGTCACGTGTCCTTTTTGACACCCCTTAAATGGGGTTAGATTCACCCACCCCTAGGGTTCACCACTCATCCTTGGTTTTTTTTAAAATATTAATTCTTTTTTTGAAATGTTTTAATTTAAAAAAAACCTTTAAAACAATTTTTAAATTAAAAAAAAAATTAATATTTAGAAAGAAAAATAAAAACCAAGGATGGATAGGTGAATCCTAGGGGTGGGTGAATCTAACTCCATTTAAGAGGTGTCAAAAAGGACACGTGATCACCCCAGAGGATTTGGCTTCATTTAAAAATGATGGGGCAATTTCGTATACGAGAAAAGTGGAAAATGACAACTTTAGTAGAGGATATTTTTGGTAGTTCATACCACTTTATGACATAACATCATCAATTTATCAATTGACTAATGGTCAATTGATGGAAGAGATGTAAGTGTCGATATTTTGAAAAGTAGGAATACCTAATGTATTCTGTGAAACCTAAGGAGTCTATGTGTATTTTCATCAAACCTCGGGGGTGTAAATGTATTTTCTCCTACTAATAATAATTTAGTTAAGCCATGGTTAAAAGAGACATGGGACACTGCGGTCAGCTAGGAACGGGCCCCTTATCAGGAGTTAAGGACTCCAGCAGTAAGCCCACTAACACGAACAGGAAAATGTCCTTTGGAAGTTCTTAAGTGGGGGCGCCTCTTCATTAATCTAAGCTCCAGCCAAGGGAATCGTGGAGACTTTCAACCAGCATAAAGGAGATTGAGATAAATAACATTGCATTTCCATTGCATGAACTGATGTCTCTGTAAGTTCTCCATGCTTCCTTCTTCTATTCGTTTGCCTTTACTGATCCATTTTCATCGTTTCGATCCTAGGATAAAAGATTTTAGAATCGATGATGTTTCTGATCTTCTTAGTTTGCATGCATTGATAATGGGTTTGATGTTTCTGAGAGAAATCTTCAAATCTCTTCTTTCATTCTTTTCTCAAAATCTAGGGTTAGGGTTTGTGTGACTTTTTTAGGCTTTCTGAATAATGTTGAAAATTCCCGAGATTCAAAATTCGATTCCAACTAGTAACCAAAGCTGGGATAATCAACCTGCAAGCATCCCCTGGCCCCATTAGCTACTCCTTCAAGAGGGCATTGGTTATGCTGTTTCATGTTTCTCGGAATTTGATTGTGTTGGTGTCTTTTTAGAATGTTATAGATACTCGATTGTATGCATTGATTACTCAGATAGAGTTTATGGACCCGATTCAGTTAATTGGACGAGTTTGTTGGGTTCTTGATTGGGTATCTAACATATGATTATAGCATTGCTTTTATATGTTTCAGTGTTTTCTCAGAAAACTATAATTATGAAACTTTGAGATACCTGTCTACGATCTTCATGTCAGAAAACTTACAGTACATGTGTTTATTTAATTGCGCCTGTGTATTTCGTAGTGGGGTAGAATTGAAAGAGAAATCACACACACACTCACACAAGAATTCTTTTGAGATAAAACCTGTAAGAGAATATGTTTACAAGAAAGCAGAGTGAAAATTAGGTGTATCATTTAATGTATAGTAAGTTGGTATTTAACTCTTACTTGACGAGGACCTCCAATCTACTTGAAGCTTGTTTGAGTACGCAACTGAGTTCTCAAAAAATTATTTATTTGAGTATGAATCTTTTGAGTTATAATGAATTTCAGTCACAAGCAACCCTGTTACTCCAAACTTTAACTTCCAGCTTTTCATTTTTGGTATAATGTTGTAAATTAGGAAATATCTTTTGGGGCATGCTTGATTGGCCCACTGAAATGAAATGATTTCATTTAGTTTTGGTACATATACTAGGCATTTGAAAGCACGAATCCATAAACTAAAAAGGAAGCTCCAAAATCATAGTAAAGTTAGAAAGGATGTTTATTGAAATATCTAAAGTGATCTCATTTCTAACTTTATTATCATTTTGTAGGACACGTGCTTCCCATGCTCTTATTATATGCACTAAAACTTGAATGAACTAATTTCATGTCAGTGGATAACCAAACACTGGCTTGAAAATTTTATTTTGGTGGGAGTTTTAACAAAACATTGCAAGGTTCACAAAAAGTAATTCAGGGGAAAATAATCACCTCCTCGGTCGGTGACGTGAGGAGGTGTGTCTCGGGTCCCCTTTCAATGCCATGTGTCTTTTTGAACTCCATTGAATTGTGGTTAAGATTCACTCATCCCTAGGGTTCACCAATCCACCCTTATTTTTTAGAAAAATAAAATAAAATAAAATAATTATAACCACAAGAGTTAAAAAAATTAACTAGAGTTCATGGCTATTTGAGTTGGCTTTGTGAGAGTGAGGAGCAATTGGTCGCTCCTCGCTAGTGGAGCGAACTATTGCTCAAATCAGGAAAAGAGAAAATAAAAGATAAACAGTAGCATCGCAACAACTACATGAAAAAAATTGTTCCCACAAGGATTCCCACCATTCCCCCCTATTAAGCACCAAGTTGAAACTAGAAGTCAAGCTTGAGCCTAGATCCATGGAATGGTCAAGGAGGTGTCCTCAAACACCTTCCTATTCCTCTCCTTCCAAAGGGGCCAAGCTATTGCCCCTAGAAGAAAGGCCAAGCTACTCCTGCAGGAGAAGGAAACAACACTGAAAGCTAGTAGGATAAGAAGCTCTGAAGGGATCGGGGAAAAATTCAAAGGATGCGAAGGTGCGAAATAATATAGGACCAAACCTCTCTCACAATCGGACAATGTAACGATAAATGATCCACAGACTCCTTTGTTTTTTTTTTTGATCGATAAATCAAATATATTAAATAGAGACTAAACAGTTTACAAAGGTGTAAACTAAGAACAAGAAATGTAAATAAGAGCACATCAAAAGGAGGAAGGGATAACAATACAACGACAAGCTTGAGCCATCTACTGACTGAAAGTATGCCTCTTTTTATTTTTAGAAACACAGTTCTTGGGGGGGCATACATCGAATCCCAAGATCTGACTAAGATTCTAATTGATTTTATTCAATGAAGGTTAGAATAACATTCACCTTTGCGACTTTGAAATTGTTAAGTCAAATCCACGTTAGAATAGTACTCGCAAAACTTCACAAGTGTCAAGTCTCCTATCGATTTACACGAACCTTCTTTTTTCTTTAAAGCATTCTTTAATGGAAGCTAATGGCCCTTCCAAATTTCATGCTCTTTTATCTTTTCTTCTTTTCTTTGATCCAAGAACCTTTCTTGATCAAACAAGATCCAATCTTGATCTTCAAAGAACTTGTTCTTGATCATCAAGATCAAAAACCAAACAAAAAGGAAGAAGGGGAAGGGTGACCGTACACCCTCAAAGGGGGAGAGGGCTGGGCGTAAACTTGAGAAGAGTGAGAGAAGAAAAAATTCTGGAGAATTATATATCTTAAAGGGCTGGGCATCCAATCCTTTATATAAGTTCCCTCTTGGTTGCTTGAATTGTAATCCAATTATAATTCATTAACTTTATCCTAATCCAATTAGGATTCCTTAATAGTTTCATTTATTGATTATTCTCCTAATCCAATTAGGATTAATCTTAAAAGAAACCAATCTTATCCATTAGTAACTAATCTTATCCTTATCCAATAAGGAATCTTGAATTAGTAACTAACTAATGGAATCCCTAACAATTAGGGAATCTTTAATTAGTAACTAACTAACTAACTAACTAACCTTATCTAATAAGGATATTAGTTATTAGAAACTAATTAAAATAATAACAATTATTATTCCTCCTTGAAGTGGGCGTCCCACCCTTGGTGGGTCCCACCCAACACGCCTAAAGGGTTTCCAAAACCCTCTTGGTCACTTGAATTATTCTTTTATAATAATTCCCAATGGGTCCTACCCATTTGGTTTTTCACATCTAATGTGATTCCACCTTTTAGAGCTTCACTATACCATATAGTGATTACTTAGAGAAATTAATTAATTTAATTAATAATTAAATTAAATACTTTAAGAATGTCCTTGTGTGTGAGATCTAAAGGGATCTCCTATTTCCGGTTGTGGGACCAAGTACTTCACCTTTTTGGTTGAAGCATTGTTACTAGGAAACACCTTTCCTATACTCCATTAGGATTATAGAATTTTATCTATATCCCTGGATTTCCACCAATCACAATTAATGTCCATTAACACAATGTAATTAACTTCCAGAAATTAGAGAATTGCTTGTAAGTACCATCTCACAATATATTTACAAATAAATCATTCCACATTCCGATATCACTTGTAAGCTTCCGGGATTGGAACAATTCCACTGTCTTAGTCCCTAGCTCATGAATAGAACCCTTTCTCATGATTACTTTTTCAATGAACTGAACCTCCAAAACACTTTTGAAGAAACATTAGAAAAGAACTGACATATATATATTTATATATACATTTCCATATTGAAAATATCAACTTTGATAAAGACCATTTTACCGAAAAACACCAGTACTGGATTTAACAGTTCAGTTCAACAAGTATCACCTTGATATCATTATCTCCAATTAAGGAGTTGTGGATTCCTTATTGAGTGTTTACACACTTCTCCAAACATAGTGTACATGACCCAACGTACCCGGAGTTAGTCCTGTGTATTGGACATTGCCGATTGGCACATCAAAGCCATATAGACAAATGTCTGAGAAGATGTTAACCTCTCAGGTCTAAGGGCAATTTGTCAAATGGATAACCCTAATACAATCTGACAGTGTATTCCATAGGGTATCCACTAGTGACCCCGTTCAGTATTATGTACTTGCTACATATACTCACATGTTAGTCAAGAGTCATCACTCTCTGTGAATGAGATTCATCACACTATCTCATAGAACTACACATGTGCAAGCCATGATGAAGTACGGCGCCCAACCAGTACTCTAGAGGCTTCGAACAATATTAGGTTTACAAGGAACCGGAAAATCATATCTCCTCGCAACCTTTGCATGATTTTCCTACAATGTTACCTATGGAACTTTATGTCATCATCATATGAGACAATAATTAATATAAATACCCTTTATAGTTGGTTGTGTGAATATGATGTTTGTTTAATCAACATAAAAAAGTCTCTTATTGGCTTTCGAGGGCATATATGTCCAACAATCTCCCACTTGCACTCTAAGCCAATTAGATGTAATACCCATCTTCTCAGTGATGTTTCTCAAACACCAATTGAGACATACCTCAATATGTATGGGTCTGTCATATCTGCTTTACCACAACTATTGTAGTGATGCAATAACACTTGCAACTCTTGCAAATTTATTATCAATAACCATAGTCTTAAAAGACTAAACAAAAATGATACTGTCCAACAGTCATTTTCAGAAGTTAACATGCTTGTGCTTTACCATTGTACAATGCTCCGGACTAATCTGATCAATATCTTATCACATCAACATGTGATGAATATCCGGTCTAGTACAAGTATATTTTCTCATAATATCATATATCTAAGAGAAACAGATTCCATCCCATAAAAGTAGAAACTCTTTTCTTGGAATCTTACTTGCACAAAAACATGATTGTTATTGGGAGAATAACAATATCATTTTCCTTTTGTCTCTAAACCATTTAGGACTAAGAAAACATGATGTCAAAGTTTTTGTCCTTCATTGTGAAATTGCTTGATCAAATCTAAGAGAAGAATAATATTTATACTTCATTCGCAATGAAAAGAATATTATCTTTGCATAGAGCCAGGAAAGTAATTATGCTCCCACTAACCAATTTGCACACAAATGATACTTTCATTCTTAGATGAAAATTAAACAGTTTGATTACTTCATCAAAATAAAAGTTAGTCCATCTACAGATTCTGGGACCTGTGGGTTCTAGTGTACTATTTAGGTATAGTGAAAGTAGAGAGTTGATTTTTATCAATTCTCATAGTTATTGGTCTATTGGGCTTCCGCTTCTAGAACAATTCTAGATTCAGTGTCTCTACTAGGAAACTTGTATTCCTGTTTACAAATATCTTTTGTTATCCAGGAATAGAGATTAAGTATCTCTAATGCGAATCTCAAGCTCATCTTCTATCAAATCATATCCAATATAATTCGATTTAACAACACCATCATGCTATGGTTTGTTATGAGAATTATCTGAGACAGATGTAATGAGAGTAAATTATGAAATTTCTATTAAGAGGTACTCTTCTCAATCATGGAAGACTTACCTAGCTGTTTCTTTATTTCAATGCGGAATTCCTTGAACTTTTCAAAGAATGTGAAATAAAGTTAGCTACCTCTTAATGGAAGATTCATATGGTTACGATCATCCAACTTTTGTCCCATTCCCAAGTAGAAGTTTCATCTACTTAAATTTCTCATTCTCCTTAACAAACATGCAACTATTGCACTTATGCAAGATCATACCAAGCATTAGGAGCTAGAGGTTCCAACAATTAAGTTGAACTTGATGAGTATACAAGCTGGACAATCCTTCCAAAGGTTTGTCCTGTATCCAATGACCAATTGTTTCACTATGAAGCACAATCCTTATACTTTCCTTTCTTCTCAGAAGAGCCTTTGTCCATACTACTAGAATACATTTCCAATGGAAAATCTTGGATTTCTTTCCTTTGCATAAATGCTCGGGATTTTGAAAATCCAATTCTTTTGAACATCTTTGCAAGTAGCATTGAACTCTTCAAAGGTTCTTAGCCACATACAACATGTGGGATTTCAGACAATCTGATTTCCTACTTGTTCAACATAACCATATTAAAGGACTCCGGGAGTTTGTCGAGGATCATATCCTCTAATCCCATAAATTTATTTCAATTTATCTCAACACCAAGAATTGGGATTTATGAATCCAATGATCTCTATCATATTCTTTGTGACTGGGTTTCCCTAGTCAACTTGGTGTCCACTTGTCCTTTTATATAGTAAACTGCCTAGCAGCCCTATTGTATTCTGTAAACATCTCAAATGATATTTACTATTAGTAGTGAGAACTTGGGCAATTCTTTAGATGATAAGCACAAACTTGAGATTCCTTTTCCATTCCAAACACTTTGAATTGGTGAAAAGATTCTTATTAAAGTCTTGGTAATGTGGTTATAGAATGACATGACAATTAAAACATACATCATAATTTCACACATTATAATATCATTAGATCAGGGCTTTCGATCTTTAATGATATTGCTCATCATTCAGTCAAATTTCATAGACTCCTCAATCTATAAAATTAGAAAATATGTTACTTCATATTTCTGATGAGCATTGAGTGCCTTATAATACACATGCAATCTTCCATTTTAGGATAGTACCACACATGCACTACAAGGTGGATAGTAACTATCCATCACTGAGCATCTCATGCATAACTCCTTATGTAAATCAGTAATTCTCAATTTTCTTGCGACCTCCAAGGACAACATGACTGTCACTGTTTCAGCCGCCATGTTCCTTGGTTAAGTGAAACCCATCATTCTGGTTCGTCATATGATCAAGTAGGGCTGTTTTAACTCCTTTGGTCCGCTGCTTTAATTAAGATTCTTACTATGGATAATTTGAAGAGGAGAAGGTGGAGCTTGGCAAATAGATGCTATTTGTGCCTCAATGCGGAAGAGTCGGTGAGCCACTTGCTCTTACACTGTCCGGTTGTCTTTGGAGTCTGGGCTTATTTCTTGGCTCGGATGGGGGTGGAGTGGGTCTTCCCCTCTTCCTTTCTGAGCTTCTTATCTGGTTGGCACTTGACGTCTTTGGTGGGTGCTGAGGTATTTATCTGGTATTCTCTGCCTGGAGCCATCTCCTGGGTCTTTTGGAAGGAGAGGAATGGTCGTATCTTTGACAATTCCTCTTCTCCTGTTCAGCGGATCATATCTCAGGTGAGGCGTTCGTTGGTGGACTGGAGTTCGCCTACCATGGTTGGCCAGGCAGTGAGGGTTGCTTTGTTTCCTTGAGGACAGTCAGTAGCTAGCTAGCGTGTGATTGTATTTAGTTCCCTTATGTTCCTTTTCTTAGTTTACTACTCTGTAAACTCTTATTATCTATGATATATCTTCTTTACTGATCAAAAAAAAAAAGTTGGGCTGTGCCCCTATTTTAGTTGACACTCCCTATCAGGCCATACACAAACCTATCTACTATAGAAATAAGGCTCTAGGAGTTTAACTCAGACTGAATTATGTCAATACCTTTTGGCAAGACAAGACTCAGGCTAATTAATTCCTAGTCTTATTGATAATGGAAGGTCATAGGGCAATATTATCCCGTAGGATAGATTAGCCCATTTAATTCACTTAATATTTTTCTTGAGGGAAAACAGAATATCATGAATAATTATACATCTAATGCATATATCAAAAGCATTCACAATATTTATCATTGTATCACATGTATAGAACTATATACAAATATCATCACATGATAATAAATCAAATTTCTGTTTAATTGATCAAACTAATTCCAATGAACTCCCACTAGCTCAAGAAATCTTAATGGATCTAATCCAAGGGTACAAAGGTCATTTTTAACATCAGTGGGCTTTAAATGGTTCATACATCCATATGATGGACCATTGGTCATACCAAGCACCATGGACCCAGAATAATAATTATAAAGTGTTCATGTGCATCACTAAAGCCCATAAGTCAAAATGGACTATATTACCCTTTAATTCTCTATAATTGTTTAGACATAGGGTTTATAATCGTGAATATTGTTAGCTTACATCTATGCCAATTAAGACACAATTATCTCATAATCATGCAAGTAACATATTCCACGTAAAAATTTCAACATGGATTGAATGAATCATGTCCAAAAGGGCTATAATAATGTGTTTTATTTAAATACAAACTTTTTATGTTTCAACAAAACACATATTGTGGGGTTTGATCCAATTATCGAAAATTTGCACAAAAAACGATAATCACATTATCACAAGGGTTATGAACTTTTCTAAGCAACTAAAAGCTATAGCAAATCATCACATGAAATACATAATATAGCTACACAATGGGTCCACATGATCATGCTATCTTAGAAATCCTACAACTACTCTTGTAGAACGCATTCCAAGATTTATGCTCCATGCGATCACTATCATCTTTGATCTTCAATTTGATTTCTCCATAGAAAAATCAGCAACTCCTAATACTAAGATTACATCATATTCAAAATAAGAAACCTTGAGAAACCACCCAAAATAGGGTGCTCAAGGGGAGTACAACTCATAAGAAGAAAGAGAAGAGAATAGAGAGAGAAGAAGAAGACATGATCATGGAACCCATCCACCATTCAATAAAAATATATATTAACAATTCATCAACTATGAATAATAACATGGCATGACAAATTACTTAGAAAGTCCATAATCTCAACAAGGGTTTTGTTAACCTTAAGGAAACTCTTTCCTATATGGTTAAGGTCTCTATTAACATTTAATAGAAAAACCCTAGAGCAAAGAAAACAAGCATGACAAGAATGAATTCTTAGGGCTTTTAGATCATCATTAAAAGAAAACAATTTTCCTTTAATGCTAAGAAAATCATTTAGAGAAACAATTTCTCTAAAATTTAATCTAACCCTAAAATTCATCCTCACATTCCTTAATTGATAAACAAATAGAAAACAACATATTAAATTCGGCTAGGCTAGGGATCTAATCCCTTCCATATTATTTTGATCTAATAACTATTAAAAGACCAAAATAAAAATCAGCAAATTGCTAATTTTTAATATCACTTTATATTGATTCCAAAAATAAATTCAAAATCAATAATAGGTGAATTTCAAAATTTTCCATAATGGCCAACTGCTTTAGGGATTATTTGATTTAACAATTAAATAAAATAATACCCTAAACACTAGTATTAAATGTCCATAAAATAATTGATCTCTATCAATTAAAATTCACTTGAGATAAAATCTTGTATCTCAACCAATGGCATTTATGTAATTACTTGATTAACTATTAATCAAATAAAAACTTATAAATACTATGTAGGCAGTCATTCTGAGCACATGTAATTGATCCAAATCAACTACAATAATTATGGTATGATTCCCATAAACTTTTTAGGGAACCATAAAAGATATCATAATTAATATTTAATTAAATGATAGCCCGTGGACTCGAAGCAGATAATTAAACAATTTAATTAAATCTCAGCCCGTGCTCTCGAATCAAATAATTAAACTATTTAATTAATTGATAGCCCATTAAACGATTTAATAGCATCCCATGCTCTCAAATCAAATAATGGAATTTAGGAAAAATTTGAAAGCCTCTTGGAAAATTAATTTAGAAAACTCATTTTCCCGCTTTAGATTTTCGACTCAAGTTTTGACCCTCAAAACGATTGATTCTGGAAAAACTTTCTTCATAAAAGTTGTAGATCTTTTCGACGGCTTCGAAACGATGTACTGACGGAGCTAAATCGGACTTACGGTCACAAAGTTATGGCCGAAATACCGAAACTGTATCGATTCTTTTAATCAAATACAAATCCGAAAATTCATGAATCAATTTTATTTGAAATAAGCTTTAATCTCGAAGAACACTTAAGCAAGGGTGTCTAACACCATGAGATTTATTAATTAACATTTAATAAATAAAATTCCATCTATATATGCTAGCCAAAATATCAATGGGTATCTAAGTGGTATATATCAAAGGGAAAACTTGCCTGGGGCTCATAAGAATAAATTAAACAATTTAATTTAATATAAAAAGGATCTCTGAATCTTTAAAGGGCTTTAACCAAATTTATATCTCTATATACCTATCCCTAATAGAATTAAGAGAGGTTTTGAAATCATCCAAAACTGAAATTAGTATCACACTAATTTCTAAGGGCTTGATTACTCCCTCAATAACTAGAGGGGGATCCCTTAAGCCTAATAATGATTATCCAATAATCAAGAATCTAGAAGATTGATTCATTAGGGCTACCAAAATTCATAAGGGAGGCAATCTTGATATAAATTTTGATTAAACTCAAAAATCAAAGAGAAGCATAGCCCTGGCTCTGATACCATTGATAGTATGCCTCTTTTTATTTTTAGAAACACAGTTCTTGGGAGAGCATACATCGAATCCCAAGATCTGATTAAGATTCTAATTGATTTTATTCAATGAAGGTTAGAATAACATTCACCTTTGCGACTTTGAAATTGTTAAGTCAAATCCACGTTAGAATAGTACTCGCAAAACTTCACAAGTGTCAAGTCTCCTGTCGATTCACACGAACCTTTTTTTTCCTTTAAAGCTTTCTCTAATGGAAGCTAATGGCCCTTCCAAATTTCATGCTCTTTTATCTTTTCTTCTTTTCTTTGATCAAAGAACCTTTCTTGATCAAATAAGATCCAATCTTGATCTTCAAAGAACTTGTTCTTGATCATCAAGATCAAAAACCAAACAAAAAGGAAGAAGGGGAAGGGTGACCGTACACCCTCAAAGGGGGAGAGGGCTGGGCGTGAACTTGAGGAGAGGGAGAAAAGAAAAAATTCTGGAGAATTATATATCTTAAAGGGCTAGGCATCCAATCCTTTATATAAGTTCCCTCTTGGTTGCTTAAATTGTAATCCAATTATAATTCATTAACCTTATCCTAATCCAATTAGGATTCCTTAATAGTTTCCTTTATTGATTATTCTCCTAATCCAATTAGGATTAATCTTAAAAGAAACCAACCTTATCCATTAGTAACTAATCTTATCCTTATCCAATAAGGAATCTTGAATTAGTAACTAGCTAATGGAATCCCTAACAATTAGGGAATCTTTAATTAGTAACTGACTAACTAACTAACCTTATCTAATAAGGATATTAGTTATTAGAAACTAATTAAAATAATAACAATTATTATTCCTCCTTGAAGTGGGCGTCCCACCCTAGGTGGGTCCCACCCAACACGCCTAAAGGGTTTCCAAAACCCTCTTGGTCACTTGAATTATTCTTTTATAATAATTCCCAATGGGTCCTACCCATTTGGTTTTTCACATCTAATGTGATTCCACTTTTTAGAGCTTCACTATACCATATAGTGATTACTTAGAGAAATTAATTAATTTAATTAATAATTAAATTAAATACTTTAAGAATGTCCTTGTGTGTGGGATCTAAAGGGATCTCATATTTCCGGTTGTGGGACCAAGTACTTCACCTTTTTGGTTGAAGCATTGTTACTAGGAAACACCTTTCCTATACTTCATTAGGATTATAGAATTTTATCTATATCCCTGGACTTCCACCAATCACAATTAATGTCCATTAACACAATGTGATTAATTTCCAGAAATTAGAGAATTGCTTGTAAGTACCATCTCACAATATATTTACAAATAAATCCTTCCACATTCCGATCAGTGTAGTCAAGGCGTCTAGGCGATGCCTAGGCGATTAACTCCGGCTAGGCGAGGCGTTGCCTAGGCGATAAATTTAATATATATATATTTATAAAGAGAGAGAGAGAGAGAGATTCTAATAAGTATGATACATCATACACATGTGAGGCCTAAAGTGAATTAAATCTGTCTTTGTTGTAGGAAATATAAGAAATTATGAACAACCAAAGCAGAATCTAAGTATGGTGCATGTAATTTGTGTCAATCCAAGTGAATTATTCTGTATTCGATATAAAATATTGTGTATATAGCATTGAATTGAATTTTCTGAGAGTTTGCATAAATTATATGAAATTAGAGATTATATATATTATACACGAGGAATGATGATGGTTTCTACTATTTTCAATAAACTATAATAGATTATTAACAATGAGGTTATAAATTACAGAGATACCCTACTGCAATCACATAAAGAGAAGATATGAAGAGAAAAAAAAAACTTGATTTGCAGCTAATCGGGCCTTTTCTTTGGAGATATCTTCATGTTTTCCTTGTAGCTCTGGCACTGAAAAGAATATAAGGGGGTGTTAGAGAATATGTGCATAATAAGTATATATATATATATATAGAGAGAGAGAGAGAGAGAGAAAGAGTTACAATCAAGCCTTAGAGAGAGGAAGGGAATGGAATGACCCACATTCCACAAACATAATACAAAGTTTAAAAGCATCATCACCTACATACCAATGTATCTCTAAACCCACATTTCACAAAAAAACATAAAATAAATAGTCTATTACAATCATTCATATCAGTCATCACTCATCATCATCATCAATAAGAGAATTTAATAAAGCTTCATTCTCTATGTCATCGCCACCCCCATCTGACTCATCCTTATCTACATCAATGTATAGCTCTTCGTCATCTGTTTCATCAGACACAAGTGGTGGTTCTTCTTCAACCATTCTTCGCGAGCCTCCACTTGGACCTCCCCTTTGCAAGTGAGAGCTAAACCTAGTATGTCGGGTGCGTTGTTCATTTGCTCCAGAAGCCTCTGCAACTTGATCCCATGTTAAATCATCATCTTCATGCACTAGTTCTTGCATGCTTCCAATGAGCCACTCATTGCAATCATCAATATCCCGCAATGTGATAGGGTCTATCGAATCTCTTGTATTGAATCGCTCCACCAACTTTTGATTATAACGAACATAGACTAGATCATTCAACTTTTTTTGCTCTAATTTGTTCCTCTTTTTTGTGTGTATCTGTAAAATTGAAAATTTTATACCATTAATATAAAATTTACAAAATAAGTAACTTACAAATATAATAAAAATGATTCATGTATATGAATATACTCACATGCTCAAATACACTCCAATTACGCTCACAACCACTTGCACTACAAGTCAAGCCAAGAATTCGTAGAGCTAATTTTTGTAAATTAGAGGTTGAACTCCCAAAAGATCCCCACCATTTGTCTACATTAGATAAGATTATGAGAAGTAAGAAAACAATACCAAAACATCAAATTAATTAAAAACTTAATAAATGAAAGTAATTAACTAATAAGTAATAACCTGGTGATATTGTAGTCCTCTATCGGATCGCCATGGGCCATCCAAAAAGGCCTTCAGCACTTCTATACATTGCTAACTCAGTTATTATCTTATCTTGCAAGTCCAAATCTGGAATTAACCTCTCAATGACTTCGTACAATCCTTTCATAACCTCTTCACAAGGTTCGATTTCTTGATTGCTGTAATAAAACTCTGGATTAAGGATATATCCAGCCGCATGGAGAGGTTGATGAAGTTGTACATTCCACCTTCTGTCAATGATATTCCAAATTGGCTTGTACCTATATTAATGATTATCAATTATATTAATTAATAATAAATAAAATTATAAAATACTTAAAAAATTATGTTCATGTACTATCAAAGAGACGAATTAAAAACTTACCGACGCTCATATCGTTGGCCACCCATTGCTTCTTTAATGGTTTCCTTAGCTCTATCCATAGCTTCATAAATGTATCCCATAGGAGGTTTCTTCTCCCCATCAACCAATCTCAAGACACGTACTAGTGGAGCTGTGATCTTCATTGCATATACGATATTATTCTAAAAAGTAGTAGACAAAACAGTCTCCATGACTTTTTTTCCTTTTACATCACGTGGCCACTTTGATTTATTCCACTCATCACAAGTGAATACCTTTCTTAAAGCATCTTTCTTTTTGTGGATGCTCTCTGTAAGGTAAGAAAAGCTGTTGCAAATCTTGTGACGGCCGGTCGAAGAAGATCACTATTATTAGTATGTGTCCTCATCAAGTTCAATACGAATCCATGGATGTATATAAATCCACTCAAGCCAATTGCTTTCTCTAACACCCCCTTTGCTCTAGGAATCTCTCCAATATCCTCAAGCATGAGATCAATACAATGCGCCGCACACGGTGTCTAAAATAAATGAGGTCTTTTCTCCATCAACATTTTTCCAGCAAGTACGTATGTGGAAGCATTATCAGTAATAACCTGGATTACTTTATGCTCACCGACCTTCTCTACATAGGAATCCAACAACTCAAAAAGTTTCTGCCCTGTCTTCATGTATGATGAGGCATCTATAGATTCCAAAAACACCGTGCCAGAAGGACTATTCACTAAAAAATTTATCAATGTCCTATTCTTCCTGTCTGTCCAACCATCAGACATTATTGTGCATCCATATTTATCCCATGATTTTTTAACAGGTTCCAGCATCTCATTAGTGCGCTCCACTTCCTTCTTAAGGAATGGCACCCTTAACTCATGGTAACTCGGTGCCTTCATCCCTGGTCCAAATTGTCCAACTGCTTCAATCATTGTTTTAAAACTCTTCAATCTTGCAGTATTGAATGGTATTCCTGCCTGATAAAACCATTGTGCAATATATTGGCAGGCATTCTCCCGTTCAGTTTTCTTCAACACACCTTCAATTGTTGCTTGCTTTCCTTTCTTTTTCTTATAAGCGTCCTCTGGTTTTGAAGCTACAAACATATCCATTGGCCTCTTCCTCTTAGGAGGCCTTATCCTTCCACTTAAATTTATTGCTTCTGGTTCTTCAGTATCTTCTTCTAAATAAATTTATTGCTCTACAGTATTTGAAGCCATATGAGTCCTTAGTCCTACTCATTGAAGATTGAGCTAGAAAAGCTCGAATTTCATCTCTGACAGCTTCTGGAGCATTCGGGCATTTGGCTACACTTCCGCCAAATTGAGCTAAATGTAACTTCAATTGGTGGATACCAGCTTTGTAAGTATTATGACAAAAATTGCAAGTGACTGTATTCTTGTCTTTTGGGTATTTTAAATAACCATATTTCCATCCCAAGTCTTTGGACCGAATAGATCCAGATCCTGATCCTGATTCCATCTTTGAAACATAAAGAAAATAAGAAATTAACAAATTTATATTAGATAACATTAAACATTTAAAGATCATTGCACAAGCATTATTATTTGTTATATTAATGCATTCAAACATAATTGTGTAATATGCTATCAAATTACCATAGACATACCTTCCAAAAAAAAAATATTACCATAGACACAATTGTGCGCAATATTCACTATTTGTTATATTAATGGCTTAATGCATTCAAACATAATAGTGTAATATGCATTCAAAGAATGATCAGATTAATAATTCATATTCATGTCATTAAAGAATAAAGAGGCTCAAAGAGTAGTTGACATCATGTAAAATATCCAAGATTGATCTTTCCCCTCTCAAATTAATGATTCAGGTTCTCATTTAAAAGAATCAAATCAAAAGTTACATATGGGAACATGAATCATTAATCTGAGTGGGGGAAGATTGAGAGAGATATTGACTATTGATCTCTCTTCAATACTCCCCCTAGACCATGAATGGTTCTTTCGAAAAAAAAATAAAGATCAATGGGTAGCATTCCCTTTTAAAAAAGTCAGCATCAAATATCAATAGCATTCCCCTTAATCAAATAATAAATATCAATAAACCCACAGATCATTACCCGTGCTGCCCAGTAGTGTGAGAACAAGTTTATAACCAACAATCCCGGTCCAAGAAGAATCACAACAAAATTAGAATCACAATGAAGACCTTGCTTGATTCCAGTAATTCCTGTGGACAAAATCAATCAAACCAACATGTGGTCAGAATTAAAGAAGACTTAATTAAGTTTGGAGAACTTAATTCAACCTAAGGCCAAGTGGTACTAAAACCCTCATTTCTCTAAAACTGATCGTGCTAGTATCAGTAATTCCAACTCAGTTTTACCCATACAAGAAACTGAATACAAATCAAATTACAAAAAAAAAATGATTTTCCCCATTTAGTTTCTGCTGCTACAATTGAAAAGGCTTGATGGGAAAAACATTTTTCATCTTTTTAATTAATTACCTGTTTTTCTGCCAAGCCCATCAATTAGAACAGATAAACAGAAAGAAACAAGGATTTTGTTGGCTAAGAAATCAACGACTTTGTGGTGCAGCCATGACACAAAATCCTCTTTGTTTTAAACTCTATTGATCTGTTAAAGGGCTTG
Organism: Tetracentron sinense; assembly: GCA_015143295.1. Lineage (NCBI taxonomy): Eukaryota > Viridiplantae > Streptophyta > Magnoliopsida > Trochodendrales > Trochodendraceae > Tetracentron > Tetracentron sinense. The sequence continues at coordinate 39,872,664 of CM026566.1, read as the reverse complement.
ACACACACACGCAGAAATAAAGAGAGAGAGAGAGAGATGAATTAGGATTTAGGAAGAAAAAAAGGGGAAAAAAAAAAGCACAGTGCGTAGAGAACGCATTGTGCTGGAGAGAGAGAGAGAGAGAGAGGAATTAGGATTTAGGAAGAAAAAAAAAGAAAAAATAAAGCACGGTGCGTAGAGAACACACTGTGCGAGAGAGAGAGAGAGAGAGAGAGAGAGAGAGGGGTACCGAATAATTGGGGGCTTCTTCCGGCGAGGCGGCGAGCAGCAGCGGCTTCTTCTTCTTCTTCTTCTCCTCCTCTCCCAAATCGTCGAAGTGTAAGCCCTAAAAAAAAAAAAAACGAGTTTATACTTTATAGTGAGTTATTAGAGTTATTTTGAGTGGAATTAAATCATAAACAATTATTAAACTTAATTAATTAAAAACATTAATTAAACTAACCACTAATTATTAAAAAAAAATCAATGTTTAAAAGAATGCGCCTAGGCGACCGCCTAGGTACCAAACGCCTAGGCGTCGCCTAGGCGCACGCCCAGCGTTTTCCGCCTGCCTAGACACCTACTCGGGCGCCCTCCCTCCAAAAACGCCTAGGCGACGAATTAACTACACTGATTCCGATATCACTTGTAAGCTTCCGGGATTGGAACAATTCCACTATCTTAGTCCCTAGCTTATGAATAGAACCCTTTCTCATGATTACTTTTTCAGTGAACTGAACCTCCAAAACACTTTTGAAGAAACATTAGAAAAGAACTGACATATATATATTTATATATACATTTCCATATTGAAAATATCAACTTCGATAAAGATCATTTTACCGAAAAACACCAATACTGGATTTAACAGTTCAGTTCAACAAGTATCACCTTGATATCATTATCTCCAATTAAGGAGTTGTGGATTCCTTATTGAGTGTTTACACACTTCTCCAAACATAGTGTACATGACCCAACGTACCCGGAGTTAGTCCTGTGTATTGGACATTGCCGATTGGCACATCAAAGCCATATAGACAAATGTTTGAGAAGATGTTAACCTCTCAGGTCTAAGGACAATTTGTCAAATGGATAACCCTAATACAATCTGACAGTGTATTCCATAGGGTATCCACTAGTGACCCCGTTCAGTATTATGTACTTGCTACATATACTCACATGTTAGTCAAGAGTCACCACTCTCTGTGAATGAGATTCATCACACTATCTCATAGAACTACGCATGTGCAAGCCATGATGAAGTACGACGCCCAACCAGTACTCTAGAGGCTTCGAACAATATTAGGTTTACAAGGAACCGGAAAATCATATCTCCTCGCAACCTTTGCATGATTTTCCTACAATGTTACCTATGGAATTTTATGTCATCATCATATGAGACAGTAATTAATATAAATACCTTTTATAGTTGGTTGTGTGAATATGATGTTTGTCTAATCAACATAGAAAAGTCTCTTATTGGCTTTCGAGGGCATATATGTCCAACACTGACTACTCAGATCTGCAGGATATCTCACTTCTTGATCACAATGGAGAGAAGAACTTCAATCCACTATCTACTGACGCACTCAAGACAGAATATGAAGGATTGAGACGGAAGAGTTGTCAAATACTCGCCCGTTCCTCTCTTTCCAAATAACTCATGCTATCGCACCTGGTAAAAAAGTCCAGATTTTTTCTTTTGCACCCACCAAAGTTGTGAAACCCCAACAAGATAAGAAGCTCTGAATGGAGAATGGGAAGACCCATTCCACACCCAACCGCACCAAGAAAAAAGCCCAAAGCTCAGAGACTACCGGGCAGTGCAGGAATAAGTGATTCACACTTTCTTCCTCATTCAGGCATAAATAGCAACGGTTCGCGAAGCTCCACCCTCTCCTCATTAACTGCTCCGTAGTGAGAATCTTATTTAGTGCTGCAGTCCAGAGGAAAAAGGATACCTTCGTGGGGACCTGGTTAACCCACGCAGCCGTACAAGGAAACGAGCGCAAAGATGAAGAATCAAAGGCTTGCAAGAGTGATCTCACTAAAAATCGGTCACTGCTGCTTCGGGACCACACCCTACAATCACTAATCTGAATACTAGGGGAGAAGGAACTCAATCTACCCAACAATCGCTGCATATCACCGATTTTCTAATCATTCAAGTCCCTCCTAAGCCTCGGACACTAGACAAACCCCTCACCCAATCTCTCTGCGCATTCGGCAATAGAAGCCCCCTGATGAATAGCCAGTGCAAAGATAGAACCGAAACCGTCTCTAAGCGACGACTGACCACACCAAACATCGTGTCAAAATAAAATTTCAGACCCATTACCTAGATTGAATCTAATGAATGGATCTAGGGACTTGGCCACCCCCATTATGCCTTTCCAAAGGCCCACACCGTGCGGGCCCCGAACCCCCTTTGGTAACCAAGGTGATGCCAGGCCATATTTAGCCACAATCACCTTCCTCCACAAGCTCGCCTGCCCATCCCCAAACCACCACACCCACTTGCCTAACAAAGCTTTATTCACCGCTCTGAGATTAGCAATGTTTAAGCCCCTTGCCCCCTAAAGGTTTACAAATTTGACTCCAATTCACAAGGTGATATTTCTTTTTATCCCCCTTACCATGCCAAAGAAAGTTGCGCTGGAGGCGCTCCATGGACACCGCAATGTAACGAGGGAGAACTAGGGAGGAAAGATAATAGGTTGGGAGGCTCCTAAGAGTACTCTTAATAAGGGTAAGCTTACCGCCTTTGGAGAGTAGACATGATTTCCAACTGGCAAGTCTCGATGAGAATCTATGTAACACTGGGGTCCAAACGGATTTGGATTTAAAAGGAGCCCCTAACGGGAGACCGAGATAGGAGGAGGGGAGAGATCCTTTGAGGCACCCTAGGCATTTAACCAAGACATCAAGATGGGGAATGACTCCAACCGGCACAATTTCACCTCTTTCCCAAGTTAACTCGAAGGCCCGACACAACCTCGAAACAATGCAGAATACAATGGAGGTTGATAAGTTGGGAACAAGAGGCACCACAAATTACTAAGGTATCATAAGCAAATTGTAGGTGAGAAATATTGAGCCGCTCTCGGCCGACAGAAAACCCCTCAAGCAGCCTACCTTGCGCTCGACTCAACATCTGACTCAGGGCCTCTTAAACAATAAGGAAGAATGCTGGGGACAACGGGTCCCCTTGCCTTAACCCCTTGGAGCTACAAAAGAATCCTTTAGAGTTCCCATTAAGGAGGATCGAAAAGGAGGCAGATGGGACGCAAGTTAATATCCATGAGCACCAACGAGATCCAAATCCCATCCTTCCCATCACATAGTGGAGGAAATCCCAACTGACATTATCTTAGGCCTTTTCCATATTAATCTTGTAGACGAGGCCGGGATAACCGGATTTCAGCCAATCGTCTACACATTCATTTGCAATAAGAATATCATCTAAAATCTGTCTTCCCCTTACAAAGGCACCTTGATGAGGAGAGATAATGGACCCCAAGACACTTCTAAGACGAACTGCCAATACTTTTGCTAAAATTTTGTAGGCACTGCTAACCAAACTAATCGGGCGGAACTCTTTCAGATCCCGAGCCCCAACCCTCTTAGGGATCAGGGTCATAAAGGTATTGTTGATCGCACGATCAAATGAGCCTGACTCGTGAAGTTCTTGCAAAATTTCTAGAAGGTCCCTTCCCACAATGTCCCAGCATGATTTGTAAAATTCAATGGAAAAGCCGTCAGGACCGGGGACCTTGTTCCCTGCCATAGATTGAAGGGCACTGAGAACCTCGTCCTCCCGGAATGGTCGTTCCAACTCCTCACATTGGGCTAAGGATATGGAGGCAAACGGGAGTCCATCAAGTTTGTGGCGCCATGAGGCTTTCTCCAAGTACAAGTCTTTATAGAACCCAACCACACTTTTCTCGATGTCTTTTTGATTTGTTTGTAAGTATCCATCCACTAGAAGGCTAGAGATGAAATTAGATTTGTGACAGAAGTTGGCCATGCGGTGAAAAAATTTAGTATTGCGGTCCCCCTCCTTCAACCATCTAATCCTAGATTTCTGTTTCCAACTAATCTCCTCAAGGCACACTGCCTCCAAGTAAGCACTTTTCATACCCTCCCTGTTCCTACTCTCCACTTCAGATAGTGAACGTGAACTCTCGACTGAGTCAATGGATTGAATATCAAGCAATAATTTGGCTTTCTTCTCCGATATGATCCCAAAAACCTCCTTATTCCAGATCTTAATGCTCGCTTTAAGGGCTTTTAATTTCAGACCAAACCTCGTACTAGGAGACCCCCATACAAGGTGGGAAGACCATAACTTGGATACTAAGGCTTTGAACTCCTTCGACTGAAGCCACATATTCTCGAACCTAAAAGGTGTTGGACCTCCCCTCAAACTGCCAGGAGCCAGCAGGATTGGGACATGGTCGGACGTGGGACGAGGCATTGAAGATTGGACAAGGTCAGGGAACATCTCCTCCCAATCAACGGAGAAAAGGAAACGATCTAATCTACTAGTAAGAAGACCTAACGGAAGCTTATACCACGTAAATTGGACACCTCTAAGGGGGTAATCAATCAGGCTATGGCGAGTAATGAAGTTCTGAAATCGCCTCATTTTAGCCGAACTAGATTGAGCTCTGTCTCTCGTGAGGGAAACGAATGCAGTTAAAATCGCCACCCATACACCAAGGGGCATCCCACCGTACACTCACATCGTCTAACTCTTGCCAAAAATCGGAATCCGAAGAAGCCCCAGATGGGCCATAAACCCCTGTAAAGACCCAACTTGGTCCTCCACTGGACAAGCGACAAAGAATAGATATTGAAAACGCTCCTAACTCGGATTCCAAAACTTCAATCCGATTCCTATCCCATACGAGCAATATTCCCACAGAGGCACCTAAGGATGCTACACTAAGCCAATCTGCTGATCCTTCTCCCCAAAGATCCCGAATCAGCTGGGCCGGATATTCCCCATCTTAGTTTCCTGAATGCAGAGTAGTGATGGTCGTTTGGCCAGGATGAACTTTTTGATTGCCGCCTGTTTCGCATGGCAACCTAGACTGCGAATATTTCAGGATAACAGGCTTAAAGCTGACATCGACAACTTTGAAGACCCTTTCCCAATCGTTTAGATTGCGGAGACAATCTACGGCTGACCTATCATAGTTAACACCACACTTCAATCGCCTTGATTCCAAAGGTGATCTCCTCACCGACCCTGAGGAATGACTAGTTCTGAGCTTAGTTCTAGGCTTAGGCTTGACCAATGGCTCACACTAAGATGCTGCAAGAGTTTGGAGTAATCTCCAAAACTCTTCTTCATGGCCTTCTACCGAAAGGCCAAGAAACTTGCTAATACCCACCATCTTACTGTCGACCCAGGGGGATGCACCTCTTACAACAACAGAGGGCGAAGAGGTTGACTTCCCTTCTAGGGATACAGATAGGTCAGGTAGGTTATAACCTAGAAGTGATCTCATGTTAGGATTTTATCTAAAACCACTGTCTACCAAAAGAAAGATACGTTAAGAAGGTACCGGGGGTGTACCACAATATTAAATTACCCGTGGATTCTCTTTGCAAGACGGGCTTAAGTGATTGTATTTCAATGTTAAGTAATAATTTGTTCACGAGGTCCAGTAATTGGACTCCTTAAAATACAGCTTGTGCCTTCGTGAAACATGCGTGAAGATGGATATACCCATTAACATAGCAAATTGCTTAGGCCAAAATCAAACCATCCAATTTAGAGTCATATTTCTCTGGACAATTCCGAATCTTTCCAGGCCATCAAACATATTGGAAATTCTTGAGTGGGTCTGTAGTTCGTCCCATCATGTTGTGTCCTGACTTTTTGCATGTTTGCTAGGTACTTGTAAAACACATGTTTAGCAGGCTGAATTTTGCTATGGAGAAATATTCCTCTTGAAACTCTTGATGCTTTCAGTTGAAACCATTTTTTTCAATATAATTTTTTGTTGTTTATTTAATGGGTTTATCTATTTTTTAAAACAGTTTTCCATATTCTGAACTCTTATACCTTAGGGAATATGTTCATCAAGCTATAATTCCAGGATTGCCAGACGACTTAGCTTTAAGATGTTTGGCAAAGGTGTCGCATGGGTACCATGGACTGCTTGGAGTTGTCTCGAAGAGATGGAGAGATTTAATTCGCAGCTCGGACTATTCTGGCTTAAAAGCTAGAGAAGGATGGTGTGGGAACTGGTTATTTGTTCTGACTGAAGGGACCAACCAGTGGGTTGCTTATGATCCCGAAGCCGATAGATGGCATCCTTTACCAAAGATTCCAAGGGCCCATCCCAACTCACAGCACTATGGTTTTTCTTGTGTTAGTGTCTGCAATAGATTTCTGGTGATTGGGGGGTCCTATGCACGACAAGTATTTCCCCACCAAAAGCCTCTAATAACGAATGATGTTATGCAGTTTGATCCTTTCAAAAAACAGTGGGATGTAGTAGCCAGTATGCAAATGCCAAGGTCTCACTTTGCATGCAGTGTTGTTCTTGGTAAAGTTTATGTAGCTGGTGGTCGCACTTCATCAAGCACCAGAGGACTTGCTCTTGCTGAAGTTTATGATCCAATGAAAGACAAGTATGTTCCCAAATGCATGTATGATATTAATGTTGGCATGTTCACACTTCTATTTGCCTATAGTCGTTTGCATGCTTATTATCCTTCTCAAAGGAAATTACTTACCTTCCATTTCTATAAGTTTATTTCAGAACTAAACTGAATGCTTTATATATTATGAACTTTCCATTACAGTGACTTCTCGCCAAGGTTCAGTATTATATAATAGAGTGACTTTGCAATTGTTGTTCAATCAGTGCAACTTCATGATTTTGTTTTTGTTACTGGTTTATGGGTAGAATCCCATTGTTCACTTACATCAGTTGGCATAGTTTAGCCATTTTTTTAATCTTTTCTTGTCTTAAACTAGTCAGTTGTGTGCGCAATGCAGGGGATATTTTTGGGAGTTTGAAACTTAAAATTGTCAAAGTTGAAGCAATCAATTCCAACTATGTTCTTGGATTTTTTTTTTCTTGGTACCATTCCCTACCTTCTGTTGGTCAATCAGCAATTTTAGGTGCTGAAATCATCAATCCTTGTTTTCTTTGGTTGATCTTAGGGCCTGTTTGGCATCACTCCCAAGGAACAACTCTCTATTCCAGGGGAATAGAAACTCTTAGATGCTCTCAATGCTATCATTTTAATGTTATTTGTAATTTCTACAACTGGTTTCATGATTTCATCAACCTTTTTATATATTGTCTACGAGGGTGCGTTTGGAAATGTGGAATTGGAAGATGGAATTGTTAATTCCGTTCCGCAATTCCAATTATGTCGTTTGGTGTGTATTACATAAACCACGGTATTGGAATTGTGGCAATTTAGCACATATTTGAAACCTTATTTCTAGGGTTAAAGGTGAGGAATTCCAATTCCGCGCCGAATTAAGCGCAATTCAATTCATTGGGTCAAATCCAATTCAGCAAATCTAAATGCACCCCATTCTCATTATAAACACAACCTGTCAAATTGAATTCTCTTTCATAATATAGAATGACAAAACTAGAGGACATGAGTTTAGCTAGATACATCCCTCAAATTGATTATGTTGCTGTGTTGAATGTTATCATCAACTTGATATCACTAAATGTTGCATATGTGTTTCACGTGTATCAATCATTATATCAATCCATGGTGTGTATGTAATAAGTAATTGTTAGTGAACTATTTCATTTATTCTTTTTAGCATAGTTTACAACTAAGATAAATATCCATGGTGTGTAATAAGTAATTGTTAGTGAACTATTTCATTAATTCTTTTTTAGCATAGTTTACAACGAAGATAAATATGAGGTATTACATCCTGGATCTATACTGTATTGACATTGTATCCGTTTTTTTCCTCTTCTGCTTGGTAAATAAGAGCTATATATTATGAGAGAAAAAAAATACAAAGAGGGTTTGCCTATTATATCAATCCTTGTTGTCATGCAGATGTAGTAATGGTTAGTGAACTATTTAATTAACTCTTTTAGCATGGTTTACAACTAAGATAAATATGAGGTATTACATTATGGAATAATACTGCATAGAACATTGCATCAGTTCTTTTTTCTTGATTAGTAAATAAGAGCTACATATAAATAATAAGGGAAAGAAATACAAAGAGGGTTCTCGCCTATTAGTGATCAAAGATTCAAGACGGCCTAAAACAAGGGCTACCCATGCTTAAATGATAATAAAATGAAACCAAACCATGCTCACCATATTCTTTCCTTACCGAACACCAAGACAAATGTTAGAAATATCCCATCTGATTTGAGCAACTGGGGCTGAGGTATATCAGACACCCTCCTGTAGTCCTATTCCTCCCCTCCCACACAATTCAACAGATAGTTACAGGGAGAAGCCTCCAAATTATTTGTTGGACGACATTAGCATCCCCCAAGATCCAACTGCAGATTGGGCACTTGAAACTTCAAGGGAAAATCCACAACACACCCTAGAGGGATGGAAGTGCTCCCAAATCCCTCTCACCAGAGGACAATGCATAAGGAAGGTGATCAACATTACATCAATTCTTAAAATAAATTTACATTTGGGAGTTCATACAACTTATTGCTAACACATCTTGTAATGACTTCATTGCTTGTCACCTAAATTGCTAAAGTTTTGTCATGCCATTCCAACTTATTTATTTAATATTTTTTCTGTTAGCAAATTTACCTGGTAATTTGTTACTGTCAGTTTTTTAGATGGCCATAATTTTGATTTCACTCCATAAAATTCCTTCTTGCTCTTCTTTTCTTGATTTTTTGGAAGATTATTTTAGTATTGATTGTGCGGAAGTTACAGATGGGAGGAATTGCCACCAATGCCCATCTGGCAGATGAACTGTTTGGGCTTATCATATAAAGGTCAATTTCATGTTCTGAGCGACCAGGTGGGCCTATCTGATGAGAACACGTCTAAAGTTTTCAATCCGTCAGACAGAGCATGGTGCACAGTGGAGAATGCCTGGCCTTTCTCAAGGGCCATGCAATTTGCAGTTCAGGTGATGGGGGACGATCAAGTCTACACGTTAGGCGATTGGGGTGAGAGCTCCATCAAAACCAGGGATACTGATCAAGGAGAGTGGTACAGTGTAGGTTCGGTTCCTTGTGTGATTCTTCCTGATCACTCCCGACCACTGGAGGCCTTTGGTTATGGTTTTGCTGCCTTAGGGCGGCAGTTATACATTCTGGGAGGGAAGGTTCTCAAGTGGGAAGAATCAGGTGCTGGGAGGTTTGATGTTGTGAAACTGGGTTTGGTGAGAGTTTGTGAGCCCACAGTTGTGCCGTTAAAGTGGAGGGAAACGAGACCCATGTGTGGTTCAGCCCGTGGCGAGGTCCTAGGATGTGCTTCCATGGAAGAACGAATCTTCTCTTTTGATCAAAGATAGATTTTTCTGTAATAGCATTTCATGAAATTAATTAGAGTTTACTCAAAATGAACGCTAAAAGTGACTGCCAATGGAAGCCCAACACTTTGATCTATGTTTAAATGGCCATACTTTGAAGATCTACTTTGCAATTTTTGTTCTCCTGGGTCAGAAACATTCTAAACAGTTTAAAAAAAAACAAAACTAATCAGTCTATGGGTAGATTTGCTACTTATGTATATTATGTTACTAACGTTCACCTATTCACGTCCAATCGAATTACCTAGACATACTTGTTGTAACTATTTTTGTCATGTGTTCGATAATTCATATGATCTTAAAGCATTTGGTTCATGTCATTTTATCGTAGAATTTGACACATTAGATTAATTAAGGCTGCAATTAGGGGTGATTATCAAACAAAAGACATACTTGTAACTATTTTTGTCATGTGTTCGACAATTCATATGATCTTAAAGCATTGGGTTCATGTCATTTTATCCTAGAATTTGACACATTAGATTAGTAATGGCTGCAATAAGGGGTGATTATCAAACAAAAGTGCTCGTGAGTAGCTCAAGCTGGGCTCGTAGGATCAAGCTCGTTCGCTTATTTAATAAACGAGTCAAGCTCAAGTTTGATTTTCAAGCTCGTTTGGTTAACGAGTTCATTAAAAGTCCGGCTCAATTATTTTAGAGGATAACTGAGTTATTAATTAAGCTAACTGTGCCTTTTTAACCAGAACTTTCCCCAATCTTCCTTGTGTGTGTTGATGTGTTCCCATTTACAAAAGATTTTAGTCCCACAGTGGAAACATAATGAAGGATGGGAGGAAATTTTGGCTATAAAAAGTATTGAGTTGGAAAAGGGTTGTACAATGGCACTCGTGCACAGGTCAACAATCATGTGAAAAGGCTCCATTTTGGCTTTAATAAGAAGTACTCTAACTCGGTGCTCGAGCTTTAACTTGTTTCATTTGAATTAAACGAGCTAAGTCCGAGCTTAATGGTATTTTCATGAGCTTGATCAAATGGTATTTTCACGAGTCAAGCTTGAACAAAGTTATTATTAGGTTGAACACCTTACTACTCGACTCCACCCCTACTTGCAATCATTTACATTTTTATTTTGAAGAATATGGTGCATTTAGCCAATAGACTTGGCAAATATATTTCATGAATAAAAGAGTTGCACTGCTTCCACCAAAAAAAAAGAGTTGCACTGCACTGATTGGCTCGTGCGAGTGGCAATGTGCATATCTTCCATGTGCATTGTTTAGGTTCCATTCCATCGAGTGATGGTTTGCTAATTCGCTTTTAGGTCAGTGGCTCAGCTCTATAACTCACTAGTAATTGCTATGCAACCCCACAAACCGGTGTTACATCTAGCTGTGTTATTATAAACTAAAAAATACAAATAAATAACGAAAAGAGAGACTTTCCCTCCCTTAGAAGTCTTTTCTTTCATGAGGCAAAAAAAAAAAAAAGGGTAAAAAAAGGTTTTAAAAAAAAGTTTTAAAAGAAAGAACATTCCACGGATCTTTATTGAGGTCCAATCGAAAGGTCTGCACCCATAATTGAATCCTATTCGAGTTCAATCGTGATTGAATATGATCCCAACTCTTGCACCCAAGGACTGGAAGACGAGTCTCGATCCTATCTAATTGTGACTAAACTCTCTTGAGTTCAATCATGCTAACAAAAGCCCCATGAATTGCCCTTTTAACTATGGTTAAAAGTTTTAACCTTTAAGAATTAAATATATTTTTTTTCCAAAAACCAAGGATATATTGTTGACCCTAAGGTCTAGTGAATGTTAACCACAATTAAATGGTGTTAAAAGGGACACGTGTTGACCCGTGGATGTGATTGTACTCGAGGTGGGATATGAGTTCAATCGCACCCACATCTCAACACGTGTCACTTTTAACACCCATTAATTGTGCTTAAGATTCATTAACCTTAAGGGTTCAACAATCCATCCTTGATTTTTAGGGAAAATTTCTTCTAAAAAGCAAAGTTAGATTATTGAACCCTAAGGGTTAGTGAACTTTAACTTCAGTTAATGAAAGCTAAAAGGGACATGTGTTGACTTGAGATCAGATCACATTCAATCGCGATTAAACTCGAGGAAAATTCAATCGCACTGACATGTCAACACATGTCCCTTTCAAGTTGCCAACCCTACTTTAAACCCCTATTAATTGTGGTTAAGATTCACCAAATTTTTTTTTTGTGAGAACCTCCACAGAAGGAGGGGGAAAATATTATGATTAGAGGAAAAAAGAACACCTAGACAGGGGTGTGATTGAACTAGGGTTAAGAAATTTTAACCTTTATGCTAAAAGTTTTAAATATATATTTTAAGAAACTAAGGTTAAATTGTTGAACCATAAGAGTTAGTGAATCTTAAACGCAATTATAAAGGTTAAATAGGACACATGTTGACCTGGGGGTGTGATTGAACTTGGGAGAGTTCTACTGTGATCTAATCTTGTTGACCCATGTGTGCAATTGAACTCTCGCGATTGACTGTGATTCCAACATTGACTCTGATTCCAACTCCTCCTAGAGGGCCTTGGAGACCCAATTACTTATTTTGAGTTGGAATCACAGTCAATTATTTGGGATTAGGATTCACTCACCCTTATAACCTATGTTACCCTATGTTTCGTTGTTGAGAAAAAAGTGAAAAGATAAGAAGGAAAATAAAATGAGTTCGGTCTATGGGTACTCCCAAATATACTTTCTAATTCTAACTGTTTATAACTAACCCAAGAGAGCTAATATTTGACTGACTTATTTTATCCTTTCTAATGTCACATCAACTCTAATATAAATCATTTAATATTGAGTCAAATGGTTAAGATGTAAGAGTATATTTGGGAGTACACTTTGGAAGTATCAATAGACTAATTAAAAAAAAAAATTAGATGAAACACAACTTAAAAATTATATTAGAAATTTAAAATTTTCTTTTCTTTTCATGTTTTTACCTAGGGTTCACAATCTAACCTTAATTTTTTGAAAAATATATTAGTCATAAGGGTTAAAACTTCTTAACGAGAGATAAAAAGGACAGTTAAAGGCTTTGTGAATTGCACAGGATCCGCACTCACTTATTTTGGAACATGACTAGTGTCATTAAAATTGGACCAGACCGACCAATTGAACCGGTAAAATTAGGAACCGGCCAGGTCGCCGTTTCGAAACTTCCCAAAATCGGTGTGTATTAAGAAACGACATAACCAACCAGATCCGATTGGTTCAACCGAGGTTAAAAACCGGTAGAACTAGTAGAATCGGCCAAAAAAGGGAAAAAAATGAGGAAAATGGAAAAACAAATGATTATTTTAGGGTAGTGCTACGCGCACCCTACTTTTTACTGATATACACCGAACTTTAAAAAAAATTAATTAAAGATAAAATAAAACAAAGAGAAAACAAAACTGCCATTTTCTCCTTCCTCCTCATTTACCAATCGTGTCTTACCAAACACCCCCATAAGCTAAGCACACTAGCTCTTTATAGAGATAGCACACTAATGCCTTCACAGTAGAAAGTAATAGGGGTTTTTTGAGAACTTCTACTATTCTCACTTTGTTTTAGCTTGTCCATTCTCCCTATCAACTCCTCAACGGATTCGAAGAATTCCCTTTCGATAAACCCTCGTTGCTCCGTAATTTGCAAGCTAATGAACCATACATTAGCATTTGTGGCTACTGCTGATGCTCAAGTTTTCTCACTGCCTATACTAACCTAAAGCCCTAATCTGTGCGAGTGATTATCGCCAAAAAATAGGTGATTCTGATAGGGTTCTTCACCTTAATCAAAGATAACTAGAGAAAAACAGATAAAATAAATAAGAAGGGAAGAGAGACCAATTTCGAGGATGGGGAGCCTCCAATTCTCCTATGGAGATTTTGTATTCAATATTCAACCCTTAAAACAGTAGCAGTCTTTTGCTTAAATAAGCATCAACAATCCTAAGAAATAAATAACTAACCCTATCAAAACAAAACATCATAATAATAATTCAAATATCTAAGAAAATCTAGAAAGATAAATCTCCTCTAATCTTGGTAACTACTTCTACAGAAGGATATGGATGAAAATAGGATTAATATCATCATCCACCTAAGCATATACGATGAGGATCGTATCATTCCACCCCAGATAAATACAACCTTGACCTCAAGGTTGGAAATTAGGTAACCGGATCAGGGTGGTCACTTCACTTGGGTCATCTTTATCATCTTCTTCCGGCCAATCCCCGTCCATCAAAAATAGTTGCTTAGTCTTGCATTGGTGACCCCGATGAAATCTTTCGTCACAGTTAAAACAGAGCCATTTTCCTCACCGCTCTGCCATCTCCGTAGGTGTAAGACTTTTAATTGGAATAGAAGTTGAGGTAGACGACTGTGTTGGAACTGTTATTGATGTTGGAATAGAACGGTAGAATTTCTTTGATGTAGAAATCTTCTCTTCCCCCTTTCGAGAGAGGCTCACAGCATTAAGCAACGAATCTGGATCTAAAATTTTTACCTCACTTCGAATCTCATCACGAAATCTGACAACATAGCAATCTATCATGAACACTTCAGGTAATTCGACTGTCAGGTTGGCGAGCCGCTCAAACTCCTCTTGATATTTTTGGACTGTTCCTTCTTGTTGTAGTTTTTCTAAAGCCTCTCCTGGTTTAGCATACTCTGAAGCTCCATATCGCGTACATATGGTAGCACGAAATTCTTCCCAAGTACAAGAAGCAATAGATCGTTCCATCCAATGGTACCATTGGATGGCCTTCCCCTTCAAATGGAAAGATGCATGCGAAATTTTCTCTTCATTGGGTGTCTTATTGTAGGAAAAAAATAATTGCACTTGATATACCCAACTAAGGGGGTCTTCACCATTAAACTGAGGAAAATCAACTCTAGTGTACCTTGTTTGCATCGTTGAAGCACCCGTGAAATTTGGTTGCACACGAAAATTTGATGATGTAGGAATTACACGCGCATGTGGTTCTTCCTAAGTTGATTCCTTTTCGTTGTGTTGTAGCACCATGTTTTCAAAGAGCACTCGCAGACCATCAATTTGTAATTTAACATCAGAGAAATTCTGATTTGCTTGTGCTTGATGTTCCTTAAGATCTCCCATATACCCCATGATCAAAGACATGTCTGCTTCCAGTTGATCAATGCGATCTTTGTTTGTTCCAGTCATTGAAAAAAAATCTTTTGCTCTGATATCAAATGATAGGGTTCTTCACCTTGATCAAAGATAACCAGAGAAAAACAGATAAAATAAAATAAGAAGGGAAGAGAGACCAATTTGGAGGATGGGGAGCCTCCAATTCTCCTAGGAAGATTTTGTGTTCAATATAGTAGCAGTCTTTTGCTTAAATAAGCATCAACAATCATAAGAAAATAAATAACTAACCCTATCAAAGTAAAGAGTCCATAATAATTCAAATATCTAAGAAAATCTAGAAAGATAAATCTCCTCTAATCTTGGTAACTACTTCTACAGAAGGATATGGATGGAAATAGGATTAATACTTCATCCACCTAAGCATCCACGTGAGCATATACGATGAGGATCGTATCAGATTCCCGAGAAATTGCGATCTCCACTCAAGCTAAAAGCAGCACTAGGTGTGCTTGTTCTGGTGTTAGGCACTGATGCAACATCCTGTAGTGATTTTTTTCATGGAAATCACCCGTGGACCCCACTTTGGCCTCCACGATTCCATTCTCCCCCTTTTTTCATTCTTTGTGAGAAGAAAATCGACCCAATAGATCTGCAAATGACTGAGATAAAGGAGTATCTCAGAATAATCATCAAAGTTATCCATGAAAGGTTGGAATTGCAAAGCCAAAGAGAAGTTGTTCCGTATAAAGGAAATCTAACAAGTAGAGTGGGGCTATGGTGAGAAGGGAACAGTGGGACCAATAGCTGCAACGGTTGGATCATGGCCGTAATGGGGATCAAAGGGAAGAGATGGGTTTGACATTGGTTGAGTAGAGTTAGGGTTTGTCGTTTGTAGTTGTGATCGTGTTTGGGAAGGAAGATGATAGTTTTGTCCTTTCTTTGTTCTATGTTATATTTAATTAAGGTTGCTGCTACGAGTACATCATTATTTATTGACTGGACACCATTTAAAAAAATAACTTACATTTTTTTTTATAGTTTGTATTTCTATGTGCACCCACACCCTAAATTCTTAAACCCTTACAAAAAACTCTCTTTAAAAACACAATCTTCTCTTTTTAAAGAAGTAATCTTTTCAATACCTTTTCCTTTTATATCTCTTCTCGTCTCCTTTTATAATCCTTCCATTTGTTGTCTCCTTTTATATGTTTTGTGTTTATTTTTTATATTAATATTCCTAAAGAAACAGTTGTTTCACAGTGGTCTTAGGATTACCAATGTATTCTTTCAATAAAATTGGACACGTGACGACTTATATAGGTGGACCCTAAGGGTGAGTGAATTTAACCACAGTTAATGAGAGTTAAAATTGACACGTGGTGGCTTATAGCCCCTTTAACTATAGTTGAGCTCAATCTATCTAAGGTTGATATTTTTCCTTTGTTTTTTTTTTTTTTAAAAACCAAGGTTAGATGAAAGAACTCTAAAGGTGAGTGAATCTTAACCCAGTTAGTGAGAGTTAAAAAGGGACACAAGAGAGGGTGTAGAGGCACGCGGGAAAAAATATTTCCCTTAAAATAGTGTATAAGTAGAAAATTTATAGGTATTTTTTTTACTCTTGGTGTGCTCGTAGAATTTATTATATTTTAATGGTGTCCAATTAAAATAATATAAATGGTGTCCAATCAGTAAATAGTGGTGTGCTCGTAGCATCACCCTTAATTAATTTGTTTTAAAGTTTGGTGTATATCAGTAAAAAGTGGGGTGCACTTAGCACCACCCTTATTTTTTTTTTTAAAAATCACACAATCAAACCGGTGGAATGGGGAACAGACCACTCTGCCGGTTCGATGCCGGTCCGGTTTTGAAAACACTGAACAAGACGGAGGAGGCGAATATTTTGAGGACTCGTCGCTATAATCGAGAGTAATCTTCCTCGAGTCGGCAAAAGGTTTACTCTGGTGCTCACCAGAGTAAAATGGACAAAAAAAAGGGGAAAAAAATTTAAATAGGAAGAAGTCAAAAATGGGCGGGAAAAAAAATGACTTACGGTGAGTTCACATTTTTTCGTTCATTGATCTGTTGCTCCCCAGAGGGATACTCTGGTGAGCACCAGAGTAAACCTTTTGCCGAGTCTGCGCACATGGCGCATTTTAATAGAAAGGCCGAGCATATAACTACCCCTTCTCTGCTCAACTCGACAACTCTTCCCCATCTTCAACCATGGCCTCTGCATTGTCTCTAGAAAGGACGTCTCGCTGTGTGTTAGAGGTCAGGGTTCCTCTTACATTCTTCTGCTTTCGAGTGATTTTCATCTATTTTGTTCAAATTATCATATTTTTGATGTTGTCTAGTTACAGTTTTTGGTAATCTTCAAATCGAACTGTTAGCTAGCTTTTCTTGTGCCTAATTTTCCCTTAAAAAAAAAAGAAAAAGCATTTGCTGTTGTTTCTGCATGTGCTGATAGTAACTTTTGAGAGTTTCATAACATGAGTTGGAGTGGAATTCTTAATGCTTGGATTGATCTGATTTTCTTCTACAAGAAAGGTTCATCACCTATTGCATTTCCATTCCTATGCCCTGAGGAGACCATTTCCGAAACTTCCTAATTAAAATTTCAAAGTAAAACCATATTACCATATTCCGTGTTGGCTCATGGGCACTATCCGCACTGACCCGAGCTACCTAACAAGATAAAAAGCTCTTAAAGGAAGATGAGAAGACCCATATCACCCCTACTCGGGAAAGAAAATACTCTTAAATCTCAAAAGCAACGAGACAGTGCAAGAGTAAATGATCCACCTATTTTTTCGTGAGGAGGCACAAATAACAACAGTTTTTCATTCTCCACCTTCTTTTTTTCAGTTTGTCATAGGTAAAAACCTATTTAGAGTCGCAAGCCAAAAGAAGAACAATACTTTCAAGGGAATTCTGGGATTCCACACAGACCTATGAGGAAATGAGCGTGAGAGAGCTAAATCAAAAGTTTGTAATAATGATATTACTGAGAACCGACCATTGTGGTCTCGAGATCACATCCTTGTGTCCCTACTATAAGTCAAAGGAAGAGAAACCCAAGGTTTAATAATAGATGGAGGAGATCATTGATCTCCTAATCATTCTAGGTCACGCCGCAGCTTCGGACACCAGACGACATCATTGTTCCTAACTTCATAACAATCTGACATTGACGCGTCCTTGTCTAGGGAAAGAAGGAATAGGTTTCCAAATGTTTCCTTAATTTGCTCATATCCACTCCATAGGTCCTTCCAAAACTGGACTTACGACTCATTGCCCACCTTCAATCTAATGAAGGGAGGCAACAGTTTCGCCACCGCCATGATACATTTCCAGTCCACAAACTCATCCCGTGAGGTCCCCTTGTCCTCCTTAGGATACTAACAAGAAGATTTCACATATTTGGCGGCTTGGCGCTAATCACCTCTTTGCCAAAATGTCCATTTCTTCCCCAAATCTCCACACTCATTTGCCAAACAACGCTTTATTGACATTTCTAAATGTTACTAAAGGTTTGAAGCCATTATGTATTGAAAGAAAACAACACACAAGCAACACACTTCGGTATTGATGTGATGCGGTGTGAAACTTGTACTTCCTCAACAAACAACGGTCGATGTGGGAACCTTTAATCTATAGGTTAAAGCATCTTATCTCAGAGTTAACCATGATGTTTAACTTATAGTAACAATCCCATTATCCTTCACTATTATAGGTGAAATCATGTTACAAAACTCACTCTTTTCATTGTAATTACATGACTGCCATCAAACTTTGCTTTGAAAAAGGGAGCTCAAACTCATACATAAACTCTTCATACCTTTTAACTGCACAATAGCAACTAGCAACTTGCTACTTTTCCATGTTACCTTTAGATTAGGTTGAAATAATTACTTCCTCTTTTCTTACAAAAAATGATAAGCATACTCGCATTTCCATACTCCCACATATTTTGATAATAAAACAAATGGAATTTTGTGTGGTCCACAACTGGGTGATAAAAAAATGTCTTATTATCAAAAGAGGGTAGAGTATGGTTTTTTTTTTGAAGTGAGTATGGCTAGCATTCCTAAAAAAATTTATTTCTTAACCTGTTTAAGGGGTGTCAATGATAGGTGTTGTACCCACAGTGAGAGTTTGGAAACAAAATATGCGTCTCAGGCTAGCACTCCTCTATGGGTCTATGTAACAAAGGAGAAAGGAGCTCACGAATACATGAATAAGGCGTTACACACCAAAAATTCTCTAAAGTGTGAAGCACCATAACAAAAATAAATCGATTTAAGATAACGAGAAAAGAAAAATGTGGATAAAGGCTGGGGGGGGGGGGGGGTGTTGTCCTCCTGGCTGTTTGCTAGCCGTTCCCTTATTGCATACGAGAACCCATACAAGTATGCAATTTTGCAGTTGATTGACTCATTGTCATAGTTACGGGATTGTTACGATATATGGCAAATTTTAATTTTTACATTGATATGAGTCTTGACTGATGGTCATGACAACCAGCGCACATGATGTTTTTAAGTTTGTCCTAGACACAATATGTGTCATTTCTGATACTTCTTTTATTTGTATGCGCAAATGTTAGGATCATCTATCTTAGCAGGTTTTTTAAATTGGGGCAATTTATTGCGACTATGAACAAGGATGTAAACTTAAAGCTTTTCAAAAGCAGACCATACTTGCAGAGAGAGGAAAACAAATTCATTTGTGCATTATTAGTTTGTTTGCATTATACCTGCACATGATCATAAAAACTTCATTCATCATGTTTATTAATGCGCAGATTAATGCATTTGCAGGGTAGGTTCAGCCATGATGTTCCATATATCTGTAAACCACAAATTACTGCCTCACTGGCAATTTACTCCCAAATTCCAACTTTAAGCTGTCCTCGAAATGGGTTGTCGTCAAGCTCTCAGCATGCATCATGCCTTCCAGTCATACGCCTTTCTAAAGTACATTCAATTGGACATTGAGGAATGGTGTGCATCGACTCTATGGCAAAAGTAAGTGCTTGGTTTGCTTTGGGTCTTCATATATGAAAATATCAAATGCTTTGCTCAGACATGTGGAGAGAGAAGTTGACGAAACAAGGATCTCATTACTTGTGTTTGTAGTTGTATCTATTTAATTTGTCTTCTTAATTAAGATGAAGATATAAGAACTCTGTGCTAAGGAAGAAGCATTATCTATTCTAGAAACCTTCAGCCCTCATAGCTGTATCTAATCAATTTTTCTTTTGTAATTAAGATGGAGTTAATAAAGTCACTTTGTGTTAAGGAAGAAGCATTATCTGTTTCTAGAAAGCTTTCTGAGGACGACATTGATTGTCTTCTTTTGCAAATTATGGCCTCAAATTTTAACAAGAAGTTACATGGGTGGACCAGAAATAAATATCCACATTCCACACTATAGAGAGAAACCCCTGGACAGAAAACTATGAAACAAAATGTCAAACCATGCTCCTAAATCATTTATCTCCACCTTAAAGTGCTGAGAAATAATTTATCACCTTAGCCACAGCATTTGAAAAAGTAAATGTCCTGAAATAGAGGAAACCTATATCGCCCTTGATTTTGCTTAATGTTTGATCCTTGTGACAATTATTCATCACCAACCTCAAAAGAAATTTAGATGGGCATGGCACCCAAATGTTGACTAAGAGGGAATTAGGGAAAGTAAGCAATATGTGCATTTTTAGATGATTTTTGTATTATATGATGCAAACACAATACATGTAGGTGGGTCTTGACATCCAATCTTGTTTCTATAGTTTAGGAGATCATGTGCATTACACATGGTCCTAAATCTAGCATGACCCTACTTTTGAGGAGACCATGCATACCACATATGGTTGAGGAGATCATGTATATTACATATGGAGGGAGTGATCTTCCTTTTTTTATTCCACATAATTTTTATTTATAAATTATATTTCTACATGCATCATAAGAAAGTTTGGGAAATAGATTAGGCAGACTCAGGTTAGAGTCAATTGTGGTAAAATCAAATCTTTCTATCTGTCATGTTATAGAGGATAATGCACATGCCATGGATACTCTACATATAGGATTTGTCTAATGATTCGATAGTGAGGGTCTATATGGATCAACAAAGCTTGATCATTCCTCTGTCAGTATCCACCTAGTGGTACAACTAGAACTTATCCACTATGAGGCTCATTCATCAGCCATCCATTGTTGCATGTAAATGACCATTAACTCAAATGCTATAGCTAGTAATTCAAGAAGTCCCAATGTTTGAGATTGACTGGGAGTTTTGAAACTATAACTGCTATGTTGTTACTCGTCTCTCTTTGGCATCTCAACGTGTAAATCGAAGAATGGTACTTAGTCACATCACATGCATTGTCCTGAACATGACAGTCTGAGGCAAGTGTGCTGCATTGCCCCCCTCCTTCCCCACCCAAAAAACTAATCAATCTTCTTTCCTTGAAGAAGAACTCTTAAAGTGAATCCCACAAGAATAAGAGTAAATTGCACGAGAATAAGAATCGTTAATACATCCTTTCTTCTATCCCTATAAATGTCATGACTCATGTGCATGTGAAGCTCTATTTCTGATTTTTATACGAATTTGTACTTCAATGTATAGTGGTTTTGATGCTATTTGTTTTTCTCTCTCTTTTCCTAGCAGTCAGTTTGATGGCTTTAGTATTCTTTATTTTGGTGGTCATTGTTCCATAAGTACTTGTAAAATAATGCACCATTTTTCAATTATTTTTATTGGTATTATTTCTAGGATTATACCCTTGCACAATAGTTCTTAATTATTTGTGGATTCCAATTCAGCATTGTGGAGTTAAAATTTGTTTTGTTTTATACATCTGACATGATGATTCTGCTATTTTAGGGGCTAGAGCTGCAAGGGAAATTAACGACGAAGTGCTTCTTTGATGTAGAAATTGGGGGTGAGCCTGTGGGTAGGATTGTAATGGGCCTTTTTGGAGAGGTTGTTCCGAAAACCGTTGAGAACTTTCGTGCCTTGTGCACAGGCAAGCTCTGTTTACACATTCCTGCCAATTTCCAGAGACCTTTATTTTCTTGTTATTCTCTATTTATTTTGTATTATTCTCTATCAGTGCCTTATCCCAATTATTTTTTGGCGTCACAAATCCTACTTTGTCATTATTGTCACTATCAATATTTTGTGGAATAGAAACTTCTTGGTTTAAGTATGTCTAGCAGTGACATCTAATCGACTAATTTGCAGCATTTTCATGTGCAGGAGAGAAAGACTATGGATATAAAGGATGCTCCTTCCACTGTATTATTAAAGACTTCATGATTCAGGGAGGGGACTTCACTAACCCTTTGTTTGGTTGTCGAGAAAATAAGTGAAAACATGGAAAAGAAAAGAAAATTGGACAAAACACAACTAAAAATTGTATTAGAAATCCAAAATTTTCTTTTCTTTTCCATGTTTTCACCTATTCTCTCAACAACCAAACATAGTATAAAGGAAATGTGAGTTCTCTCTTTTTTTTTATTGTCAGACTAGAAAATTGGGAGATGTTTTCGCTATGTCTTGTAAAATTAGAGGTTTATTCTCCCTAAGCGGAATGTTGCGGATTTTTTTTTACTGGTTACAGGGAACTGGGGGAATCAGTATCTATGGTTCTAGTTTTGAAGATGAAAACTTCACCTGTAAGTACTATCCTGTATGGTGCTAAAGTCACTCTGCTTGGTTAAGAGCACCTGCTTATTTCCAATTGCCCAACTTCTTCGCTGTCGACAGAGGCTAGGCTAATATATTGAGATCTCATAAAGTACAGTGTTATTAAATATCACCTCCGATATTTCTGTTTTCTTTTCTTTAAATGCTTTATTGATCAAAAAAAAAAATCTTAGTTGGGAAGGTCGTCCAGACACCAAAAAATGTGCGGTTGGTATGGTATCTGATTGCCAATTTCCTTTTGTCTATGCACTTATTTGCAGTAAACCACATTGGACCTGGAGTATTGAGCATGGCCAACGCGGGTCCTAATACCAATGGGAGCCAGTTTTTCAATTGCACAGTAAAGGTGAGTATGCTGCAATTTATTTTTACACACACACACACACACAGGGCTGTCAATGGAGCGGATTCGAAGCGGGTAGTGCTTTATCCGTATTCAATTCGTTTGATATAACCAAGTATCCGAATCCGCTCCGATATCCGACGGATACTAAAATAAGGATATCAAATTCGAATTTGATTAAATATTCAAATTTGGTCAAATATGAACATTCAAATTTGGATCCGAATTTGATCGATTAATATCCGAATGA
This sequence comes from Tetracentron sinense, assembly GCA_015143295.1. Taxonomy (NCBI): domain Eukaryota; kingdom Viridiplantae; phylum Streptophyta; class Magnoliopsida; order Trochodendrales; family Trochodendraceae; genus Tetracentron; species Tetracentron sinense. The sequence continues at coordinate 39,849,736 of CM026566.1, read as the reverse complement.
ACTATTCAAATATTTGAAGGAGTTATCTGAATTTGACAGCTATTCAACTGAATTTCTGTTTACATAATAGAAAATGAACATAAGTACATAACCGAAGGATCTTTTTGGTCATCACCTCAAATACTATTAAAACAACCAAAATAAAACAAATAAAAAGGTCTGAATTTGTGTCTCCCAAGATACCGAAGTTCTCAAATGAAGAGTCTTCCAACCCACTTATAATTCGTTGGTAGGATTCATAATCATTCTCAAGGCACAACAATGGAGGATCCTGCATTTGGATTATGGTGCCCAGCTTTCCAAGAGCCTAGTCCTCAGGCATTGTTAGAAGCTTAGTTCAAGTAGCATTTCCTGAGAGGAAAATTAAAAATTTAGAATGCAAAGGAAAAAAATAGAAATTAAAATAATGAAATAGATAGACAACAATAATAAGCTACACACCATGTTACTCAACACAGCTTAATACAAAATTGGAGAAGTCTTATTATACATAATAAACACTATATTGAGAGAGATAGATGAACCTTGGTTTCAATGTGGCATTTCTCGACGTCTTCATCTTTGAAATCTCCTCTTTTAGCTTCTTACTCTTCAATCTAGCTGTGGGGGAAAAACTCCGGAATGGACACGCGTCAGCTGCAGCTCCTCCCACGCTCAGGTTTACTGGTAGAAGGTTGGAGTGGAGGGTGTGGCACCCTGACCTGTACTCCGATGATAAAGTCAGTAGATGTAGAAGATGATGAACAGTAAACACTGAAAGAGGCACTGAAAGTTACGCAAGGCTCTGGGAAGCACTAAACATGTATACTCTCGGATACGGATGATGAACAACTAACCAACCAACCAACCAACCCCTCAGCACTAAAAATCACGGGGTATTTATAGGGTAAGGTTGGTATGGCCATCGATGACCATGGATGGCCATAGGTGTCCATACCACGTGTTTTGCACTCATTGCCAAATATGTCAAGTCATATCTGTCGCCGGTTGCATCACACGCGAGAGCCTCCTAAGTGTCCAATCGGACGGGATCGGACAGTATGCAGAAGTGACCAGCATTAAATGCCAAGACAGTGCTTTCGGCACGCACCAGTGTTTTCGGCACGCCTGTCAGAATTACGGATCTCCTCCCGATCACTTCCTCTTACGAGTCGGTCTCGTTGTTGACTCGAGCTCGGTTACGGTGTAGTTGTCTTAGAATACAGCCAGGACATCGTTGTCGGTGAGACAACGGGCTCGTTGTTCATATACGACAAAAACGTTGTCAAGAGTACAACGGTTACGTTGTGCTTCAGACAACGAGCACGTTGTCAAGCCACAACGGAAACGTTGTTCTACAAGAAAACAGAGACGTCGTAATGCGCACAACGGGAACGTTGTGCATCAGACAACGTGTGATCCCTCTATTTTAAGCACGTGACCCCAACTCGGGTCCACGTGTCACTTTCGTGAACAAAACAACAAAAACGAGCTAGTTCTCCAACGCTAAGTTGATTTTACGAATTTTATCCGTTACAATTTGCCCCTTTATGATGCTTGGAACATAGTTCGAAGCGTCATAAACGAACAAAAAGATCATACCTGGCCTGCTCCAGAAGATGAAACGTTGCGTGCTTTAAACGCTTGCTGGGAAGATCGGCCGTTCACGCCAGCTGGTTGCGCGTGCGAACCGTCACGTCTCTTTAATGCGGACAGGTTGTCATCATCGCCGATTTGAATTTCAAAACGCTTGGATAACTCTGACGGTTACTCTCTTTTGGTGAAAAGACGATCTTGCCACTGCTCTTCTCCCCTTTGACACAGGTGTACGGCTCTGATGAAGGGTAGTGGCGTAGTTTCGCAAATCTGAGATGCCTATAAAATCCCCATCGAATACTCCTTCTCTTTCACCCTGTTCTTTCAAGCACTGTTACTCTGCCGAATCTTCTTCTCAACCGAAAGTTCATCTTCTTCAAGCTCTCAACCATCTCTCTCAGTCGTCTTCTGTTCGGTACGCTCTTCACCATTTTTCTTAATATTTCTTACTGTTTCTCCCTCTCTTTTCTTCTTCTCTGGTTCTTGGAGTGATTCCGCTGTGTACTCTCCGTGTTCTGCTCTTTGTTCTTGTTCCTTTTCTCTGTTTCTTCCAACCACTATGGCTGCCATCATTCCCGTAAAACCCGCTAGGTTAGAGGAAGTCAGAGGCCCTACTGAAGATGAGGCCAGTTGCACAGGTAGCGCACCTCATGGTGCCTACATCGAAAAATCCTCAGCTCTGCGCCAGCACCAGTTGGCATATCTGAACCACTACAGGGAACGTTTCGACTTCCCTTCCAACGTCAATCTCCATTTCAAGCGAGACGACGCTATCATTGATAAGCGTTCTGCTTGCACCGTCGTTTACCTCTCCCAGCTCGAGGCTGGCCTCCGCTTCCCTCTCCATCCCGTCCTGGACGAAGTTCTGTCCGCCCTGCAACTCGCACCGGGACAAATGCATCCGAGCTTCCACAAATATATGTCCATGATGATCAAATTCATCAAGGACGGTCACCCAATAGAAGCTAGGCATCTATTCCACTTCTGCCATGCTGTCAGATGCCGAGGAAATGACGATGGTTTGTTCTCCTACTACTCGTGGAACAAGAAACCTCGACATCCAGAGCTCATCTCAGGCATTCTCGATAGAGAAAGAGGGTGGAAAGCCATTCCTTTCGTCGTCTCTGGCGGTTGGAAGGCAGAAAATTCCAGGGTCCCCAATGTCTTCCGAGCGGAAGCAGGTATACTACTACGGTCGTCCGTTGTCCGTTGTCCGTTGTGCATCACTGTTCTGACTCTGTTCTCGTTGTATGCTGTGTGCTTTCGTCCTGCTGACTCTCGTTGTACTCATTTTGCTTTTCTGTGTGCAGTTGACGGGAAGAAGCTCCCATATAAGAAGTTGGCCCCAGAAGAAGAAGGCCTCCTCACCAACATCGGACGTGCTCGAGGTGGGGAATACATCCGGTGGAAACCACTGGAGCCTGACACGTGGGTCGCCTTCAACACTCCTACTGTAATTGCTCAACGACGACAACAACAACCGCAACAACAGCAACAGCAACAGCATCCAGGTGCTTCTACTTCTGCACCTTCACCAGCAATTCATTTAGCCGTAGAAGAAGAAGAAGACATGGCTGGCATGGATCCACCTCCACTGAGCAAGAAGCCAAGGTCTGCTCGCCCTGCAGCTCAGCTTCCACCACCGCCACCACCGCTGAAGAAGAGGAATCCTCCTTCCAAGGGTACAGCGACTGCTGACCCGAAAAGAAAGATGCCCACCCAGGCCGAGTACGAGGCCAGAAAGAAAGCAAAGGCGGACAAACGCCTGGAGAAAGAGAACGCAGCCATTGCTGCTCCCCCCTCCACCTCTGCCGTTCCTGCAACAAGTCCAGGAGCAGTGGTGACAACGGCGGTGCCCGAAGCCAGCTCGGCACCTACCCCCTCTCGAGCTGCAACTGCCCCAGCCAGCACGAGTTCCACTGTGGTTGCCTTGGCCGCAACGGGAGCTGGCACAACGAGTCTTCCAGCTCGTATGCTACTGACGAGCGTTCCGGACTGGTCGCCCGACTTCTCTCGGTACGGGATACCGATTGTGAACGACTCGGTGCAGAGTTTGGAGAAGACCGCCCGAGCTCTGACTCATGCAATGAGGTTGCCCCGGGACATCGCTGATGTCGGCAAACTCCATCTGACCGATCTGTCCTACGCCGCCTGCCAGTCTGTGGCGACAGTAAGTTTCTCACTTCCTCTTCTTCTTACTCTACTGCTGAAACTTTACTCCTCGTTGTGCTAACTCCCGGACACTTCCTTGCAGATGAACGTGCTCGTGCAGGAACTTTGTGATCGTAGCCAATATAGCTACAATCACCTTCGAGACGGGATCAACTACTGGAAAGGCAGGACTGAGACGCTGGAGAAGACTCTCGTCGAAGAGAGACTCAAGGCAGACTTTGATCTGTCTCAAGCCAAAGCTGACGCTGTTCGCGCTGAGGTGAAGTTGAATACTGCCACCAAGGCACAAGAAAAAGGTGAGGCTGAGACACGATCAACAAAGGAGGCTGAGAAGAAGGCCAAACAGGAGGTAGAGAACGCTGTTCTATGCATCAGCGAACTGGAGCACGTCTCCCAAGCTTTGGGCAGACAGTTGGAGTTATTTGAGGCAGCCAGGACAGCACTGGCGGAGGAGCTCGAGGAGGCCAAGAAAGCTCAAGAGACCATCGAGAGGTCCGTGACCTTGAGACTGCAACAGCACTATCAGTCTCAGCTGGACACGCTCTTGGATGAGGATCGGGCAGAGACCGAGAAAGAGTTACTCGAATCGCTCCGCCAACAAGGTCGTCTGAAAGAAGACAACGAAGAGGACGGCATCACGGTCTCCGAGCTTCAGAGCAAAGACTTGATCAAGCTAGACGACGAGGCCGAGGTCCAAGGTGTCGAGCAACCTCACTCTCTCGAAGGTCCTGCACCTCTCCCTGCTGAGCCGTCTTTCGAGCCAGCTGTTCCCGAAGCTCCTGCTGCTGCCGATGAAGCTACTCCAGTGGAAACCCCAACTGCTGAAGCCTCTACTTCTGCCCCTGCTGCAACGACGACAGATGCTGATCTTGAGCTCATCTGATCTGCTGCTTCTCTGATCTGCTGCTCTTCATATTTCTGTTTCTCTTTTTTGATGATGTAACTTCTTCTCTTTCCTCTACTACTGCAATTACCCAGAAATGGATCTTCTTCATGAATGAATCACTTACTTTCTTATGTACGTGTCTCTTTTCACCTCGTAACGTAGCACATCGTATGCACAAACAACACAACACAAGTAGTTGAGTTAATTTTCACGGTTCACAGCATTGATGTGAATATGGCACTATACTATGTGAATGTATGTATGAGGGTGAAAATCACAACTGATGCACATACTTAAGCAAATTATTTCGATCAAAGCACTACGAGCAAGCACTACGAGTGAAACACTACGAGCAAGCACTACGAATAGAGCACTACGAGCAAAGCACAACGAATAGAGCACTACGAGCAAAGCACAACGAATAGAGCACTACGAATAGAGCACTACGAGCAAAGCACTACGAGCAAGCATTACGAGCAAAGCACTACGAGCAAAGCACTACGAGCAAGCACTACGAATAGAGCACTACGAGCAAAGCACTAATCCAGATACATCATTCGCGTAGTTCACTGTGAATGCAATCTGACAAATAAAATTCATACGATGAACACAATATAACTCAGTTTCGAAGCACATGCTCAGAGGATGTCATTAGGATAAGCCACTAGATTTGCTCAGATGACATCCTTATATAAGCCACTGGTGTTCGTTATGAGTAGGTTGTTCAGTCAAAATTTTATTTGAATTACTTGCAAAACATTCACAATATAACACTGATGAACCAGACAGAGCATAGTGCAGACTATGAGCAGGCGCATAATATTGCAAGTCACATGTTGAAGTATGAGCACTACGATTATGTAAAATCACTGAAAACTTGTAAGCACAACGATGCATGTAGTAGCATATCACAGATTCTATTGAAAGAATTGCCTCAGATTCATAATGTTCCAAGATTTTGAGATGAGGTTACCTTGTAAGTCTTTCAAGTAACAGACTCCAGGACTTCCCAATCGCTCCACGATATAAGGCCCTTCCCAGTTAGGTCCCAACTTGCCACTGTTAAGCTCTCTCGTGTTCTGGAACACTCTTCGGAGAACGAGATCACCGACCTGCAGCACTCTCCGTTGTACTTTCTTGTTGTAGGTTTTCCTCAATCGTTGTTGATACCTCCTCATCTGAATGCTGGCATCTTCTCGCTTCTCTTCTAGCAGATCGAGATGAATAGCCATAAGCTCTGTGTTCTGATCTTTCTCTCCATCCTTCTTCTTGTTGTGCCAAGAACGCACTGTAGGCAAACTGATCTCAGTAGGAATGACAGCTTCCATACCATACGCTAGAGAGAAAGGAGTTTCATTGGTAGGACTCCTCGGAGTTGTTCTGTACACCCAAAAATAGGGTGCTGACAGCTGCCCCTCTTTGTCGGAGAGTGTCGATTTGGCAATTGAACGACAAAGACTGGAATCATCTTATTTTTACACTGAGATGGGTGTTAGGAGTGATGATATGCATGCTGTGTAAATGGTGAGTGTGGTGAAGTGATAAATACTACTGCTAGAGGATAGCGAGTAGCAGGGGAAGAACATGAATGTAGGGATGACATGGCCCTAAGGCGCTGGCCGGAAGAAAATGTCGCTCGGAAGTGGCGAGAGGGATCGATCGAAACAACGTTTTCCGGGGGATATTAGTTGGATCGATCGGAGGACACACCGGGTGTCGAGAACACAGGGGGTGTTGGGCATTCCGGGTGTCGACAAAATGTGTTATGTCGACGCTCGTCTGGGATGCTAAGGACACACGGGGTGTCACAAAGGGGGACATGCAGGAGGTAGTGCTGCTGTGTGACGAGGTTGTCACGGAGCACACAGGATGTCTGGCATGCGAGGTGTCAACAAAATGTATTATGTCGACGCTCACCTGGGATGCCAAGGACACACGGGGGTGTCACAGAGGGGGACATGCAGGAGGTAGTGCTGCAGTGTGACGAGGTCATCACAGAGCACACAAGATGTCCAGCATGCGAGGTGTCGACAAAATGTATTATGTCGACGCTCACCTGGGATGCCAAGGACACACGGAGGTGTCACAGAGAGGGACATGCAGGAGGTAGTGTACACTGTAAAGGTACACACGGGATGTCAGGCATGCGAGGTGTCTACAAAGTGTGTTATGTCGACGTTCTCCTAGGATGCCTAAGACACACGGGGGTGTCACAAAGGGAACACTGTAAAGGTACATGCGGGATGTCGGACATGCGAGGTGTCGACAAAGTGCGTTATGTCGACGCTCACCTGGGATGCCCAGGACACACGGGGGTGTCACAAAAGGGACATGCGGGTGGTGCACTGTCAAGGTACACGCGGGATGTCGGGCATGCGAGGTGTCGACAAAGTGCGTTATGTCGACGCTCACCTGGGATGCCCAGGACACACGGGGGTGTCACAAAGAGGACATGCGGGTGGTGTACACTCTCAAGGTACACACGGGATGTCCAGTGGTGTACACTATAAAGGTACCCATAGAATGTTCAAAGATTTGAGGCATGGCCTGGAGGCACTAGCCGGATTGATGTTGATATGACTGAAAGACACTGGATTTTGATCAAGATGATTGATGCTAAGGTGCGCGACTTGATTAAGTGCATGCAATGTGTTGTGCGACTTGAATGTATTGGATGAGGCTTTCACCTTGTATGCAACTAATATGTAGCTATGATGTATTGAGTGCAACTTAATTGCGTGCAGTTAGAGTATAATGTGAAACTTGGATGCAGCTAGTTTGAGTGCAGTGAATGACTTGATTGAGTGTGTGCAACTAGTGTGCAGTTGGATTTGAGTAGCTAGAGTGCATTATGTGCCACTCGATCTTGTGTGTAACTAGATTTGAGTAGTTGGAGTGCATTATGTGCGACTCAAGTGAGTGTGTGCAACTACTGTGCAGCTGGATTTGATTAGCTAGAGTGCATTATGTGCTACTCGATTGAGTGTGTGCAACTAGTTTGCAGCTGGATTTGATTAGCTAGAGTGCATTATGTGCGACTCGATTGAGTGTGTGCAACTAGTGTGCAGCTTTACACGGCTTGACTTATGCATGAGAGGTTAGACTAGTCCTGGTTTCCCTAGTGTGGCATGCAGGTTGAAGGAGGGTTGGGTATATGACGTGCTCTTGGAGACCAGTCCTTTGCTATTTGAAGATTCTGAAGGCATTCGATTTTGCTCTCGCTTCTTGTTGAAACCGTGATGCATCTCGGGCGATTGCTGAGTTCTGTTTGACCTGGCCAAGCCGGTGGAAAGACACTTAGAATGTGATTGACCTGGTGAGTATTGGGACTCTGGCGGTGATTGAGAGACGTCACTGGATTTAATAGACTTGGAAGACGTCACGGGATTTGACAGACTTCGAGGATGGCTGATCCGACGAGTATGGGAACTCTGATGGTGACCAGAAGGAGACTCATAATTTGAAGTTGAATGCTTCCTTTGCTAACGTGATTTAACAAGGAGATCACTTTCACAAGGTGAATGGATTTTGTCCTTAGGGATAGAGTACAATGCTAAGCAGATTTGTCCTGTTATGACATTGAGGAAGCCATGATTTGCATCTTGCGGAGTCGGGCTTTGCTGAGGACTTGGGGTAGCTTTGCCAATGAAAGTTGCTCTACCTCGCTGCTGATTGAGTATTCCGGCTGGGGAGACGCTTGCTGAAAAGAAAACTGGATGCTTTCAGATTCTTGCATGGGAGAATGTTTATAGAGAGCAATTAGAGGCTTTTGCTGGGGATCCGCTGGGGAATGTGCCCCTGTTGTAGACCACTACTGATGATCTGGGGAATTAAGCTTTGCTAGAGGCTACTGTCGGGGGATCTGTTTTTCCGGGCCATCTACTAGTGACCTATGGGGGATTGTCGGGAATTCGGCGAGCCTGATTATTGCCGGATTCTTTTGCTAAACTGCTCTTCAGCTTTTCTCCCTTTTTTACCCTTGGAATAACCAAGTCATGGGGTTCGCATAGTTTTTGCGCAATGAGGCCGTTGCCGGTTTTCCTCATGCCTGCGAAGCTGATAAGTTTTCTTCCCTTTTTTGCTCCTGGTCTCGAGACCAGGTCTGGGTTCGTGTAATTTTTGCGCACCAATGCTATTTCTGGTTTTCATTGGGCCCACGATGGATTTGAACGGAGTTTTGTTCTCATTCCTTGGATGTCGGTGTCTCGCTTTCAGATACTTGCGTGATAAGCTGCTTGCACCTTCAGTCTCTAGGGGATCTAGGAAGACTTGTGATAGGATGAAATGTAGGCTGGGGGACCGAAGTTTGGGACACCCTCGGATTTCTCCTTTGCAGTTATTCTTTTGGGGATCTCTTCCATTGTACTCGTTGTACTCTCAGCAGAGTTTTTTTTTAAAAATTTTGAGAGAGGTTGTCTCTGCTGGGGAGAGTTTCGAAAAAGGTTGTCTCTGCTTGGGGATTTTTTTTTGGAGAGATTTTTCTTGAAAGGTATCTGTTGGGGACAGAGTCCGGAGAGGTTATCTTTGTGGGGAGTTTCTGACTCTTAAAATGTTTCAACTTCTATTTTGGGTTTTCCTTTAATGGAATTTTTTTCTTACCCTTGACTGGAGAAGTTGAGAGGATTTTTTTGCTCTATCTCTGCAGGGAGACATTCCAAATAGGCTTTAGTTCCACTGGAGATGGTTTGACTCTACGTAGTGGAGATTGGGGGGGGGGGGTATGATCCCTTTAATGACCGCACCTGATTTGTCAGGTTGCCTACGTACCCTTTGTAGGATCAGGTCATGACGTAGTTCAAGCAAATACCACAGATTGCCAAGAGAGGGTGTCCCTGAAGAGGTTTTATGAAAGAAAGGCTGTTAGGCTCAAAGGGGCTAACTAGCGGATTTCATTGATCTGTAAAACGGGTTTACATTGAAGGGGATGAAGGGGTGCCAAAGATGGCCTCCTGTCCTTTCCCGAAGCGGCTAAAAGTGCAAGCGTTATTAGGCAAGACCTTAAGCGTTCTTTGATTTTGCCCATTTGATTGGTTCGGGATCCGATAGTCATTCTGATATTGCCGCTTGCTTTGTCGGGCGAGGCATTTGCCCCTAGTAAATTTGTGCAACTTTTCCCGCAGTTGTTAGTTACTTGTTCGGGTGTCAGCTCTTGTTCAAGTTGCCCCCTGCTCCAAGCATTGTCCTGAGAGAGCTTACGTCGGATGACCGGAGATGGGTTTGCCCCTTGCTTTTGATTGCCCCCCTGCCCCTGGTGTGGCGAGGTCTTGACCTTTACATTCAGAGATGCTACCCAGTTCTGTACAGGACAGGGTTCCTGGATGAGAATTCTGCTTTTCACCGTATTCTGCCCCTGGGGATTATGGGTTTGATTATCTGTTTAGGTGATCTCTTGTTAAGGTAGATAAGCTTAAGAAGCATTCAGCTATGCTACGCAAGTATGAAGATGAAAATCTTAAAAAAAGTGATTTCATTGAATTGAAAGAGTTTGACTGGACTCATACAGGACCACTGCAGCTGACTCTTACATGAAAGAAATCCTAACTAAGACAGACTTAGACTGGGCTTGGCTCTGATCAACCGAACTCAGAATTTCGCTTTCAGGTCTCCCTCTCCAGATAAGTTGGTGAATACACTGCTCTAGGTGGCGTGAAGGTGGCTTGATGATGGGCTGATGAGGGGATAGGGTTTTCTTGAACTCCAACTACCGGGCACATAATCAAGTTTGCCCTCGTTGATTAGTTCTTCAACTACATGCTTCAAGGCCATGCAGTGATCGGTAGAGTGCCCAGGGCCTTGATGAAAAGCACAGTGTTCTTGCTCCTTGTAGTTGTGGTTCCGTTTGGCTAAGGGTTGCAATGGGGTAGGACCACGGAGTGTGATCAATTTCCTATCAGTGAGAACTGGTAGGAGTTGGCTGAGAGGAGAAGGGGTGAAATGCTTGGGTGGTGTCCGCTCTTTCTTAGGCTTGGGGAGCGGGTGAGAGGGAGGTTTCTGTGGTTGTGCCACTGGGTTGGATGCGTTTTTCTGAGAGGTAGGGGGACGGATCTGGGTTTGTCGTTGTGCCACCAAGAGCTTGTCGAGAGCGGTAGCCATATCTTGGAGGAGAGACTTGATTTCCTTGATGTCTTGCTCTTGACGGAGGAGAGTTGTCAAGATGATTTCTTGGCTGCTCGACGCTTCTCCGCGTTCCATCGCTTGAGTCCTTAAGTTACCGCCTTAGTAAGGTGAGATCTGGAAAGATAGAGCGAGTCAATACCGGGGGTAAGGTATGTGAATCTAAAATGCATGAGCATGCACGGGTAAAAACCCAATGAATGAGGTGAGACTCAAAAAGAGAAAAGACTCGACCCTAAGCAGCACTCCTGATGGGATAGAGTGAAGGATAGATATGGTCTATTGATTCTTGTAGTTGGGTCACTTCTAGGAGTGCTGTCGACTACATGATGTATGGGCTGTACTCTAAAGATGCATGAGTGATGCCTAGGCTAGGATAGACTGGGTTCTACATTTTCTAGATGGGTGCAAGTGTTATGTCCTAGTAATGCAGATGCGGTGGCAGTGCATGTGTAAATGCCTAGTGTAGTATAGCATACCGGTGATGCAAGTGCAAGTGTAAGGTGCAGTGTACATATAGTGTATGTGCAGTGATCCTAGCTAGTGCAAATGTTGTGCATGGACAATGATGAGGGTGCATGGATGATGCAATAATGTCAGAGGGGCCCAGTGCAAGTGTTTGTGCCTAATGTCATGGTACAATTGTGAATAGAGTGACTTATCGGTTATGCACGTTTATGATGTGAGGAAGAAGATGCAAGAAAGGACTTTGTGCGGGAAAAGAGTACAGGACTGTGACTCAAAAAGAGAAAAAGACTCGATCCTAGGCAGGTCCATCAGGGATCATGAAGTCAAGCGGTCGGGGCACACCGTCTAGGTCCATGATTTGCTGTTGGAGGGATGTGACCTCAACCTCCAAATTCTCAATGGCTTCAGCAGCATTGAACATCCGGAATCCGAACTGTTGGATCCGAGGAATCATCTCAGCCTTTGCACTGTCAAGGTGCTCTTGATAAAAGTGTAGCTGAGCCCTAATGACGGCTGTTTTTCTGGTGTCGTCTTTCCGCTTCTTCTGACAAGACCGGACTGTCTGCTCGAGATGCTCGATCTATGGCCTGAAGTTTTGCTGTCCTGCTCTACATCCTGAATGTTTGTTGAGCCTTCCGTAGCTGCTTCTCTTTCAACTGAATTTGAAGCTGTCTCTTCAGGAAGATGTTTCTCCAGTGGACTACCTTTTCAGCCAAGGGTATAGTCCCGTGTGATGGAGCCGAGATGGGTGTGGGCAGTTCCCTGGGTACAGGCATGGGAGATGGAATGTCAGGATTTTCCATCCAAAGTCGGTATGCTGCATCTGTAGGTGGTCCTGATGTAACCACAAAGTCTGTCCGCTGATCTCGTCTGAAGTTTTTGCCAATCTGACTGGAATCGACCTGTGAGGCTGTCGGAACGTACAGTGAAAGTGATCCAATCATTTCTCTGCCGGTCTATAACTGGGATACGCTGAGGGAATCCGAACTGTCGAAGGACTAGGAGTGGAATGTAGGCTGCGGAGCCTGTAAGTCTGGCAAGGATCATGCATTGCCTTCCAGTGATGACAACTCACTACCGTATGATCTCCTCTGACAGGGTTTGGAGAAGCTGGTAGAGCTTTTTGATGTCTGTAGTTGCTATCGAGCCCTGATTCTGAGAAATCTCTCGATGTAGACTGTAGACTTCACGGAGGTTGATTGGTGCAGCTATGATCGTAGGTAGGTGTCCTGCTAGCCACAAGTGTAGGAGATATGCACTAGCATGGAAGATGCCCTTTCTGTGGTCTGCTGCCTGATTGAGAGCCTTGAGAAGCTCTGCAAAGATGATTGGTACTGTGCAGGAGTTGTGCATGTCCTTGAGGATCCCTACCTTAACTGGTTCGACAAGGGTACGGCATCTCGGGAATACTAACTGAGGTATGGTTATCAGTGCAAAGGCACTGAGGTCGGGAAGTTCCGCTATACTAGAGTCAGGGTTTCCCTTGCACTTGTACTGCTTTCAAGATACTCTACTGGTATCCGACCAAAAAGAGCTGTTAGGACCGAGCTACAAGTAGGCATGCTTGATATGCAAAAACCTAAACTGGTCTGCCTAGTATGTTGTCTTGTAGCGCGGTACTATGGCTACGCCGTCCATGTTTAACCCTAAGATGCGCTGAATCTCTTCCAGTGTTAGACACGGTTTGTTCTTACCAAAACAGAACATCATGTAAGATGGGTTCCAACACTGGAAATCTGCGTTCATGAGGCTTGGATCTGGTTTAACCATGGATAGGTTTAGGATAGCCCCGGTTTTGAAGTACTGAGCCCAAGCGATACCCTGACTCGGGTGAAGACCTCAATTGCTTTCTAGAGGTTGTGATCACATGCCCCCTGAGAAGTCAAATGAACAGGCCCGGCCGGTTGACCAATTGACTGGGTTATCCTTGAAGGACCTGCCATCTAGACTCGATGTGAGTGCACTGTGTATGCAGATGAAATATGCAAAAAATGATGCAATATTTTCTGGGTGTGACAAGGCACATGTGATCCGATAGGGCAGACGGACAGAGTTCCGACATGCTTTACCCGGGTTGTTGGGAACCGGAGGCCTATCAGGTCAAGGTCGGGTATAGGTCTGGTGAAGACCTAATCGATTGGGATTTGAACCCCATATGCTATGTCAGGAAGCAGGGTAGGATGTGTTTTATTACAAACACAAGGTTGGCTCATTACATGCCCCTGATGGGTAGTTATCCGGGTAGAGTGTGCCCGGGTAGTCAACCATGACTGGGGACAGGTATAGGGTGCAAGCAAGTTAGGGTTTAGAGTATCCCTCCAGGTGGGCTGCTTGTAAACTATACCCTAACCTAGGCTATATGTATGCATGCTGGAGTATGCAAGAGTGTGTTCCTAAGGATGGGGGGATCACTTAACACCGTATATGCGACTCCCTGAAAGGGACGATTGGTGTAAGCGGGAGCGTTCAGAACCGTTTCCTGAGGATAGTCACCCAACAGGCCAAGTTCCGCGGACCTCCAAGACTGTTGAGCTCCTGTCACTGAGGATAGTCATCCAGCAGCCGTGAGCGTAATAAGCCTGTCTAATAGGTATTGGGTTGATTACACTACTATGGTATGAATGAGATGCACAGTACATAAAACACCAAAGAGATGTAAAATGATTAATATTAGGTTAAATACTTAAGCATTTTATTAATTTGAGGTTTAGTTTGGCTTAAACCTAGATTCCGGATTGAACCTTAAGGTCCCCAGCAGAGTCGCCAGAGCTGTGAGCGCGGGTTTCGGGGAAACCCTGGTTTGCATCTCACGGGTTGAGTTAAGAGTCGCCACCTATTCATTCGGAAGGGATAAGTCCCCAGGATTTGGATAAGGTCTTGGTCTACGGCCCGAGATTAGGGTAAGAGGTTCGGTTAAGTCCGGGGAAGGGGTTAGGCACCCCGACACTTCCACTTTTCAGTGGTTCCCTACTTGCTAGGATTAAGCCAAACTAATCTCAATTTTAATCGAATGCCTTAAGTATTTAAGAAAATGCTAATCTAAGAAGGAGAAAATCCTAGACTAGGGTCAAACCCAGGTTGGGCTGCCTACGTACTCACATAGGGGTGAGATCAGACCGAGCGTAGTTCTAGCACATGAGCCCGTGCCAAGGCTAGGGGTGTGTGTGTGTGTGCACCAAGGGTGGCTTAGGGTCTAGCCGGGAGGCTAGGGGTGATTGACCGGGTTGGTCAAGTGCTTGGTATTGGGCCCGGTAGGCCTAAGGTGAGCCCGGTAGGCTAGGGTTCGAGCCCGGTGGGCTGAGATTGGGCCCGGTAGGCCAAGGGGTGAGGCCCAGTAGGCCCAGGGTGTTTTGACCAAGGGTTAGGGTTGCTAACCGGGGTTAAAAAGGTGGTCAACCGTGGTTAGGGGTGCTAACCATGGTTAAAAGGTCCAAAGTCAGTATTTTTGATCTTTTTGAATTTTTCTGATTTTTTTGGGATTTTTTGGATAGTAGTTTAGGCTCGTTGCGGAGCAGCGAGCTTAAACTAACTATGATTAATTTAATCTCAAGGATGATTTTAAAAGAGCTTAAGTAACTAAGACTAAAAGGAAAACAGGTTAAAGCTAGTTACCTAAAAATCACTTAAGGATTAGAAAACTAACTTAAGGGTTATTTAAAAGTCAGATTTTAACAAAATTTAAACTAACCAGAATCAGTTTTTTAAATGATTTAAGTTCTAACTTACGACTAACTAAAAGACCAACTAAGGACTAACCTAGGACTAACTTAAGGGCCATCTTAGACTAATTATGGACTAACTTAAACAAGCTTAGCTAGATTACATGTTAACTTTACATTTAAAAAAGATTGTATTAATTTGGGCTAATCTAATCACTAACCTAAAGAACGAATAATGTTATTAACTAGACTAATTAGAAACTAAGCTAATCAAATTTAGCTAACTTAAGATCTAAAACTGAGCTGGCCGAAGGGTGTGAGACGGAATTGGTGTGATGGAAGTATGAGAGGTTGAGGGTTTTGCTTGGTGTGTGAGGCCTAACTCATGGTAGGGGTTGGTCGTGGGTTATAAGAACTAAAGGAGGATTGTGAGGTTAGACGTGTGTTAGCCTTGGTTAGAAGATGGAGGAGTTGAGTATGGTTAGTGGGGTAGGTGGTGAGAAACTATGACTGGAGTTAAACTAACAAGATAACCTAAAGATCAATTTCTATAAAAAAGAACAGTTTTAAAGTACTTGAATCTAAGCTAACCATTATCTAAAACAGATTTATAAGTTAACTATGAACAACTAAGCCTGCAGATAACTTAAATCAGAAAAAAGAGATTTTAAATGATCTACAACTAATCTAACATTACAAAAGATAGCAGATTTTAACCCAACCAATCTAAGGACTTAAGTTAGAATACAACTAACAGATTGTTTTAAAAGAACTAACTACATATGTACAGGTTATAAAAGAGCTAACTACTAAACATTTACAGATTTTGAAGTAACTAACTAGCTGTGTACAGGTTTTTAAGGAGTTAACTAAGAACTAACTGAACATGTATAGAGCTAACTAAGTATTTCAGATTTAACTAAACATGTGCAGATTTTTAAAAGAGCTAACTAAGAACTAACTAAACCTGTGCAGATTTTTTAAAGGAGTTAACTAACTACTAACTTGGAACTAACCCACAACAGATTCATTCCCACAAAAAAGAAAACAGTTTAGCCTATCTTAAAATTAATCTAAAGGTTAACCGAAACCAGATCTTTTCTAAACTAACTCAAAAAAAAAAAGTAATCTAGGTTCAAGTTTGTCTAAAAAACTGACCAAAACCAGATCTAATCTAATCTAGAAGCTAACCTGAAGACACTGAATCTAGGCTAAAGCTAATCCAAAAAAGACAGATTTATTCTAGGCTTGGCATAAGTTAAAAACTACTCTAAAACCAGATTTGAAGATTTACGAATGGCTCATAAAGTGATCTAAAAAAGCTGACTAAAACTAATATGGGGTCTAAGTTAAGTTCTAAAACAGATTTAATCTATCTAAAGTTTAGAGATTGATTTAAAGAAGCTATAGATAAAACTAAATCTAAAACAAAGGATTTTATCAATCTAGAGCTACTGAAGTAAGCACAACTGAGTTCAGGTTATTAAAGAAAAATGAAAGAATGGGAGAGTTGTTTTTACCTGTGGCTGGAAGCTGGTGCAGGCTAACTTTGCTCGAGGTGCCGCTTAGGGACCTACTACGGCTGGCCTGGAGCTGCTACTGCAGGTGCTGTCTGCTGTTGAACATGGATGGCAGCAATTGTGGCTGTTGTCCTTGGGCTGAAATTAGGTGATCCAGTGGCTGTTACAAGGATTTGTGACAATGAGGTGGGAGTGGAGCTGGCCGGATGGGGTGGCTAGGTCAATCGGACAGTGCGGTGACGATGGAGCTGCTGGCCGAGCCTTGTAGATCAGTTGCCGAGTGATGGTGCTGCCGGATTGAGGATTGAGGTGATGGAGGGTTGCTCTTACGGATCTTTTGGAGTCATGCAGGGAGTTTCTCTCAAAACCTTCAACAATTTTGATGGGTATTCTTTGTGATTTCTCCCCCCCAGCTTGCCCCTCACCCTGGTTTCGTCTCCCTTTTAAAGAAGAAAAAGGAAGAGAGGGTTTCAAAATTTGAACAAGAAATTGGGGGGAAATTGAAGGGCTGAGCTTGGGGGACAACCTGAACTCGGCGGGAGCAAGGCAGAGGTCGGAGGCAGAGAGACAGGGGCTGCTCTGTGCCATTCCCATTTTCATGCAAGAAACCTTATGGTTTTTCAAAAACTCTCTGCAGGTAAACATGGAAGAGGAAAGGTGTCTGGGGTATTGGGTTTTAACTCATGGGCCGTGGGCCAAAGACTTGGGTCTTGGATTGAGACTTGATTTGAGGGGCTTCGGCCCTTGAAGCTTTAGCAAAATCTCAACTTTAGGGCTAAGACTTAGCAAATAAACACATGAGTTTTGGGCCAGGGTTGTGCCACAAACTCTAGGCTTAAGCCGAGCTGACCATGGTTAAATTAATCAACTGAGGTTAAAGGGGGTGTAAAAATAGGGTGCTGACATCCTTTCAATAGTATACGCCACTGAACGGGGGATGGAAGAGCCGACATAAAATAAGTTGGGATACTTTGTAACGTGCTCTGAAGCAAAGTCAATTTCCCCACTTTAGATACGTATAATGCCCGCCACCCTGACAATCTTCGAGCAATGCGATCCAAAACAGGATTCCAAACTGACTTCGCCCTATATTTCGCTCCCAAGGGAAAGCCTAGATACTTAGAAGGAAGAGTCCCCACTCCACAACCTGGGCAAATGGAAAGATGATCAATGATGGAAATCTCCCCCACTTTCAAAATCTCTGATTTTGCTAGGTTAACTCGCAATCCTGACACCGCTTCAAAGCACCTTAGGAGGCATCTGATGTTAAGAATGTCCCTTCGCGAAGCCCAGTAAAATATGAGAGTATCATCCACAAACTGGAGATGGAAAATCCTCAATCCATTCTGTCCAATCTGAAAACCTTCAAAAAAAGTCCCTTCGGCTTTTTTCAACAGTCTGCTCAACGCTTTTGAAACAAGGACAAAGAGGAAAGGAGAGAGAGGATCCCCTTGCCTCAATCCCTGAGAGCTAGGAAAGTAATCCACAGAACCACCATTGATCAGAATAGAGAAGGAAACTGACGAAACATAAGATCGCATCCATTGCCTCCACTTCCACCCGAAACCCATTCTGCTTAGGATGTAAAGCAGGAAATCCCAGCTTACGTGATCATAGGCTTTCTTCAAACCTTGATCTCACCTGTGTTAGTTGCATACTTGATCAACATTCACAATGATATCAAGAGCGGCCAGCCCTAGCCCTTCGTTGAAACAGCGTTTTGGGAGAGGAGAGGAGAGGAGAGGAGAGGAGATGAGATGAGAACAGAGGAGAGGAAAGGAGAGGAGAGGAGAAGGGAGGAGATTAGAGCAGAGGAGGTCCCTAAGGGGAGTTGAAGAAGAAGAGGTTAGGGTTAGGGTTTGCTCTTCCAAATTATATTTATATTTGGTGGTAAATTACTTTAGTATCCTCTTAAAGTTAATAAAATCACAACATTTTACTTAGAAAATATTAGTATAGCTTACAATTATTTAAAATGTATATTTGTCATGTAAAAATACATTATATAGCATTAATCGGTTCGGATAATTAGCGGAGCGGATAGTGCACTATCCGTATCGACTCCGATTATAAACAGATGTGTAATAGGATATCTGAATCCACTTTGCCAGATATGTATTCAGATAATCCGCTTAAACAGATACGAATAGGGATCGAATTTGAATATTATCCGTATCCATTGACGACCCTATATATATAGTTTTTTTTTTTTCTATTTTTTCATCAATATACGAAGTTAGTTAGCTGCAACCTTTTCATTTTTGAGGATCAGATATTGGCAGCATCCATTCCTTATTATAGTAAAAAAATGTGCTCCTTTTGATACTAAAATATGCAAAATTTCCCTTGGGAGCCTTGGGATGTTAAAAAAACCAGCCTGTTTCAGGTGAAAGAGCAGTAGTGGTGATGGCTTTACTAGTCAACTTATAGGTGTTGCAGGCTTGCAGCAGTGATGTAACTGCTATTCACCTTTAAACCAAAAAACTGCTATTCACCTTGGCGATGTTTTCAACAACATTACCAACCCGGGAAAGGAAATTCCCCCAGATTTCTGGCGTTAGAGATTTGAGGTGGTACCCTTCAATCCCAGTCCCATTAATGTACACAAAGTGTGCAAGCAGTATTTATAGATCATATTCGGTCCACAAGATGGGATGTTCAACAATTTAATTTTAATGTCATTCCAGTCCCATCCCCACCCTTTTGTAATCTTGAACAGTTAAATAGACCTAAATATCTTAGGTACTGATTTGATTTTCTTTGTAGTCAATTGGGGTTAATCGTACTTGCATTGTGCAGACTCTATGGTTGGATAAATGCCATGTTGTGTTTGGACACGTCATTGAGGGAATGGAGGTTGTGCGGAAGCTTGAATCCCAAGAAACGAGCAGATCAGATATCCCTCGGTCGCCATGCAGGATTATTAACTGTGGAGAGCTGCCCATGGATGGCTGATCAGTCTGCTCATTCATCAAATCCACAACCCCGAGTAAAGTTTTCTGTCCGGCCCATCGTGTTTTTTGTTTAATTTGCTTGCTTTTCTTTTGTTGTATCATGATTCCCCTCAAGTCAAGTTCCAAATTGTGCTCATCTTTAATTGGGGAAGAATGGAAGATCTCGATGATGTCCATAAACTTGTGAATTCTGTTTTGATAGAGTTGGATGCTGTGTATTGACACATAGTGCATACTGTTGGCGAGAAGAGTGGGAGATTTGTTTCTATCTCGTGGGTGTACCTTGTTGAGTACAATTAGAAGTTCCTTTATATGGGACTCTCCGTGTTGGTAGTTGCTTGATATAAGGCTCTAGCTTCCTTTTTATGGGTCTCTATTTCATATGTGAACTACTTTTGATTCTTCTGTGTGATCTCCATTGAGACATAATGAATAGATCAGTCTCTACTCTTTTCTCCTGTGCAAGTAGCTACTATGCCGAAGCACATAAATTCTATTGTGTTTTATTTTTATTGATTCAACATGGTATCAAAGCAGGTTTGCGCTATTTTTTTTTCCTGTTAGCTATTGAGGAAGACAACAAGTTCCTGTGTTTTATTTTTTTTATTGTTAGAAGACAACGTGTGCTGCCTCCTCTTCAAAACTGTGCCGCTGCTAACGTGCGGAGTTGGACTATTCCCTTCAGCCCAAAACGTGTCGTGTTGGGGATAATTGTTAAAAAGCCAAGTAAGTACGTGCTGTATTCCTTTTGGTTTTGATATTTTTGTCAAGAAGCCAAGTGACGATTTAGCGATTTGTTAAAAACTCCAGAAGACACTTTGGGGTTTGTTTGAAAAGTAAAAAAAAAAGGTCACAGCAAGGTGTGCTGCCTCCTTTTTTTAAAAGAGACGTTTGAATAGTAAAAAAAAAAAAAAATTTCAAACGTGTCACATACCTTTGGATTATTTTATTTTTCCTTATTGCGGTGCCAATATTTTTATCCGTTTTCTGGGTTGTGATCGATTCCTCTTGGATTTATTAATGGCGGAAACTGATTATAATCCTAGTTGGAAACTATCAACAACCCTCTTGAATGGTTACTAACTGTATCTCTTGGTCCCGGGCTGTAACCTTGTCTCTTGATGGCAAGAAAAAGTTGAGTTTTATCAATGACAAGATTGTTTGCCCTGTAGCTACTGATCTGAAATTTGAAGAGTGGATCTCTAATGATCAACTCGTTAGATCTTGGCTTATTAATTTGATGGAATCACAAGTTGAAATTTTTATCTTTTCTGAATCAGCAAAGGAATTATGGGAATCGGTTGACGATTTATACGATAATCAAAACAATGCTGCTCATATTTTTGAACTGAAACAGGAGATTGTGGTGACAAATCTGTTAACCTATAGGTGTTCATCATAGGTCTCCTTAGTGATTTTGATGATAACACAATAATAGAATGAGATTTGTGTTACCAATGCTTCTATTGAGTTTATGTGAAAATCAATTTATCAAGAGCATTAGAAAAGTCATTCAAAGAAAAAACATAAAAATGACACCATCTATGAAGAAGATTCATCATCAAGTCAAAAACAAGCCATTGGATCGAGTTTGGATCATAATGAAGATATTGAAGATCATATCCAAGCTCAAGTCATTGAAGATGAAAATTAAAGAAGAAAAATGATCATGAAGCCAATAAAGATGAAATTAAGTCAAGATCAAGATTGAAGACTCTCTTAGAAGGTTTAAAAGTCTTATCTTAGTTTGTGAGAGTGTTTAGGACTTATGTAAGAAGTCCTCAAAGTATAGAAGTTGGAAAAACTCAAAAAGCCATAGATTAACAATAGGTACCTTAGACCATAATTAAATATCTTTCTAAGGCCTAGGATATCGTGAGGAATGATGAAAATCATGAAAAAGATAAAGGAATTGACCAAGGTAATCATTCCTATCATTAAGGTTAAAAATAATGGATTTCAGGATTTAGAGCAGAAAATATACTATCCAGTCGACTAGATGGAGTCATCTAGTCTACTGGATAGGCCAAATTTTTACTGGGTTCATCCAGTTGTCTAGATGATCTATCCAGTCGACTAGATGGTTCAGGACAGAGTTTTTACTCTATAAACGACTATATTTAAATGATTATTTTTCTTTGGATGATGCCTCCAACGGCTATATTATTGCAAGAGCTATAAAAATGTTTTTTTTATGAACCAAAAAAAGAACTCTAATACTTCCAATCATTCACTTAATCACTCCAAAGCTTAGATTTCAAAATCCATAGAGTTGAACCTAGAAATCCCAAAAGAGTCATTCTTGAGCTATTCAATTTCATTCTTTGAGAGACTCTTAGAGAGCTTGAAAGTGATATATTAGCTTGTATTAGAAACAAAATCAGATTATAACCATCACTCCTTGAAGTGTATGTGAAAGTCAAGATTCAGTGGATTCTTGTCCTTAAAGTGGGGAGCTTTGTAAGGTTTGATCTCTACCTGTAAAGAGATTGGAAAGTTAAAAGAGGGTGTTCTCTTGCAAGGTCTGATCATCACCCGTAAGGGGATTGTAAAGGTTTGGTCTTCATCCGGAAGAAGATCGGCGATTGAATAAATCGTGGTGAATCCTTGAGCGAGAAACTTAAGGCGGGGATGTAGGCGGGTTGCCAAACCTCGAGAACAAACTCCTTGTGTTTGCATTCTCTTAACTCTTCTCTTTACTTTAATGCTTTGATTGATTGTGTAGAATTGCTAATTTTCATTTCTTTTTAATTAGTATAATTGAAATTCTGCTTAAGGGAATATGAATAAATTTTAAATTGTCATAGACCCTATTCACCCCCCTCTAGGGTCGAATCATTGGGCAACAAAATCAAGGTGATAAGAAGTTCATTCAACATCTTGGTAGTCTTTAAAAAATGTGGGATGAACTAGACATGTATCGTCCACACACTATTAATGCGAAGACTCTTCTGAAAAGGGCTGAAGAAGATAATATTTTTTTCTCTATTTAATAGCCTGAAGTCGGAATATGAAAATCCGAGGAGTAATATTCTCATGAACCCCGTTCTTTCTTCTTTGTCCTTTCTTCTTTGTCCGGTGTTTGTTCTACTATTCAACGAGAAGAAATTCGAAAAAAAGGTTATGAATAGTGATTTGATACCGTCATCTAAGAAAACTGAATCTAGTGCTCTTCTGGCTAAGAAAGATGATAAGAAAAGGCCGTTTGGTAATGGAAAAGAAAAAAATTATCGTAATAAGGGTAGACGAGAGACCTATCATTGTGATCATTGTGGAAAAAACAAGCACATCAAGAATCGTTGTTGGGAACTTCATCCTCATCTCAGGCCTAACTCTGATAAAAGTGATAAACAAGAGCATGTAGCCGTAGCCATAGCCGACACGTCGATCTCAATAAATCACTTAAGTCGTCTTCTTCAACAACTCAGTAAGTCTACCACTTCAGAACCTAATCCTTCTTCCTATACTCATACATTAGGTAATTTTCAAGCCTATTTCACTTCTTCTAATGTCAACACTTGGATTATTGATTTGAGAGTCACTGACCATATGACCAATGATTCTAAGTACCTACATGATTTCACTCGTAGTTTTGAAAAACATGCTTTCTCCATTGCTAATGGAACCACAGTTCCAGTTTTAGGATGTGGAATTTTTTTTATTTTTTATTTTTTATTTCTGGTTTTCCTAATTCGAATGCACTTTTTGTTCATTCGTTTCCTGCACAACTTCTTTTGGTTGGAAAAATTACTAACTCCCTGAACTGTAATGCTATTTTCTCCCCTAACACTGTTACATTTCTGGATCGAACATTGGGGAAGAAGATTGGTGAAGGAGTTTACTCTCATGACCTTTATTTGCTCAAAACATTTGGTACAACATGTCACACTAGTGGTTTGTTAGAAAATTGTATTTTGCATCAACGACTTGGACATACCTCCAACCCGCATTTTCTTGTGTCTTTTTCCTTCACTTTCTGTTGAGTCTACTACATGTGATGTTTTTCAATTTTCCAAGCAAACTCGGTTACCGTTTGTTAATTCAGAGTCTCTGACTGCTGCACCTTTTGAGTTAATTCATTCCAATTTATAGGGTCCGACACCTATTGATTGTTATGATAGTTACAAATATTTTGTGTTATTTATTGATGATCGATCTCGTGCTACATGACTATATTTCTTAAAATCTAAAACTGAGGTTTGCTTTGTCTTCAAGGGTTTTCATAATATGGTGATTAACCAATTTAGTGCTAAAATTAAAATTTTTTGCTCTGACAATGGTTCTGAATATGTCAAAGGTCTCTTACTTGATTATTTTCGCAGCCAGGGAATTATCCATCAAACTAGCTGCGTGGGCACGCCGCAACAGAACGGTGTTTTAGAGAGGAAAAATTGGCATGTTGGAAACTACAAGAGCTCTAATGTTTCAGATGAATGTTCCAAACAAATATTGGTCCCATGGAGTTTTTGTTGTAGTCTATCTAATCAATCGACTTCCCAGTCGTGTTCTCAGTATCAAATCACCTTTGGAGGTCCTACTAAATCGTCAGTCTGACATCTGTCACCTTCAGGTTTTTGGTTGTGTATGTTATGTACATCAACAGGCTATTCATCGTGATAAATTAAATGCTCGTGTGACTCAATGTGTATTTTTTGGGTATTCTTGTACAAGAAAGGGGTACAAATGCTATGATCTTACATCTCGTAAATTTGTTATTTCTTGATATGTTCGCTTTGATGAGTCTGAGCCTTTCGTTCAAGCTCCAAATGACTGGAAATCCGCCTCCAGGGGAGTATTTATCAGATTTGGTACCACTTCCAACAATTAGCGTCACTTTGATGGTGACTAAGGATCTGGAACCAGAACACGAACAAGCCGTAATTGAGCCTCAAGTAACTCATGCTTCTTAAAACACTTCAAATGTTGAGCCATCTCTTACGGCACCGGTTGACATTACATCGTCTAATACCCTTCCTCTTGATACTGTTCAATGACGGTCAAGTAGGGAGTCGCATCCGCTAGTAAAAATGAAAGCCTTCTTTTCTTATCATGCAACATCCTACCCCATATGGCTCATTTGACATATGGTAATGTGACTCAATTTCATGCTCCATTGTTAAGCACTATATCCAGTGACAAAGAACCAAAGAATTTTAGAAAAGTTAATTCCGACCTTATTTGGAAACAAGCTATGAAAGAAGAACTCCAAGCACTTGATGAGAATAAAACTTGGACTATTGTCAAGTTGCCACTGAGAAAGAAAACTGTGAGGTGTTGTTGGGTATACAAGATCAAGTATAACAGTGATGGTACAATTGCTCGGCATAAAACAAGGTTGGTTGCTAAAGGATTTACTTAAACATATGGAGTAGACTACAAAGAAACCTTTGCATCAGTTGCTAAAATGAACATGTTCCGAGTCTTATTATCTCTTTCTATAAATAAAGAGTGGAAATTATTCTAGATGGACGTAAAGAATGCATTCTTGAATGGAGATCTAGAAGAGGAGGTTTATATGAGTATTCCTCCAGGACATCTACAAGAATCTCATTGTGATCTAGTATGCAAGTTAAAAAAGGCTATCTACGGACTCAAGCAATCACCACGGGCTTGGTATGCTAAGCTTAGTCATGTACTGATAAATAATAAGCTTAAAAGAAGTAGTGCAGATCCTTTACTATTCGTTAAGAGAGATATTCATGATACCACTATTGCTTTGGTATACTTTGATGACATCATAATTACTGGTGATGATCAAGGTGATATTTCAAAACTTTAGGCTCTTCTTCACAATAAGTTTGCTATTAAAGATTTGAGAATTTTAAAAATATTTTTTGGGATTAGAAGTTGCCTATTAAAAAAAAGACATCTTTCTTAACCAACAAAAATATGTATTGGATTTACTACAAGAAACAGACAAAACAGGTGTGAAATCGGACACTCCTACTAAGAGTGGAGGTAAACTCGATTTGGATGATGAATTATTGTCTGATATTGGTCAGTTTCAAAGATTAGTTGGTAGACTAATCTATCTTACAATTACTCGCCTTGATATCTCCTATGCAGTGAGCTTGGTTAGTCGATTTATGCATGCCTTAAGAATTAACCACATGAATGCTGTTAATAGAGTATTGCAGTATTTGAAAAGCTCACCTAGAAGAGGTAAATGAATGCGAAAGAATGGTCACAACTGTATTACTGCCTATACCGACACTGATTGGGCATGATGCCCAATTGATCGAAGATCTACAATAGAGTATTGTACCTTTGTGGGTGGTAATTTAGTGACTTGGAAAAGTAAGAAATAAAATGTAGTTGCCCATTCAAGTGCTGAAGCAAAATATAGAGCAATGACATCCGCCACCAATGAAATTATTGGGCTCCACGCCTTATTGCAAGATTTTGGATTCGATTCGTCTCACCCAAAAAAAATGTTTTGTGATAATCAAGTTGCAGTTTATATTGCCTCAAACCTTGTGTTTTATGAACGGACAAAACACATTGAGGTAGACTGTTACTTTGTACGAGAAAAAGTACAAGCCAACATCATTTGTACTCCCTATCTTCACAGTAATCAATAATTGGCAGATATCTTCACTAAAGGTTTACCAGCAGCCAAGTTCCAAGAAATTTTATCCAAGTTGGGTTTCTTGGATATTTTCGCACCAACTTGAGGGAGAGTGTTGGCGAGAAGAGTGGGAGATTTGTTTCTATCTCGTGGGTGTACCTTGTTGACCACAATTAGAAGTTCCTTTATATGGGACTCTCCTTTTTAGTAGTTGCTTGATATAGGGCTCTAGCTTCCTATTTATGGGCCTCTATTTCATATGTAAACTACTTTTGATTCTTTTGTGTGATCTCCATTGAGACACAATGAATAGATCAGTTTCTCCTCTTTTCTCCTGTGCACATGTAAGCTACTATGCCGAAGCATGTAAATTCTATTATGTTTTATTTTTATTGATTCAACACATACAACATGCAGATCCCCTATTCAGAATAAAGCCATAATCTTAATTATGAGTTTGGCTATTTGGAATGACCCAAAGCATTTCTAGCAAAATGTTGGGTGAGAACGTGCTATTTGAAATATGCTTAAGAGAGGTACGATTATAAACAAAGCTTGTCTGATTAAATTCACAACTTGATCTTTTTGAAGAATGAAAACACCCTCGCAGTGACCATTGAAAAATTTCCAAGTCTCTCACCCTCTCATAATGGTAACAAGAGCTTACCATAGAGGCTCGAACATCAAATTTTAGAATTTGCTCAAATGGATATACTCTTTCGCCTAACAGCTCGGGCAATGCTTCTTTCATATCGTGGGTGCTACTTTTCGCAGTTGTTTTCCCGTATTTTATTTTGAAACAAATTAAAGGAAGCCTAGGTTACAAATATACAAAAAATTCAATGCAATTTTTCTCAAGTCGTGCGAGAATCATAGTTGAAATATACAGTGCTAGATAGTAGATATACCAAGAGTGGGAAGGAGAGGACTTCAGAAGAATGGGGACAATCTGGGTCGATATAATATGAAGGCTATGCGCTTGAACAAAGACCATATATATATGAAAAGAAAAAAAAAGTGAAAAAAGAAGACGAAAAGAAATCGTACTCGGTGGTAAACCACCTTCCACCGTCCTCTTCTTAGTCACTCTCATAGTCCTTAATAATATTTACATGGAAAACGAGAATCACTCCAGTCCAACCACTCGTAAGAGGAGAGAAAATGTGAAAAACTAAAAATCAAAAACCAAAATAGTTTAGCTAAACAGTGTGAGATGCAGATGCTAACGCCACCACCTGTGCCCATACCTTAAGCCGAGCCTTTACATCCCGTGGGTCATCACCTGAATTAGTAAAAATATCACACATTAGCTAGCTACTACCGTTTCTCTTCATCATGGATTATGTATAATATGGTTGGCACTTGCATTAACAAATTAAATAGAAATTCATCAACTCATGCATGCCATTAAATTACAATATTGCCACTCTTATGTCATTTGTGTCTCACTTACTCAGAGAGGGTGGATGTGGAGGAGTTCGTTCATCCTCTCCCTCCCATAAACCCCCCCAACCTTGATGTAGGTGGGATTTGATCTCAGGTCTAGGTCTTTGGTACTACGCTAAGAGACTTTACCAACTAAAGTAGCTGGCACCTATCCCTTCCTCCTGAGTTCTTCCTCACTTCAAGGATTCCTCTTTGATTATCTTTCCCTAGTGACATAACTATCCCTGCCTTTTCAACCTCAATCAGCCTTTCCAAAGCAAACTCTCTCTCTCTCTCTCTAACACACACACACACCCACCTAATTTATCAGATAATTTTTCTTAATAGAAACAAAAGGATTCAAGAAATTAACCTAGCTACCTATTCCCACTAACATAAAAAAACCCCAAAAACAAATAAAGAGAAAAAATAACTCCAATCCCACGACATTAGCTACCCAACAAGGAAATGTACCCCATTTTCCTTCAAATTACTCTTTAAAATTTACTCATTTATATGAAGTTATAAACTTTATCTCATGATTCTGTTTCATAAATAAATTTTTTTTTTGATTAGCTACTGATATGTAATGAGAGAGAGAGAGAGAGAGAGAGAGAGAGAGAGAGAGAGAATAGATTAGTGACTCACCCGGACTAGAGATCCTTCAATTAGAGATAGGCGAATTGCCACCACTACTAGTATCAAGGGTCGACCCCGAAATAGAAATAGGGATTTCAAACATCCTCTGATTCTCCAGCTCAAATCCAAGATCCCTGCACGCCTTCACCTCATCCAAGTCCATACACAAAGATCTCTTCCCGCCCTTTGGCCGCGTCATCACCACACATTCACTAAGGTTAGCATGAACCATCTCCTCCTCATCATCCTGGGGTGCCTTGTCCTTCTTCTTCTTCTCTACCCATCTCTCACAAACCATTTTTCTCCTCGTTTTGTGCCCAATACCCCTCTCATGAGCTTCGTTCTCGCTACCATACTCTCTGACCCCAATGAGTTCATTGGCACACCCACTGCGAAATCTCCGTCTAGTCGGAGTTACCGGGAGAGAATAACATCCCGGTTCTTTATCGGAATCTGACGACACCCCTGAGCCTCCGATGGACAAACTCGACATGTACATGCTCAACTCCTCACCATCATCATCCTGATCACCAGACATGGAATGTTTGCTACTGCTAGTACACATGGATAGCCTTGACAAGTTATGGGGTTGATGATGGTGGTCATCATCGTCGATGTCGAGCTCAGATTCGTAAATAGAGGAGTAGATGCTCATGGTGTCATCAGAAGCCATAGTTGCTTTGAGAAAGTGAAGGAAAGAGGATTTTTGAGTGGTTAGGAGAAAGTGCTTTGTGAGTCGTTCGTTATCTTCTTCCATATAAGAAGAAGAAGAAGAAAAGTGTGAACGGGATCTAAATATGGATATACCTCATTTCGTAGCACAACTCTTCTTAAAATACCCTTGCATATCCTTGCCTTTTAGAATGTTTATCCTCTCCTCCTTACCCGTGGGTATCTTTGAGATCTTTTACTCTGTTCGGGCGACAGTTACTTAAACTACAAACTCAGTATCACTGGGTAATATTTAAAATTTAAAATGGGACTTTTCCTGCTGGAATTGATCCCCAAATCTTGTTTTTACGAGAGGCACATTTGTACCAACTTCCTTCATTGGAGATCTACTCTCCCTGAGAGCTGTGACCATCTTTCTTCCTTCTCTTAAAGAACAAAGAGGAAATGGGAAACATCATTTTATTAAAAGAACCTTTGTTTCATTT
The DNA here is from genome assembly GCA_015143295.1 of Tetracentron sinense. Taxonomy (NCBI): domain Eukaryota; kingdom Viridiplantae; phylum Streptophyta; class Magnoliopsida; order Trochodendrales; family Trochodendraceae; genus Tetracentron; species Tetracentron sinense. Next base: position 39,820,599 of record CM026566.1, on the reverse strand, counting down.
GAGCAATAATGTTTAAATATGAACAGGAGCTCCCATTTAACCCTCCATTTGGGGCACTCAAAATGGGAGTTCCGGTTATTAAAAAAAGGAAGTGATTTAAAGCTCTCGCCAGTATCTACCACCGAGAGCTGAATAGTTGGATTTAACATCCACTGATTTTAAACATTAAGTGCGGCTCACCAATTAAAGTATGTGTGCCTTTGCATTATTGGATGTTCTATCTAACGATTCAGCTCTCAATAATACGTGTAAGGGTAAAAATTGGTGAATGCACACAATGACAGTTGACAGAACCAATGGCTCTAGTTAGACCGAACCACTGGCTCTAGTTAGATTGAAGGATCTGTCCTGATCATCACATCTGATCCCAATCCGCACATCAAATCTGAGGCGAAGCTCAGGTCGAAATATACATTCCCGACCTAATACCCTAGCTCAAAAGGTCCGAGACAGAGACACCTCAACCTCCGAACCATGAGAGAGCAGTCCAATTCAATTCAATTCAATTCCGAAGATCTCGTAATAGATCACGACAATCTCCTTCTACATAGGGGACTCGATCTACATCTTTCCTCACAATGACCTACGTGAATGGAAAGACTCCTATTCCACTAAAGAATGAGAATGGAAAGGCAACCGACAAACCCTAATGTGTCCTTTATAACTATAGAGGTGGACGACAGAAACGGATTTGGATTCTCCCAACCTCAAGCATACTTTGAGTCTCTACTCTCCTAAAAATCCTAAATCTCTATATTCTTCTCTTTCTATCCCCTTAATTCTTCTTTGACTGACTTGATCATCAGAGTGTATTTTTAGATCATCTTGCTTAATTATTCCGAAGCCTAATTATTATGAAGGACAAGAAATGCAGCGGCTATTCAGGAGCATACATGTGGTATCAGAATTAATGAGCTGGTATTTCCCCCTCACAATAGGTACTATTTGAGAGTTTTTAATCACTTTCCATTAAAAAAAGTGTTATTTTCAGTTGGAGCTTAATATTATTTTTTTGGGGTAAGCATGGGTATCTTGGGCCAGACATAGACTAGTCCCACGTGATATATAGGTATACCCCCAACCCATACATCCTATATTGAGGGGAGCGGAGTCTCGAGACCTCCAAGTTTACAGTTCGTCCTTCGACACTAGGCTACACCACAGGGTTTTAATCTCTTTAATATCCCCTCTTTTCTCTAAAAAAAATAGAAAATACTGCAGCAAATCCTGTTCCGAAAGTGAGGAACCTTCTGGTAACACACATCAACATCACCACTCCTCACTGCACTACTTTATGTACTCAAAACATATAAATGTTCAGAGTCCTTTGTTAGATTATTTCTGCAATCGTCTTACGATTTTGTTTTTAAAAAAAGAATCAATTGCGTAAGATAAGGCTTTGTTTGGTTGCACTTCCGTTTTCTGTTATTTTTGTTTCTAAAAACAAAGTTTTGAAAATTTTTACACAAAACATATTTGGTAAACATGTTTCTAGTAACAAAAATTTTGAAAATCAAGGTAACAAAAATTTTCTACTACTTCTGTTTTTTAAAACAAAAAACAAAAATGAAAAACATGGACCCACCATCAACACCACCACCTACAACAACCACCGCACCACCACAATACCACCACCATCACCACCACCCACCACCCACCACCCACCACCCACCTCCACTGCTACCCACCACCATCACACCACCACTACTCACCACCCACCACCACCTCCACCGCCATCACCACCCACCACCACAATACAACCACCACCACCACCACACCACCACCATCACCACTACCACTACCACTACTCACCACTCACCACCCACCACCACCACCACCACCTCCACCTCCACCTCCACCACCACCACCACCACCACCATTAATACTCACCACCCACCACCACAATACAACCACCACCACTACCTCCCACCACCACACACCACCACCGCCACCATCACCACCACACTATACTCACCGCCACCACTCATCATTACCATCATCATGAATTGAAATTATTTAATCAATGTTTTTTTGTTTTTGTTTTAAAAAAATAAGTAACAAGAGTAATACCAAACATGTTTCCTACTTCAAAATTTTGAAAACAATAGTTGTTTCCAATTTTTAAAAACAAAAAATAAAAATAGAAAAACACAAGTTATCGAAACGGCCCCTAAATGTGTGATTCTGTTTCTCTGTTTTGAAATTTGTATCAGCGGTAAAACTGTGAATTTCGATTGTAACTTCAGAGTTGAGAATTAAATAAATGGTGCGATGAGGAGGGTGGGTACTGGAAGCTTCACGCGGTTGTTTCCCTGGTGTCCTCGTCATCACGTGGGACTGGGGGAGTTGCTTCTGCATTACGACAAACAACATACACAAGCAGGATTGATGTAAAATACTAAAAGCAACGCTCATGGGTCCCACCACCTATGTAACGACACACGCGTCCGCTACCAGTGTCCTCCACGAACCACGATACGCGCATGCTTACCTAGCGGGGTTACAGGGACCCAATGGTCCCAACTAAGCTTGCTTTAATTATTACTATAATAATTTCTGCCTCTCGTTTTTATCAATTTATTGTTATTATCATTTTTCTTTAGGGAAGGAAAGCTAAATTTTTATGAGCAATAGTCACCTCCTATGGCGGAGGAGGGGACTATTCCTTCTCATTCTCAAACACTTGGAACTATGGTTAAAAAATTAACTGTCTTTTGTGGTTAATTTTTTAAAAATAATTTTTCCTAAAAATCAAGGAGGATAGATGTGTGAACCCCAGGAATGACTAATCTTAACCATAGTTAATAAAAGAAAAAAGGGATCACGTGGCCCCAAAAGGGGGACGAGACTGTAAGTCACCTCCTCGGCCCGAGGAGGTGACTATTTTCCATTTTTTATTATCTTAATGGATTCAATTGATCCTTTTGCTCACCGACCTTTGATTTCTTGACTCTTTGACTGACTTTTTCTCTAGACTTAGGACTTAGGAGTGGACCAATAGCAGTAGTGAGGGTTTGCTATTCTCACATATGCCTTTCTGATCGTCACAGTCTTTCTCATTGTCACGAATGATACCGACTCGTATGGTCGTGGAAAATTGGCTAGAATCTGAGATTTCTGGAGGTGTCCGTTGGATCCGGCGATTGATCACATCGGAGTAATGAATCAATAGAACGGGGGATTCATACATAGGAACAAAATTGTTAAAGGGTTTGCCTCAGATCCAATCCGACCGATGGAGACTTAGCTCTGATCGATCGGCTTACTGGATATTTGAACTCCCTGTATTCATTTTAGGATGGATCGTTAAGGATATAAATAGGTTATTTCGACCTAGGGTTTGTAGTTTTCAGAAACTATAATAAAGAGGTTTGAGAATTAAGGTTTGTTAAAAAATATATAGTAGTGTCAAGCTTGGGTCAGGGTTGAGAGAATATAAAGACTTGTGTGAGAGAGAGCATTGTAGGTTTCCTTAGTTTTGATTTTCGTTGTGGATTCTTCTCTTAGATTAATGAGGTTTACTTTGATTGCTACAACTGTGGACGTGGACTTTCAGGCCAAACCACATATATCTTGCTCTGTGGTGTGTTCTTGTTTGCTAATATTATTTTACCATAGTTGTTAATTCTATTGTAAGAGGTTTCTGTACAACAAATTGGCATCAAAGATATTGGTTTTAGAATGACGATAAATAGTGCGAATTCTAGATTCGAAGTGGAGAAGATCAATGGAAGTAAGAATTTTGGGTTATGACAAATCAAGGTTCGTGACTTATTGATTCAGCAAGGCTTGTACAAAGCATTAGATGGAAATGATAAGAAACCCAATAATTTGAAAGATGAAAATTGTGAAGACTTCAATTTAAAGGCGATGAATGTGATCCATTTATGCTTAACGGATGAAGTATTATGTAACATTATTGAAGATGATACGACTTCAGGACTGGTTGAAGTTAGAGAGTCTCTACATAACGAAATTGCTCACTAACTGATTATACTTGAAACAAATATTGTATAAACTCAAGATGGTAGAAGGTATGAAAGTTTGCGATCGGGCACACTCATAACCTAGCTTGAAAGACAGTTAAAGAGGCTTTGTGGGTGACAGGGTTTTGGCCTGATGAGAGCCAGACCAATTTCGATCCGATCCGATTAAAAGGCGGGGATATGTTTTGTCTCGTGAGTGAATATAAATTTTAAGTACCAACAGAGACCCATCCATGTGTTTGTTTATGTGGGTTGCAGAGCCTCTGAATATTCAAACGCAGTGGTTGGGAATTGGATCGACCTCTTGACACTTTTTCTATATTTTACATTAAGCACAATTTGCCTCGTAAGGTGGGACGTCAGGAGAGAAATCATCGTCCATTATGATATTTTTGAAATTTGGATTTGGAAAAAGATCATACACGCGTAATGCTTAAGGTGGTGATGAAAAGGAAAGCTCCTCTAATTAAATCAACAAATTCGTACAATTACATCTTGCCACTTACACGCGTAATGGGACGTATTCTTCTCCAGTTGTAACCGGTTTTGCCAAAACCGGTTACGCCCTGAGGTGGCCACATTTCTCATTTGACATCTCTTAACTATGGTTAAGATTCACTCAACTCTTAGGTTCATCTACCTTTTCTTGGTTTTTAGAAAAAATAATTAAAATTTATTTTAACTGTGGTTAAAATTTACCAACTCCTGGGGTTAATTTTTTAAAAATATTTTTTCTAAAAACCAAAGAGAGGTGGGTGAACCCTAGGGATAGGTGAATCTTAACCACAGTTAAGGGGTGTAAGAAAGGACATGTGGTGACCACAGGGTTGTAACCGGTTTTGCCCAAAACCGGTTACAACTGAAGAAGATCACCCGTCTTTGTATAATTACATCTAAGCGGGACTTAAAGCACTTTTCCCTTTTCTTTTGTAGTCTGTTGACATAGAAAATCTAAAAAGACTCGTGATTCTTTCAAGTTGTAACCGACTGAGTTAGTTAAATTTTTTTAAATATTTTTTTTCCTATAAATCAATGATAGGTGATTGAAATCTAAGGGTTAACCGCAGTTAAAGGGTATTAAAAAAGATACATGTTGACATGTGGGACGTAACCAAACTCAATTTGAGTCATCAAAAAAAGATGGTGATGATGTTACTAAATTCCCTTTTGAGAGTCAGTCAAATGGCTGATACCTATTAACCCAAAAAAAAAGTAAAAATTAAAAATCGAACGGCTCCAGTGTACTCAATCCGACTTTTAGATGTAGGAAAAAGTTTTTGAGAATGCACACGAAAACCTGCGATTTTAGGGTTTGGTGAATTATTTTTAATTAAAAAAAAAAGCTAAAGGCAAAATTTTCTATCCAAACCCTAAAATTCCAAGTTTTGATGTGCGGGGTAGGTTTGAGACGGTGCAGTCTCATAAGCTTTTTCCTATCCTGGACGGGTTTTGAATCCAATGTGCAGCTGCATGCACCACATTGCTACTCATTTATCTAAATAGTCGTTCCACCGTCTTGTAAACTCAGGATTTGTTTAGTTTTAAAGAGCCGTGCTAGCCCTACTCTTAGTTAAAAACCAACAACTGTAATTGATTTCGGCTAAAAATCAACCCCTGTCCTTGCTTGAGCCAAAAACAAACACCTTGCTTCAGCCAAAAATCAACCCCAGTATTTGTTTTTGGGTGAGAGTAGAGCACTCCCTCCCTCCCTCCCTCCCTCCCAATTCACAATTCTAAGTAAGTTGACATCTTATTTTCCCTTGAATTGCAATATGCAAGTTTTGCTGTACAGAGTGCCTCTCTCTCAAGGCAATGTTAGTGCATGAAGAAAACTACGAGGCATGGCATATATGACCCTTATAAGACCCAAAAATCACTACTTTCTACTGATTAGTAGGTGAATAGCTCTCTACTTCTTATGGAGATTTGGATTCTTTAGCCAATCAGCCCTGGCTTCCAAAGCCTTCCAAATCAAGTAAAGAGGGATATTAGTGTTGGACATATATGCCCTCGAAAGCCAACAAGAGACTTTTCTATGTTGATTAGACAAACATCATATTCACACAACCAACTATAAAAGGGTATTTATATTAATTACTGTCTCATATGATGATGACATAAAGTTCCTTAGGTAACATTATAAGAAAATCATGCAAAGGCTGCGAGGAGATATGATTTTCCGGTTCCTTATAGACCTAATATTGTTCGAAGCCTCTAGAGTACTAGTTGAGCGCTGTACTTCATCATGGTTTGCACATGTGTAGTTCTATGAGATAGTGTGATGAATCTCATTCACAGAGAGTGGTGACTCTTGACTAACATGTGAGTATATGTAACAAGTACATAATACTGAACGTGGTCACTAGTGGATACCCTATGGAATACACTGTCAGATTGTATTAGGGTTATCCATTTGACAAATTATCCTTAGACCTGAGAGGTTAACATCTTCTCAGATATCTGTCTATATGGCTTTGATGTGCCAATCGGCAATGTTCAATACATAGGACTAACTCCGGGTACGTTGGGTCATGTACACAATGTTTGGAGAAGTGTGTAAACACTCAATAAGGAATCCACAACTCCTTAATTGGAGATAATGATATCAAAGTGATACTTGTTGAACTGAACTGTTAAATCCAGTACTGGTGCTTTTTGGTAAAATGGTCTTTATCGAAGTTGATATTTTCAATATGGAAAAGTATATATAAATATATATATGTCAATTTTTTTCTAATGTTTCTTCAAAAGTGTTTTGGAGGTTCAATTTAATGAAAAAGTAATCATGAAAAAGTGTTCTATTCATAAGCTAGAGACTAAGACAGTGGAATTGTTCCAATCCCGAAAGCTTACAAGTGATATCGGAATGTGGAATGATTTATTTGTAAATATATTGTGAGATGGTACTTACAAGCAATTCTCTAATTTCTGGAGGTTAATCACATTGTGTTAATGGACATTAATTGTAATTGGTGGAAGTCCAGGGACTTAGATAACATTCTATGATCCTAATGGAGTTTTAGGAAAGGTGTTTCCTAGTAACAATGCTTTAACCAAAAGGTTGAGTACTTGGTCCGACAACCGGAAATAGGAGATCCTTTTAGATCCCATACACAAGGACCTTTTTAAAGTATTTAATTTAATTATTAATTAAATTAATTAATTTCTCTAAGTAATCAATATATGGTATAGTGAAGCTTTAAAAGGTGGAATCACATTAGATGTGAAAAACCAAATGCGTAGGACCCATTGGAAATTATTATAAAAGAATAATTGAAGTGACCTAATAGGGTTTGGAACCCTAGGGGCGTGTGGAGTGGGGCCCACCTAGGGTGGGACGCCCACTTCAAGGAGGAATAATAATTGGTTTCTAATAACTAATATCCTTATTAGATAAGGTTAGTTAGTTAGTTAGAGTTAGTTACTAATTAAAGATTCCTTGTTATAAAAGAATAATTGAAGTGACCTAATAGGGTTTGGAACCCTAGGGGCGTGTGGAGTGGGGCTCACCTAGGGTGGGACGCCCACTTCAAGGAGGAATAATAATTGGTTTCTAATAACTAATATCCTTATTAGATAAGGTTAGTTAGTTAGTTAGAGTTAGTTACTAATTAAAGATTCATTGTTGGACAAGGAGTAATAAAGCCTATAAAGAGGGTTGGACGTCCAAGGCTTTGGGCATTTCTTGAATTTTTCAGAATTTTCAGATTTGGAAACCTCTCCCCTCTCCTCAAATCTCACGCCTAGCCCCTCTCTAGTGGTGTATGGTCACCCCTCTCCCCTTTCTTCTCTTGTGTGTTCTAAGTTTTGAATAATCAAGAAGAAGAAGATTAAGGATTTTGATCATCAAGAAAGGTTCTTTATAATAAAAGATTGGATCTTTTATTTAAGATCTCTAGAGCTGGAAATTTGGAAGGGCCATTAGCTTCCATTAGAGAAAGCTTTAAAGGAAAAAGAATGTTCGTGTGAATCGACAGGAGACTTGACACTTGTGAAGTTTTGCGAGTACTATTCTAATGTGGATTTGACTTAACAATTTCAAAGTCGTAAAGGTGAATGTTATTCCTACATTCATTGAATAAAATCAATTAGAATCTTAGTCAGATCTTGGGATTCGATGTATGCCCCCCAAAAACTATGTTTCTAAAATTAAAAAGAGGCATACTTTCAATTAGAAGTGATAGATTAGGTAAAACCAAAGGGAGAAACCTCAATAAGGTGGCATTTGGATAGACTTTCTCAATGACTTCTACAACTTTTGGGTTTTAGGAAGTCAAAAGTTAGACATTATTGTGTTTGGTTTACCAATATTAATTTGACTTCCCGAAAAGTAGAAAGTCCGTGAAAGTAATTCCCCAAAAAGCAGGATCTTGTTGCTTCCCGGGGAAGTCGATATATCGACTTCCGCGGGAAGTTGATGTGTTCCGAACTCGTACCATAAAAAAAAATTTAATCAATGAGTATTGCTAGCCCTACTCTCACCCTCCATAACACTTATCTAAATTGCAATGATTGAAGCTCTCTCTCATATAGAATAGAGTAGGGCTAGCATTCCTCCCAATCCATCATTTCATCCCAAAATTGAATCACACCTAATTGCGATCGGATTCGGGGAGAGTTCAATCGCGCCCACATGTAACCACTTGTCCTCATTAACCCTAGTTAAGATTCACTAACCCTTAGGGTTCAACAATCTAACCTTAGTTTTTAGAAAAAAAAAATTAACCCTAAGGGTTACAAATTCTTAACTTGTGTTAAAAGTGCTTTTAAAGATTTTTCTAAAAACCAAAGTTAGATTATTGAACCCTAAGGGTCAGTGAATCTTAACCATGATTAACCGGATTAACAAGATCACGTGGTGAGTTGTGGGTGTGATTGAACTCTCCCCGAATCCAATCCCAATTGGCTGTGATTCGATCTCTTTTATCCCACGTTTCCCTTTTGAAACAAAATCCCCTACGGCAAATCCGGTTATCACCCTGAGGTCACCACGTGTCCCTTTGACACCCCTTAACTATGGTTAAGATTCACCCACCCCTAGGGTTCACCCACCAATCCTTGATTTATAGAAAAAATATTGATTATATTTTAATATTAAAATATATTTTAAAGGTTTTTTAATTAAAATAGAATTAATATTTTTCCCTATTTATTGGGCATGTGACACGTGTCTTCAACTTACTAAGAATGCGACATGTGACACTCACTTTTTGAATCCTATAAAAAAAGGATTGACTTAGCCCCTTCTCTCTTTTTTCTCGATGAGGCATAGTTCTAGTATGGTAGGCTACGGGTTTAGGCTAGTGGTTGGGACAATCCGCACCCACAAAAATCCACATTTACAGTTAGTCTTTGACTAGAAAGCTCTATTGGGTATGGGGTTGAAAGACGAGTCTCTTCCCCTACAAGCGTTTCATGTGCACAAGTAAGGGTGTATCCGAATCGTGCTAGCTCGAAATTCGGCTCGTCCTGATTAAGCCTGACTTGAGGTTGAAAGACGGTATGAGGTTGAAAGACGAGTCTCTTCCCCTACAAGCGTTTCATGTGCACAAGTAAGGGTGTATCCGAATCGTGCTAGCTCGAAATTCGGCTCGTCCCGATTAAGTTTGACTTGAGGTTGAAAGACAGTATGAGGTTGAAAGATGAGTCTCTTCCCCTACAAGCATTTCATGTGCACAAGTAAGGGTGTATCCGAATCATGCTAGCTCGAAATTTGGCTCGTCCCGATTAAGCCTGACTTGAGCTCAAAATATAGGCTCAATTAAGCTGAGCCGAGCTATTTTTTGAATTTGAAAATGTATTCAAGCCGAGCTCGAGCCAAGACATGTTTGATTCGGCTCAGCTCAAAACTCAACTCGATTGAAGCTTAGTTCGGCTCGAGCTCGGCTTGAATATTATATAAAATAAATAATATATTATATTATATATATATAATATAATTATTATATATATAATAAAAAAATTATTTTTTAATAATTTAATCTGAGCTCAAGCAACCAAGTAGATTCGAGCCGAGATGAAAAAAAATATCAAACCGAGTCGAGCTCAAGTCTATATGGGTTAAATAAGACGTAATAAATAATTAATTGATTGGATTATACTTTTCAGGAAAATTGTTAATTAAATATGAATGTTTATTTCTTAATATTGCATGATGTTTCATATAAAATGACATGTCAATGTTTGTATGTTCTAGATTTTTATATGGTTACAAATTTTAATTCATGAATATTGGGTGTAAAAAAAATGTATACCATATATCAATTTTATAGAAATAATCATATATCAATTTTATACCATATGTAAAAAAACAAAAAAAAAATTCTTGTAAGTGTAAACCAAACGCAAACTTGACTTTTTGATTTTTAAAAGTCATTTTTCAGATGTACAAACCAAACCCTATTTTATCAATCAAATAACTTTCTTGACTTTTTGAGATTTTTCTTCTCTATGAAGTCTAACCAAACGCCACCTATATCTTGTCATAAGAGTCAATGAGTCTTTGACTGCAGGGAGGAAAAGTAACTCAAGACTGTCCAAAGTTGAAAAGAATCTCTATCTTTTGGAGACAGTGATAGACACCCAATTGAAGTAACTGGTTCCTTGAATCTTTTAGGAAAAAGTTCATAGCTGGTTCATGAATTTCCCAAACCTGAAATGGGTAAAGAAAGAAAGAGATAGTAGCAATAAAAGAAATGAAATAAACCTGATAAAGTAGAAGCCCAAAATAGACATTTCGATAGAACTACAATTTGCATGGACATTCACTTTGAAAAGGGGTGAATAAGGAGGACGGAAATAATCAAAAGAAATTAACTAACACCCCTCTTCTAAGAATTTTATGGTGAAGCTGAATGTTGATGTGACTAAACAGCCAAAGGAAAATACTTAGGGTTAGTCAATGCAAGACCGATGATAATATTAGTGAAAAACTTCTTACTTCTCATGGAAGACCTCAAGGGAGTAGGAAACCCAAACCATTTAAGTAGTGATACTATTTTTTCAAGAGGGGGAAAGGATTTTATGTCCTTCCTCCCACGTAGGTGTAACTATGTCCATTTCATAAATAATAATAATAATAATAATCTCTACTATAATGAGAGAAGCCCTCCTAATGATGGAAATTCCCAAACTATCCCCGTAGCCTGATTTTTGTCAATTCCCAAACTATCCTTATATACAAACCTTACAAATCTTCCTTCATTTAATGTTTTACTTAATTTCCAAACTATCCCTTTCTCATCTACAACCTACCAAACTATCCCTTTCTCATCTACAATCTATTTAAAGTTATAAATTCTCAAACTACCCTTAAGACAAAACATTGATTTAATATTTTACTTAATTCCCAAACTACCCTTTTCTCATCTACACCTTTTGACACTCCTTAACTGTGGTTAAAATTCACCCACCTCAAACTATCTCTTTCTCATGAATTGCACCCACAGATTAACACATGCCCCTTTTGACACTTCTTAACTGTGGTTAAAATTCACTCACCTCTAAGGTTCCCTGGTCTCTCTCCCTCACCCCTCTCTCTCATGTGCATCGGACTGTACACACACGTGTAATGCGCGTGCCTTCCGCTAGTAATAATAATAATAATTGGTGGTGTTTATGCCAAGCCCCTGCCTCCATTGACATATTTGAAAACAAAAGAGGAAAACCTAAATCCAAAAAGTTATTTTTTTTAATTGTGTAACCAGAAAATCTAAAACAAATGAAACATAGAAGTCTAAAAGACACAGGAACATGCTTATTCTGCAATTCTATTTCACCCAAGAACAAGGGTGAGCATGAGCTTGTTTCCCTAGAAAATATTCAAAGATCAAAAGCTGAGATTTTTGCATAAATCTACTTACAAGAGAAAAATCAACAGCACATATGAAATCAGAAGAAGCCTATATTCAAACCTTTTCAAGTTAAAAAATTTGTAAATTTCTTTTGCCCTAATGAACATTTTCTCATTTTAATTGTGAGAAAAGTTGGATTTCCAAGTACCAACTTAATGTAGAAGAAGACTAATTACAAACTAGACTAATGGAGAGCATAAGCAAAAATGAAGATAAGCAAATAAGGAGAAGAAGAACAACTTATTGTGTTATTTATACTTAAGGCCAAGTTCTTTTGCTGAGATTTATGAGACTTATAAAGCTTGACACTTTACACTTTCTCATGGTAGTTGGTAGGAAATTTGAGTCACTTTGTCAAGGTTTTTAACGAGATTAATTCTTATCATCATCAGATTTCAAGTCTTATTATTTTTTTATGAGATTTGAAGTCGTTCATTTTGCTAAATTTAAAGTCTTAGGGAAATAACAACCCAATAGATGCAAAAACATCGATACATCCAGTTCTCAAAAGAAAGTGCATATTGTCCATCGACAAAACTTTCAAAGTGCCAGACTTCATAAGTCTCCGTTAAAGAAGGGACCCTTAAATGAAATGAACACATTACATGACTATTTATAGGCGTAAATGAAAATCTAGATACAAGGAGTCTTCAAGGGCATGCTAGCTTCTTTATCTATACCTTTCAACCAATCAAGATAATCCAAGATAAAATTCAAGAAGAATATTTCAGAAATATACTTTATAAAAATTAACAACTACAAACTAAAAATTGTCCAAAAGCTACAGTAGTCTCTAGAAATCCTTAGCACATATATCCGAAGATTGTAAAGGTTGATGTTGCCACTGGTTCTGATGCCAAGAAGTGCTAGCTAGGCCATCAATTTGTGAAGTGCATTTCTTATTAAACCTCAAAGTATACAAGTTGAGGGGAACTCATCACCTTAAATCCTTCATTTTTGTAGGAAGGTAAGTAATTGGGGTTAAGCAGACCCCTACCAAATATATTAATAGCAAAAACGATTACACTCTGAAGTACATTTTTCCACACATATCAGCAATAATAATTGTCTGAAGGTCTCTTGGAGTATCCTCAAGTAGGAAAAGACAACTATGTTTTCCGATACAATGCTTTGCAAGCCAATCTGTTGCTCTATTTATTTCTCTCCATATATGATTTACAATGCAAGTGGAGACCCAAATTTACATCTTTGTCATATCAAAATTAATGAGGGTAAAATGGTCAAATAAATTATACGTTATGTATTTGATGTTAATTAATGTTATGTGTGTTTAAAATATGTAAAAGATTAATCAAATGAGGAATCGAAGAAGAAATGCGGAAATAGAAGAAAAATAGGGGAGACCGTTCGAACGATCCCCTAATCGTTCGAACAATCAAAGGGAAAATACAAAACAGTAGCTCCAACTGTTCGAACGATGGTCAATCGTTCGAATGATTGTAAAAGAAAAGTTCAGAAACAGAAAACAGTAGGCACGACCATTCGAACGATGCCTCAACCGTTCGAACGATTATTAGACCGTTCAAATGGTTATTCGCTAAAAATTGAGGAAAAATCCTAAGTTGCGGGATTTTAGGGTTTTTAACACCCTAGGACTATAAATAGGCTCCTATTTCAAGGGTTTAGAGTGTTCTAATCATTTTAAACCTAATTTGGCAAAGTAGAGGAGAAGCCTAGGGTTTCTAAAGGATTTTGTACTTTTGAAGGAGGAGATTGCTCAAAGGAGAAGGTGAAAGCTTGGAAATCAACCTCAAGACTCATTCGAGCGGTTTGGATTGAAGGGAATGATTTGCATGTTTAGGTAAAGATTATGAATTATGGAATAAGGAATAAAGTTTTTGCATGTGTCTATAATTTTATCAAGCATGATTTAACATGATTAGGTGAGATTATTGAATGTTTAGCATGGAAATGAGTAGATTACTATATTTGAAGCTTAGATTGGGTTTTTACATGTGTTTTGAGAGTTTTTATTAAACATGATAATGGAATAGATAATGTATGATGATAAGTGATGCTGTCTATATGGAATTGGAGGATGAAATTGATGGTGAATGGGTTTAATGTTATGATTATAGTTTTAGGATGGATATGAGTAGATGAAGTAGTGTTAAAAATGGAGCAAGGAAAATTGTACATGAATAATGAATGGGATATGTTAACATGAATGATTTAAAATGAAAAATGTAGTAACGATTTTATTGAAATTGCTTAAGCATGTTCAAGAGATATTGATGCGTGTTATGATAAATTATGCCCTATCTATATTGTATGGTGATTGACATTCGGGTAGGCCAAAACTTAGAAAAAGTCTTCCAGGTCAGAAATTATCTAACCAGATAGATGTACCCTGGTGGAGTTTCTTGGCATAGGATCGGAAACTTTAGCGATGACCGAGTTTGAATATTAATCACGACACTCAAGCACAAGTTCACATGCGTGGTAGTTTACAAGTCTCACAGGTACACATGCATCACATGGATACTGCATGGACACTGAATTACAAGTACAAGTACAAGAACACTGTGCATGAATTATAAGTACAAGTATATGAGAATACTGTGCATGAATTACAAGTACAAGAACACTATGCTTGAACTACAAATATATTGAATCATGGACTCTGAATTGACAAGAAGCCCGAGAAACCGTGTGGCTCTCCATGGATATGATTTCAAGTCCTGGATAATGCATCATGGACATTGGGTCAACAAGAGCTCTAGGGGCTTATCCTTACCATCGATGCACCTCCATGGTATGACCAAAGACCTAAAATACTATTTCATGGTAAACAAGCATGCATGACATTCATTGTATAAGTCCAAGTGTCACACAAGTACACGAGTCAAGGTGATGATATGATATGTTCACGTGTTCGTCGCACTCTGAATATATATTTTTTTGTATTGATTATATAACTATCAGATGAATTGATATTGAACATGTATATGTGTTATTACTATTGTTTGTTCGATTAGATAGCCACTGAGTGTTTTCAATGCTCAGTCAACCTGTCATTGTTGTCAGGTTTAGTGCAGGAGCCGACAACCACTCCTTGGATTGAAGAGGATTGTGATAGACTTATCATACTAAAGTTGATGTTGCTCTAGACTTAGTATTATGGATGATCAGATTTTGAGTTGAGTTTATATTGAACTTCTTGATATACAGGATGGTTTGTTTAATTGTTGCTATTTTAGGAGAGATGTTATCTTGTTATTGCCTTATTGTTATTGAAGTCAAGCAGTGATAAGTAATGTAACGGCCCAAAGTCTTATTATGACCAAGGTAGAGTTTGGGGTCGTTAGGTGGTATCAGAGCAAAGGCATTAGAGTCCTTAGGGCTAAGATACAAGGTTTAGGAACTCAGAGATTTATCTAAATTAGGAAAACAACATCAAGTATAGGACTTAAGTTTACTCTAAGATTAATTTGAGAGTTAGCTTTATGGAATTGTATATAAATAAGAATGTTTGTGGCTACTTCAGGGCTATCGTCATGAGACGTGGCACTCGAGGTAATCTGATTGAGAGAGGCAGTGTGACTGATGAGGATACCTCAGAGGGTAGCCATCATCTTGATATGGGTCATATCATGGAGACCCTCGCCACGGCCATTACTCAACAGACTGCCTTCATGGCAGCAATCCAAGCAAGGCAGGAGAGGCATGTTAATGTCCACCCACCCCGGCGGCCTGGAGTAAAACCCTTTAGGAGGATGAATCCTCCGACTTTCTATGGGAGCACTGACCTGACAGTGGCAGAACTGTGGATCATTCAACTGGAGAAGATATTCTCCGTGCTCGAGGCCACCGATGAGCAGAGAGTCAAATGGGCCTCCTTCATCATGGAAGGCGAGGCCGAGCATTAGTGCAAGGCTGCAATCAAGCAGTTAGATGAAGTACGAAGAGGGCAAGCATGAACATGGGCAGAATTTATCGATGTCTTCTATAAGAGACATTTCCCGGTGTTCGTGAGAAATAAAAAAGATATTGAATTCTCTATCTTAGAGCGGAGTAGTATGTCAGTGGTCGAATATGAGGCCAAATTCATGAAGCTCTCCAGATTTGCTCCTCATCTGATCGCCACAGAGAGAATGAAGGCGAAGAGATTTGAGTGAGGCTTGAAGGATTTTATCTAGAAGAAGATCTCGATGCATTAGCTCGAAACCTATAGGGAGGTGTATTAGTGCGCTTTGATAGTTGGGAAGAATTCAGAAGAGTTTTTGAAGAAGAGGGAGAGGATCCAAGCAGACAAGTTTGGCCCCTAAGATAAGAGGCCGAGGATGTCAAGTCCTGTGCCAGTTGCTAGGCCTAACCCTTACCAGAGGTCGACACCAGTAGCTCCTCAGACTCCACGGGACGCCCTTCCTACTTCGTGGGCACCTACCTATTTGTCATGTTGCTAGTGTAGCAAGAGGCACCCAGCAGGGGAATGCCGATCAGTCACAGGGGGATGTTTCCGTTGTGGGGATCTTACCCACCAGATCAGAGAGTGCCCAGTTCAGGCTCGACAGATGCCTCCGCAGACTCAGCTTCAGGGAGTCAGGCCACCAAGCAATCAGGCTACACAACCGAGGCCACCTCAGGGTTCCAAACCCTAGTAACCCCGCCAGCCAGCTCGGGCCGGGTATTTTCCACGTCAGAGCAAGTTCCATAGGCGTCCGACGACGTTATACAGAGTACATTGCTTGTGAATTTAGTTATATATGATATTATTCTGATTATGTAATAATGATGTTTGTTGTTATGTATAAACATGCTAAGTATATGATATTTGTTTATGCACATGATCTGACACACTTAGTTATGTACCTAATTCAAGCACCTTGTTGATAAATGACTGTTTAGTCCGTGTATTGATTGACACCAGATCGACTCATTCTTTCATTACTCCTAGTTTCGCACAAGTCTTTCATTCAGAACCAAGTCTGTTAGACTGTAAATTATCCATCGCCACTCTAGTTGGCCATTCAGTCATCACCGACAAGATCTATCGCACTTGTGATATTCGGGTGGGTCAGAGAGAGATGCTAGCCAATCTGATTATCCTAGACTTTCAAGATTTTGATGTCATACTAAGCATGGATTAGCTCTCTGCTTACCATGGTCACGTTATTTCTTCGGGAAGATGGTTAACTTCAAGCTATTCAATGAACCTCTTTTCCATTTCTGAGGATTTAAGAAGAGAGATTTGGCTTGATTCGCAGCTTTGAGTATTTCCACACCGGAAGTGTCAAACTCTTCGAATATCCCTGTGGTAAATGAATTCCTAAATGTCTTCCCTAAAGACTTACCGGGCTTGCCACCTGATAAAGAGATAGAGTTTGGTATTGACTTAGCTCCGGCCACGATGTTGCCCAAGTATTGGACCCTAGGGGGGGGGGGGGGGGGGGGGGGGTGAATAGGGTCTTGAAAAATTTAAATTTCTTCTTAATCCCTTTTTGCGGAATTTAAATTAAACTAATTATAAGGGAATAGAATCTAGCAATTCTAAAATCAATGCAACAGTAAAATAAAGATAAAGGAGAGAGAGGGCAAACATAGCATATATTTTCGAGGTTCGGTTTTTCTGCCTATGTCCCCGCCTCAAGCAACCTACTTGAGGATTCACCACGATTCACTAATCGTACGATCTTCTTCTAGTGAAGATCAAACATTTATACATTGCAAGAGAACACCATTTCTAGACTTTTTCTGAAGCTTCTCGCTTCACCATAAGAATCCACCGATTCTTGATTTCCAATACACAAGTTGTATGGAAGTTTTACAATCTCAAAAATTACTCTTTAGATGAGCTGAAAAGATCTCTTTGAATGCTCTCTAAAAATCTCCCAAATATTGGAGTTAAATATCTCAAGATTTGGCTTTTGGGATGTCTAGGGTTTTCTTAATGAATGATTCAATGTAGGCTTGTGAGTGAATGATTGGATTTAATGCACATATCAAGAGTTGTTTTTCATTCATAAATGAATAGCCCATAGAAAATATGGCTATTGGAGGTGCATTTAATGCAAAAATAGTCATTACAGTGCATTTAATGTGCATCGCGAGCAAATCAGTCGATCGGTTTTGGCAAATCAGTCGCCTGGTTTGTTCCAAACCATTTCCAGAAAGTTCAGAGTATAATCAGTCGACTGGTTTTGAAACAGAACCAAAATAGATTGCAAGGCATGAATCAGGCGACTGATTTTGAATATCCCAGAGAATCAGTCGACTATTTTTATGATTTTCACATAAAACCCATTTTTAAACAAAGATTTGCTAGATCACTTAGCATATCTTTAACAAGATTTTTAATCATTCCTCATGATATCCTAGGGCCTTAGAAAGATATGCAATCATGTTCTTTAGGCTCCTATGGTTAATTTAGGCTTTTGAACTTTCTAACATCAAACTTTGAGAACTTTTAAATTTTTCATAAGAACTCTCAAACCTAAAATATAAACCTTGAGTCTTCTAGTTGGAGAGTCTTAAGTGTCCTTCAAATTTAATCTTAGATTTGGCTTCTTTGAATTCATCTTCATGACCAAGTGTGCTTCTTAGTGAATCTTCTTCTTCATGTCATGAGTTTTGCTCTTTTGCTTTTGATCTTCAACTTGATTGGTTGACGTGCTTTGTGGATCCTTTTTGTACTTGGAGTCATTTTCACGCTTTATGCTTTGAGTATTGTGCTAATGCTCTTATACACTGAATTTCATCAAAACTTTATGGAGACATTAGTAACACAATAGTCATTTCATTATTGTGTTATCATCAAAATTATTAAGGGTACCTAATGTTGTAACCTTTAGGCTAACAATCTCTCCCTTTTTGATGATGGCATAATAATAGAATGAAATGAGAATAAGTTCCCCCTCAATATATAATTTCAATAAAAATTTTGAGGTAAGCTCCCCCTAAACATATGCATTAACATATTCATGACATAATTTCAATTCATTTTGCATATTTTAGATAAATCATTTACAAGTTCATGATACCAATATATATATATATATATATATATATATATAACATACTTAAGCACATGATACTAAATTAAGCAAATTGAAATAAGTCATTCAAACATGATAACAAATAGGAATTGAGTCACTTTTTATAGATGTGCTAAAGAGTACATTTCACAATAAGTATACCAAAACATATGACATTCATAACAAGTCCTTCCACAAAAAACAAAAAGATCAACATCCACAAAATGATAAAAAATTACATTATTTTCTTTTTCCTCCTGACATCATAAAAAAAAAAAAAAAAAATACTTCTTCTTCTTCTTCTCGGGGTCACTGTAATCACTAGAATCACTAGAGGTACTAGAATTAAGAGAGTTGATGATGGGTTTCTTGGATTCCTTGGGTGCATTGGGATCCTTGACTTCGAAAGTGAAGCAAGTCTTGACATCCATCACTTCAATAGCTAACCCAATCACTCAAGAGGCTATCTGGTGAAGGAAAGATGCATGAGACCTGAGTTGCTGATCATGAGACTCAATGCGACCCTTGATGAGGGAGACCTCATCATTCAACTTCTATAACTGCTCAAAGGAATCATTGGCCTTCTTCTCTACTGTCTCAGTAGTGGCATCCACCCGATTATTCAAAATGCTCACATCCACGCTCAAATCATCCAACCTAGGTCAACAGCCTCAAAATTTTCTCGAACTTCTGTCTGGAGGCTTGCTACACTGGTCTCAAGTGAATCCATCATCTCCCAGACCTCTGACTGGAAGCTCACCATGCTAGTCTCGAGAGAATCTATCTTGCCTATTAAATAAGATCGTCATCAACTACAGATCTCCTAGGGGACATAGGTTGAGCTGAAGGTCCACCTTCCTCAAAATGAGGTGGAGCCTCTCTCTGAGGTGATAGCTCCTTTGGCTGAGGCTCTGTAGGTGTCTCTGAAGGTGTGTCTGAAGGTGATCCAGTGTCAGGGGACTACAGCTTCTCTTCCTCTGAAGAAATGGAGGGGTGGCATCATCTGGAGCTGCTGTTGTCGCTGCTGGTGCAGCTTCTCCTATCTTGGGAACCCATCCCCTTGCATTTGACCATTGATATCACATCCTCAAAATAGTTGCATTTGCATAGATGTCGTAGTGTGAGACATCATCCTTGTCCATGTGTGATGCCAAAGGAATTTTGAAATATTTGAATATGCGGGTGAGTGCTTGGCCATACGGGAGATTCCCGGTCCTCTTCTTCATGCAGTCATCCATGGTATGTATAATAAGAAAGGATAGTTCAATGTGCTTAGTGGTGAGGATGCACCACATGAGAAAGACATCAAAGAAAGTGAGGTAATCCCTACCGCTAGCTCTAGGAATAATGTTGTATGTAATAGCATGATGAATTATCCTAACTTCTAAGGTTAGATCCTTAACCTTGGGTTGGAAGGGTTCAGTGAAGTTTTGATGAATACACATAAGCTTTAAGGCTTCAACTTCATTGAAACCCTCAAAGGTGGTCCATTTGTGATTGGAACTCACCTCTGGGAATATGAAGGATAGATTGGAGATCATCTCTTTTGAATGAGATGTTTCGGCCACAAACATAGGAGCCGACTTCATGGGTGGCATGATCGTATTTAAAGTGAGTATAGAAAATTTTGACTAACTTAGGATACATGGAGTCATTGGATTGCAAGAATGACTTCCATTTCAAAGAATTGAAAAGATGAGAAATCCTAGCTAGTTGCCAATTTTCAAAGAATTAAAAATCTAGAACTTTACCATACACTACGGATCCTTTTGAGAAGATGTCCTTGAGCTTTTTCTCTAATTCCGGAGTTTTGCACAGGGATTCCTTGGATTGAGTAGGAGCTAAGGACTCATGATTTAGTTCACTTTAAAATCATTCAGAAATTATATCTTTCGATGCAACCATCTGGCTCATCTATCCAGTGGCTTTGTTCCTTAATAAATGGAACTTCCTAGAGGCACATGTTGTCAACATGTTCTTTAACAGTTTAACTCGATAGGGTTAAGCACTATCGTGCGGCAAATGGTGATCATTTTAATGTGAATATTCAATTAGTTTGGAGAATGAGGTAATGTTGTCGAAGGGAAACTATAAGCTACCTTGGCGCTGTGTTGAGGTCTCGATCGCCGTTGAAGTACTGACAACGTCGTTTATTATCCAGACTTGTGGTTGAAGGAGGAGTGCTACTGTAAGTAACGTGTTGAGGAGATCGAATCACAGCAAATCACGATTGAACTCGGGAGAGTTCAATTGTTATTGCACCCACAAGTCAACACTCAACACATATCCCTTTTATCCATGGTTAAGATTTACTAACCCCTAGGTTCTACAATCTAACCCTGGTCTTTAGATTTTTTTTAAAAAAATTAACCCTAGTGTTAAAATTTCTTCATCATAGGGTTAATATTTTTTTAAAAACAAGGTTTGATTATTGAACCCAGTAAATCGTAACCACGATTAGCAAGGGTAAAAAAATGACACGTGTTGACCTGTGGCTGCGATTGAACTCTCCGGAGTTCAATCACAATTGGTTATGATTCGATCTCCGTGTTGAGGAGGAGAAAAGGTCGTGATGGATTTATGATGTACAGTTAACTTATCGTTAATTTTTAAATTCTCACTGTTAACAATATTATTTTACAAGTTTTCTTTATTAATCCATGGAAGCTCTTATTGCTTATTATTCTTTATATATTTTATTTTTATATTTTGGTATTATATTTTTACTATCTTATTTTGAATTTTGTTATCTGGGTATTATTTTGTAAATTAAACTATATTATATACTTTTTACTATATGGATAAAGGATTTTTTTAGTTATTTATTCATTTTATTGTCATTATGATTTTCAAATCAAGGGAATGTTGATCGACTGACTTACGGTAAGATTTTTATAATATATATATGGAGGACATGTTCATTGAATACGATTTAACAACAGTCGGTAATTTGGCAAATTTTGATTCATTGTATAAAGGGACCCAATTAGACGAGGGGCAATCGAAGGCTTATCACTGAAAATGGAAACAACGTAAGGTTATTTTCTCATTCTCGAAATAATCTCAGTGCTTGTGTTGCAACTGAGTAGGACAATTCCTCCTCCTCCTCTGTCTTCAAGAATGATCATTTGTTTAAGAGAATGGTAATAAGCTCAAAGCATGGAATTAAACATTCTACCCGCACTTAAGTTGTACAGGATTAATTTACAATGCAACCAATCATCATCTTGTATTATAGTGCATCTAACCCACATATACTTTGAACAATCTGATTCATATGATCTTATAATATAATATTATTGGTTTGATAAGATTAAGGTAAACTATTAGAAGCGCATGTTAATGAATGCTCCTTTTTTCTTAAACTTATTGTTTCAGTATTTGTATGATAAATAATCTTACTTATATAATTTTTTCAATATTTCTTTGAATTTTATTTTTCTAATTTTTCTCCTTTACTATTTTTTTTTGTTTTTTATGCTTACCATGGTTATTTTTTTTTCCTAAATATAAACACCCGTGCATTGGACGGGGCATTCGGTAGCAATTAGTTATTTTAGTTAATAACGAAATACTTTTTTTTGGGGGGATAAAAAATGCTATTATTTAGGCCAAAATCGAATATAATCAATTTTAGTGATTACAATAGGGAAAATAATGACAAAAGTCCCTTAGGTTTTTAAAGTTTGTGCCATCCCTGTATATGTCTCCCTGAGAAATTTGAATTCTTGGATTTTCATCACTCCCTCTTTCCAACACCAGCATTCTTCGGGTGGCCGAATGACTCAATTTACAAGATTGAATTTGGTTGAATCTTTCTGACAAACAAAAAAAAATTCGCATGAATTCTTCCGTGGCGGAATTCATTAAACAGGAAGTTCCCAATTGGGATGATGAAATCGTTGCAACGGCCCGATTCAAGGCATTCAGCGGACAAAGATCGGATTGGGAACCCAAGTTCCTGTTCTGGAAAGATTTGATTCTGAAAGTGGCCCGGCATCTTGGGGTATTCATCATCCAAGCTTCCGAGGTCTATTTCTTTCCTTTCACCCATTTCTGTTCATTAATTTTGATTTGTTTTAATGAAAGAATATCATTGGAAAGAAAAATCATTTCTTTGTTTATAATGGTTTTTATCGTTTGTGCCATACCCGTTGTGTCTTCTTGCATGATTCTCTTAGGCAAGTTAGTGATAGGAACTTCTTGTAATAGGCCGTGATCTAAGAGATCAATCGGTCTAAACTTGGTTTTCCTTAAGCGAGGAATGGTGATAAACGAAAAGAAATTAGGAAAGGAGAGAGAAAGATGGCTCTCATTCAAGGGACGGCCTTACCTCCATAAAACTCTGTAAATTGAGGGGTAAAAACATACTGTTCTTCATTCATACCCAACAATACATACAAAGAAGAAAACAACGGTTACAACCCACTAACCAACAAGTAAAGATAAGTTAAACTCCACACTCCCTAGAAGTACTCACAACTGCTAATAACTACATGCATGAACGACATACACTCTCCCATGTAAACCTGATGTGCGCTCATTCAAGGATAGGTGTCTGCATACACGTACCATTCCACCCCTCCTACAACAACCTTGTCCCCAAGATTAAGGTGGCTTGAACACCTTTCCTTCAAGTTGTGGCGAATCTTCCTCTTGTTCCTCCTCATCCGGCCAAGGCCCATTGATTAAAAATAATTTCTGCTCCTTACATGTATGACCTGGGTAGTACTTTTCATCGCAATGGTAGCACAATCCACGCTTGTGACATTCTTGTGCTTCGACGGGTGTGATACGTTTGATCGTTGGGAAGACAGGAGGGACATATGTGTTGTTATCAGCGATTGTTGAAGCTGTCTTTGGAACATTCGGTTGAATTAGACAGCATTGAGCGGCAACCTTTTCTTCTTGTAAACGAGCAAGGCCAGTGGCTGATGTTAGTGTGTTGGGACGAAACATTTGCACATCAAGCCGGATTTCTTCTTTAAGTCCGCACACGAAGCAACTTATCAGGAAAGTGTTGGTGAGATTATCAATGCGATTAGCGAGTTTCTCGAATTGGGATTGATAATCTTGCACTGTGGTGGTTTGTTTAAGTTTGGCCAATGCGCCGACATAATCTTCGAATTTTGTAGGTCCAAACCGGGCATGTAAAGCCACTACAAATTCTGGCCATGAAGGAGGGCCTTGTGCCTTCTCCAACCAACAATACCATTGCAATGCTTCCCCTTCCAAGTGAAAAGATGCAATATTAAGCTTTTGCTCAGGTGTGGTTTGATGATAGGAGAAAAATTGCTCAACACGATACAACCAACCAGTCGGGTCTCCACCTTCAAAACATGGAAAATCCAACTTGATCATACGGCTGTGAATTGATCCAAATGTTCCCGAGTTAGACGACCCGGCTCCACCTTCACCACGAGTAGTTTGATAATGAGAATGGTTAGTCTGGTGATCTCCCTTTAAATCTTCATATTTAGCATTCAAACTAGTCAATTGCTGCAAAATATGCTTCAGTAATTGACTCTGTTCGGCTGACACAGACTTCAAAGTCTCGATCTCGTTCTCATGTGTCGATGCTCTTGGATCACCCATGGCATCGACTGGCTCTGATACCAAATTGATAGGAACTTCTTGTAATAGGCCGTGATCTAAGAGATCAATCAGTCTAAACTTGGTTTTCCTTAAGCGAGGAGTGGTGATAAATGAAAAGAAATTAGGAAAGGAGAGAGAAAGATGGCTCTCATTCAAGGGACAACCTTACCTCCATAAAACTCTGTAAATTGAGGGATAAAAAGATACTGTTCTTCATTCATACCCAACAATATATACAAAGAAGAAAACAACGGTTACAACCCACTAACCAACAAGTAAAGATAAGTTAAACTCCACACTCCCTACAAATACTCACAACAGCTAATAACTGCATGCATGAAAGACATACACTCCCCCATGTAAACCTGATGTGAGCTCATTCAAGGATACGTGTCTGCATACACGTATCAGTTAGTGAATTTGATAACCCATTTCGAATTTGATTCACTCAGTGAACTGCTTGGATTTTTGGATGAACAATTGATTAGAATGATGAAACCCTACCCATTTTAATATAGCTTTGGCTTTGGCTTTGGCTTTGGCTTTGGCTTTGGCTTTGGCTTTGGCTGTATAGTTATTCTAGTCATGGAATTTAGGGATTTCCAATCAAATAATCACTCTACAATCTTGCATTTTACATGGTTGATATGAGAGAAGAAGGGGGGGAGGGGGTGGTTGTGTTAAATCTCTTTTGGCCGATTCTATACTGCAATCATAAGCTTATGGATAAAATACCATCTTACCAATTTTTTCAAAACAATGTTTGTGAATGAATGCAATAGTATTGATGAAGAACTATAGCAAGACGTTTTCTTATATGTGCATAATTGGAAATGGAGTAAGACCCTTAGATATCCCCTCAAATTTTATAAAAATACTTGTCCACCATGTCTCTTCCTATAGACAAAAACTAAATCTTTAAAATATTATAATTGATAATAAAATCTAAAAAACAGTATTGAGTATATTTTGATGGTGAAATTTTCATTGATGCTGTAGTAATAAACATGAAGAATGTGCAAGGATAGGCAGGAACAATCCATGTACAACTTTCTAAATTAGTTGTGGATGTTTTTGTCTACTTTTTTTTTCCCCATTTATTCGTCATAACTTCGACTTAGCCTCTCATAAAGACTTTATTATGCTGTCTTCATCACCATCCAGTCCACTATATCATCTGTAATTGCCAGTAGAAAAATGTGGAGAGAGAAAAATAAATGCCTAAATATACCTTAATTTTCAAAGCCAATATTCTCCCCAAACAGATAAAAGTTGGGTCCACCAAGAGTATCGGATTTGAGAGGTATTACTGTACATATTTCATGGAATTTAGTGTAGTTGTTAACAGTCAGTGGCTTTATAAATCTTAAAAAGCCAAAATGGGTAGGTTTTGTATCTGAAATGTTTTCTATGGCCATGACATGACAACCTCAAGAATTAGTTTCCAACAACTGAAACCATGCAAACCTTTGAATGAAGAAATTCTTTTTATCTTTGCTGTAGACAGACTTGTGGAAAATCTCACTTAAGTTGGGAGGTTACCTGTATTTCTTTTCAAAATTTCGTTATATTTGAAATGAGTTTTATCCTTAATACAAGTAAAGGTAGATTTTTGAGCCTGGGTGTTCATAGCTACAATGAAATGCCAGGGTTTTGGAAAACTAGTTAAGGGTAAAGGCAATTTTAAAACTTAAGTAAGGGTTGGAGTAGTTTTTTTTTTAATGAAGGAGGAATGTGTCAACTCTGGGTGTAACATGTTCAATGTTGCCAATATCTATGGTTCAATTTGTGGATGAATTCGTGGATTTTCAAATTCTTGCGTAGACAGTAGGGTTGCAAAGGTTGCCGGGCCAGTCAAGGGGTGTACCCTGCGTGGTCAGTACTCTGGCTCAAGTCAGAGAATTGCTCAGAGTTCAAATCAGCAAGAGATAGCAAAGGATGGGGAGACGCAAACCCAAGATATCACCTTCACCATCCCGAGGGACCCTCCAGTCAATACCCCTCGGGTAGTCGAAAAGTTAGTCAACAATTCCAAGTCACTGGAAGAAGTTTCTTTCTCTCCTTTTGGTCAGGTGCACATGTCAAAATCGAAGGGAAAAGTTGCCCTGAAAAACCAAAAGAGAAACTGGCGTCGCAGAAGAGTTAGGTGGAAGAATAGAGAAAAGGCGAAGGGAGTCGATCTGGTGGGAATCCGTGATGATTCGAAGCTCAGGGGAGATGTATCTTTTAGTGGGGTGGCCTGGCCCAGTAGACAAGTCGTTGAGTTATGTAAGTCTTAGAAAGCCCATCTTGCATTCTAGGCCTTTGTTCATTCTAGGCCAGATCTCTCGGGAATAGTAGGATCCCTGCTCAAGATAGGGGCCTCGTGCTCATCCAAGGTGGGCCCTGGGGAACCGTGGTCTAGCCCATATGCTAGCCTCGCTCGAGTGGACAATAAGGGCCATTCGATGGGTCTTAGTGCTTCAGTTGGGATCAAGGGCAGATCCGATGGGAGCGGGTCGGTGGCAGCAGGTCCAAGCCTCGGTGGGAGATCGCCGGAGTACTCATCGTCGGCTGGCCAAGGTTCTGCCAGGCAGGAAACCTGTTCTCCCAAAGCTCTGCCCGTAGTTTCGGGTCCTTTGGTGGTAGGAGATGAAGTTGCAGAGGCGGGGGGTTTTAGTTGGAGGGTTCTGGAGGACCTGCCTAGTGGCGCCTCTGGATCGCCATCCTCCTTCACTCCTTCTCTGGCAGGCGTTTCGTTAGCGGGTAAGTTTTGGGACGAGCCTTTGCATCCTGAGGTAGACTGCTATACCCTTCTAATTTTCTCAGAATTCCCTTCTGTCTCCTTGGAGGGTTCGCACTGCTCGGTTCTGTGTGAGGAATCCGCCTTGCCCCAGGCAGAGAGTAATCCAACAGCAGTTCTTGAAGGGTTCTCGCCCCTAATCGTGGCGGAGTTCCAGCCAGGGGAGGGTCCTGAGAAGGAGAGTGATCAGTCCGTCGCCCAAGTAGGGGATCTAGCAGAAGCAGTAGTGGCTCAGAGCCTTTCTGTGTCTCCAAGGGTGGTCTGCACTGGGGTCTTGACTCAGGGTGGCGAGGATGGGAGCGTGCTAGTGCGTCAGGGGCTATCTCCTCAAGTTCAATTTAGAGGAGCTTCTGGGTCTTCACCAGGGTTGGGTAGTAGTTCGAAGGCTGAGGCTGTCGAGGAGAGGCAGGAAGTTTGGATGCATTCTCATGGGTATAGAATGAATTTGCTTCCTCAGATGAATAAGGAAGATATAGCTGATTGGGTTGTCAACCAGATGGGTCAGATGGGAAGGGATTTAGGTGTATCAGCAGTGGGACACGAGTCTAAGGCTAGAGAGCTATATCAGCGAATAGAAGGAGGGGAAGAGAGGGGTAGAAGTAACTCCAAAGACAAAAAATTGGTTGGCAGGAGACGAACTTTTGCAACGGAGAAGCGGAGATTAGAATGTTGTAACGACCCAAAATTTTAATAGAATAAAATTATGCGTTTATGGGTCCTTAATTGGGGTTGATTAGTCAAGTGTTTGATAAATTTGTGGAAAATCAGGTTTGAAGGCGAGGAGCTTCACCTTGGGCGTTGATCTTTTTCCCAAATGCGTTGGCAGTGTCCGTTTTGCCCCTAGACGTCTCGAAAAGCGCAAAAGAAGTAAAATCCCTCTCCATCTCTTCTCTTTTCCCTTATCTAAGCTACTTTAATTACATGGAATGGTTAGGTAATATTATGTGTGGATGAAAAAAAAAGGTCAAAGACCTTATGAATGATGTATGGATGGGATGGATGAGAGTGAAAATAGAGCAGAGGGATAGAGCCCTCGGTTTCGGGCTGTGCCTAGCTCGGAATTTAGGCTCAGTGTGATTTGCGATAGATCGCAGGGGAAGTGTGATCGACTGCAGGAAGTTATAAGAGCCCGACTGGGCTTCTATATGTGTGATATGATGTGATTTTGACATTGTAAGGCAATAGTAGGGTCCATTGGCCTGCTTAAGTTCCTTATCGGAACTACTCTTGTATGATGTGATGTTTGTTTTAAGGCAATGGTAGGTCCATTGGCCTGGTTAAGTTCCCTATCGGAACGAATCTGATATGATGTGATGTTTTAAAGGCAATGGTAGGTCCATTGGCCTGGTTAAGTTCTCTATCGGAACGAATCTGATATGATGTGATGTTTTAAAGGCATTGGTAGGGTCCATTGGCCTGGTAAAAGTCCCACCTCGGGACAACCTTGGTGAATGATGTGATGTTTTAAAGGCATTGGTAGGGTCCATTGGCCTGGTAAAAGTCCCACCTCGGGACAACCTTGGTGAATGATGTGCTGTTGTTGGGACATGGTAAGGTGATGGAATGGTCCATCGGCCGGGTAATGTTCCACTCCGGAACGGTATACCATCGGACTTGGTCCACGGGCGTGAGGCCCAACTGATTCAATTATTCAAGCAAGGCTTGAATAATTGGGGATTTCCTATGGTTAGAGAACCTAATCTACATGAACTGCTGTCTGTGGTCCCTCTTTGGCTAGGTTCGGAGAGGCGGTATCTATTATGAGCCCGGGTTCCTCCGTGACTGATAGTCGGGAGAGTTAGGACGACATTGGGCCATGGGCTCAAGGTTGGATTGGGGTCTATGGACCCAGGGATGTATTGAGTTTACGAACTCAATGATGTTACCTTGAGGGGGCATTGACCTGTGTCGGCAGGTATGCACCCAACAGAGGCTGTGATGATATATAATGGTAGTTGTCAGAGGTGTTGTGCCTGACAGAGGTTAATGTCAGATGTGTTTTGCCTGACAGGATTTGATGTCAGATGTGTTTTGCCTGACAGGATTTGATGTCAGATGTGTTTTCTCTGACAGGATTTGATGTCAGATGTGTTTTGCCTGACAGGATTTGATGTCAGAGGTGTTGTGCCTGACAGGATTTGAGGTCAGATGTGTTTTGCCTGACAGGATTTGAGGTCAGATGTGTTTTGTCTGACAGGATTTGATGTCAGATGTGTTTTGTCTGACAGGATTTGATGTCAGAGGTGTTGTGCCTGACATGATTTGATGTCAGATGTGTTTCCTGGTTATTAGATGGGTGTTCCTGGCATGTCAGATGGGTTATTCCTGGCAGGTCAGATGTGTTCCTGGTAATCAGATGTGTTTCCTGACAATGGTATCATGTCAGAGGTGTTATGCCTGACAGAGTGATATGTTAGATGTGTACCTGATAGACAGGTGTTTCCTGGTGGTCAGAGGTGCGTCCCTGGCTTGTCAGATGAGTTTCATTTTTCTGACAGGTTGGATGGGTTTCCTGGCTATCAGATGTGTATCCTGGCGATCAGATGTGTTTCCTGACAAATGCGGTTGTGTGTGTGTCGGTGTTCCCATAGAGAGAAAATATAAAGTAAGTGTCAGAGGTGTTGTGCCTGACAGGATTTGATGTCAGATGTGTTTCCTGGTTATTAGATGGGTGTTCCTGGCATGTCAGATGTGTTATTCCTGGCAGGTCAGTTGTGTTCCTGGTAATCAGATGTGTTTCCTGACAAGGGCATTATGTCAGAGGTGTTATGCCTGACAGAGTGATATGTCAGATGTGTACCTGATAGACAGGTGTTTCCTGATGGTCAGGTGTTTCCTGGTGGTCAGGTGTTTCCTGTTAGTCAGAGGTGCGTCCCTGGCTTGTCAGATGAGTTTCATTTTCCTGAAAGGTTGGATGAGTTTCCTGGCTATCAGATGTGTATCCTGGCTGATCAGATGTGTATCCTGGCGATCAGATGTGTTTCCTGACAAATGTGGTTGTGTGTGTGTCGGTGTTCCCATAGAGGAAAAATATAAAGTAAGTGTCAGAGGTGTGGTTCCTGACAGAGTGTGATATGTCAGAGGTGTTGTTCCTGACAGAGTGTGATGTGTCAGAAGTATTGTTCCTGGCAGTTATCGGGTGAAGACCCGGGTTATGTGTAAAATATGATGATTTAAGGATTAATTGGGTTGACATACCCAATGATTGGTTATAATCGGGAGAAGTCCCGATTGGTTGATAATTGAGTCTGTGGACTCATGGATAGAGGTTGTACACGGGCGAAGGCCCAGTCGATCGAGTCTGTGGACTCAAGGATAAAGTGTGAGCGGTTATTTGAAACGATAACCTGGTGTCGTGGACAATGACTTGATGAATTTGACAACTTGGAGGTTAGGAACCTCAAATAGAGTGAGATAGCTCTGAGTGACCTCGGGTCACGAATTACGATATTATTATAAATATGAGAATTGTACTGTACTAATACATCATTATTGATGAATGTTAATATGTGGAAAATAGTTTAGATGAGCTGTGGATTTTGCTGGGCTTTATGGCTCACTCTCCATGTTATGTCTTCAGATTCTGGAGCGATTGTAGATTGGCAAGAAGCTATGCTTGATAGAGTCTGGAAAGTGTTCCGGCGCAGTTGCGGCGCCAAAGTAAGAACTACTGTAGCCAGTGAGGTATCACATTTGCTTATGATGGGTTATTGTGATGACCAGTTGTTATTGCTTATGTAAGCTCATAAGAAAAGTTCAAAATTCCCGCATTTTCGCCGGTAAAGTCTTCCGCATGCGTGGTTATGATGAACGGGCACGCGTCTCGGAACTTGATTCCTTAGGCGCGGGTTCGGGGCGTCACAATGTGGTATTAATTATGACCGAGTCCGTCCGAGAGGTGAGTCATGCAGCCCGTGGTCAGCTAGGGAGAGACGTGTGAATAGATGCATGGTCTCTCCATAATATCGTGGAATGTAAGGGGTTTGGGTCAGATGGAGAAGAGGGTGGCTATCAAACAACTCATTTGATTAAAGCATCCATTCTTCTTATGCATTCAGGAGACTAAGTTAACTGTCACCAAGGAGTTCCACATCAGGGAGATGTGGGGTAGCCAGGTTCCAAGGTGGATTTAGCTTCCGTCACTAAGTGCTTTTGGGGGGATTTTTTTATTATGGGATAAAGCGAAAGTAGAAGTATTGGATTCCAAGGTGGGGGCTTTCTCGATATCCATCCTATGCAAGCTGGTGGGGGAGGATTTTACTCGGGTCTTTACAGGTGTGTATGGTCTGGTGGGGAGGGCAGAGGACCTGGATTTGTGGTTAGAGTTAGACGATGTCAGTGTCAGATGGGGACATCCCGTGGTGCTTGGGAGGAGATTTCAATTGTATCAGGTTCTCTTCCGAGAAAAAAGGGGGTTGTGCGTTTTCTGCTAGGATGAGGAGATTTGGGGATTTCATCTTTCGCCATGGCTTGATCGATTATCCAACTAAAGGGGCCCAATTCACGTGGTCTCAAGCTGGTAACCCCCTTATTGCTAGCCGTTTAGATCGCTTTTTAGTGGATCAGGAGTGGGAGTCTCACTTTACAAATATAGCTCAATTTTCTCTTCCTAGGCCCATCTCAGATCATGTGCCGCTTTTGTTGGAATCGGAGAGTTATTTAGGAGGGCCGAGTCCTTTCCGATTCGAAAATATGTGGCTCGAGGATGAGCGGTTTAAAGCCTTAGTTGCTAAGGTGTGGATTCTCAACCAAGGGTGGGGGTCAGCTAGCTATAGATTCAGTCTCAAATTAAAGGCTTTGAAAGCCCACATTAAAGTATGGAACAAGGAGGTTTTTGGAAATGTTGAAGCTCGTCTGGCTGGCTTACTAAAGGACATAGGTGTTCTGGATGTCACTGCGGATTCTAGAAACCTCTCCTCTTCAGAGTTTAGAGATAGAGAGGCGAAGAAATTGGAGTATGTAGCGGTGCTCAATTTGGAAGAGATTAGCTAGAAGCAAAAAGCGAGAACTCGGTGGCTCAAAGAAGGGGATCACAATACCAAATTCTTCCACAGAATGACGAATTACCATCGAAAAAAGAATTTTATATCAAAATTAAAGGTGGATGGGATGTGGAAGGAGGGGAAGAGTGAGATCGAAGATTGCGTGGTTTCTTATTACAAAGAGTTGTATCGTGAAAGGGAGGAGTGGCGTCCGCGGCTAGATGGCCTTCATTTTGACGGTTTGTCCCCCGAGCATAGGACGGGTCTTGAAGCCCCGTTTGAGGAATGCGAGGTTATCAGTGTCATTCATTGCTTAGCTAAAGGGAAAGCTCCTGGGCCTGACAGCTTTTCTATGGAATTCTATAGGTGTTGTTGGGATATTGTGAATGCAGGTGCTACGGGAGTTCTATGTCTCAGGGCAGTTTGCCAAAGTTCTCAATAACACATTCATTGTGTTGATTCCAAAGAAAGAAGGGGCTACAAAGCTCAAAGAGTTCAGGCCGATCAGTCTATTGAGTAGCACGTATAAGATTATCTCTAAGGTTTTGCTTCCAGACTTAAGGTGGTAATGGCTACTCTTATTTCCCCTCACTAGAGCGCGTTTGTAGGTGGGCGCCAAATATTGGACAAGATTCTCATTGCTAATGAATGTATTGATTCCAGAGTGCGTTCTAATTCTCCGGGCATCGTGTGTAAAGTTGACATGAAGAAGGCCTATGACCATGTTAACTAGAATTTTGTTCTTTACATTTTAGGCAGGATGGGCTTTGGTGGGAAGTGGCTGTAGTGGATGAGGGCTTGTATGTCTTCGGTTTACTTTTCTATTCTCGTGAATGGGAGTTTGGTTGGTTTTTTCCCTAGCTCTAGGGGCCTGAGACAAGGGGACCCCTTATCTCCCTTCCTGTTTGTGCTTGTTTCGGAGGCTCTAAGCCGAATGTTGTCTAGAGCTGAGGGGATTTATTTCGAAGGATTTAGAGTGGGAGCTGCTAGTTTAAGGATATCACGTCTTCAGTTTGCGGATGATACTCTTATTTTCGGGAGTGCTTCGAGGAGAGACCTCGTCAATTTGAGGTGTGTGCTTAGATGCTTCGAAGCGGTATCTGGTTTGCGAGTCAATTTTGCTAAATCCGAATTGATCAGGGTCGAGGAGATTCCATTCATAGAGCATTTGGCCACTTGCCTAGGGTGCAAAGTGGGTTCTCTGCCCTCGATGTATCTGGGTATGCCTCTGGGTGCGAGCTTCAAAGCAAAATCAACGTGGAATCCGGTGGTTGAACGCATCAACAAAAGGTTAATGGGGTGGAAATCGGATTACTTGTTGAAAGGGGGTAAGATGACTGATTCATAGTAACCCGAAACTGCATCCCTACCTATTTCATGTCAACTTTGACTAT
The DNA here is from genome assembly GCA_015143295.1 of Tetracentron sinense. Taxonomy (NCBI): domain Eukaryota; kingdom Viridiplantae; phylum Streptophyta; class Magnoliopsida; order Trochodendrales; family Trochodendraceae; genus Tetracentron; species Tetracentron sinense. Next base: position 39,787,012 of record CM026566.1, on the reverse strand, counting down.
TCCCAGATCAGTAGCCCATTCTATTGAAAAGCTTTAAAGGGAGTTTTTGTGGAACGAGAGAGGGGACAAAGTGAAATACCATTTAGTTGCCTGGGATCAGTTGTGCCATCCTGTGAAGTCTGGGGGGTTGAATATAAAGTCTCTCACCCTAGTGAATAAAGCTTTATTAGGCAAGTGGGTGTGGAGGCTCAGGGACGAGAGGGATAGTCTGTGGCGAGCAGTGATAGTTGCCAAGTATGGGAAAAGATCGTGTTGGATTCCCCGGGAGGTTCGAGGTCCACATGGCCTAGGTTATTGGAAGGGAATCATGGCTAATGCCAACCTAGTAGCGCCTTTTTTCATATTCTGAGTGGGGAGAGGGTCGGAGGTCAGATTTTGGAAGGACATTTGGTGTGGGTCAACCAAGTTGATGGACGATTTTGGTAATCTCTTCTCCCTTGCCATTGACAAGGATGCCCTAGTGGAGAAGTGGTACGAGAATAGTCCTTCGGGGATTGTGTGGTGCCCCCGGATGTGTCGGGATCTCAATGATTGGGAGATCAACGATCTGTCTCGGCTTCTGGATCGTATTTCGAGGTCGAATCCTTGTCCTGAAGTTAGGGATAGGAGGATTTGGTCCAAGAGCAGACAAGGGAGTTTCTCGGTGAAGTTGTTGTACAAATCTTTGTCCCCTTTCGGGAGAGATCCTTTCTCCCATAGAGCGGTGTGGAATCTAGTATCCTTGCGAGAGTTGCGTTCTTCCTATGGACTGCGGTCTTGAATAAGATCCTGACTACCGATCACCTGCAACATAGAGGTTGGAGTATGGCTAACAGATGCTTTTTCTGTCTTCAAGAGGAAGAAACTGCGGATCATATTTTTCTCCATTGCCCTGTGGCGCAGGAGGTTTGGGGCTTTTTCCTCAGCCGTTTGGGGGTTGAGTGGGTTTTTCCGTCCTCTATTGTCAATTTCTTTTAGTGTTGCCAGTGCAGAGGGGCAGGAGCATGGGAGGTGATTTGGGGGATGTTCCCTGGGGCTATCTGTTGGACGTTATAGAAAGAAAGGAACTAGAGAGTTTTTGAGGACATATCTTCGCCTGTCTCGTGGATATGTGAGCGAATTAGGTTGGCGGTCCTGGAGTGGGCAGGATTGCGTTGTGATAGGGAGGATCTTCAGGAGGTATTTTACTAGTTTTTGTTTCCCTAGGGGTTCAGGTCTGAGGTCCCCTGGGTTAAGGTATGTATCTGTGTGCCCTGGCTCTGAGTTTATCTGCTTATAAGCTCTTGTAGTCGGGTTTCCTTTTTGTATCTGCCTTTCCTTTATAATGCATGACTTTTATCGATCAAAAAAAAAATTTGTGGATGAATCTCTCTCATAAGTTGTTTCTTGTTTCTATGTAGGTAAAGAACAATTGGTTCAATCGAGGAGGCTTGACACCTTTATGCATTGACCATGTATTGGTGAGCTACTTGTGCATGGGTGCTATACTGCTATGTTAGTTATTATGATCAATCTGCTTGAATGATATATAAAATGCTTTTCATAACAGGCTCCATTCTTCTAATTGTGATATTCATAAGTTAATGTTTATTTTTTCTACATGTCTATTGGTTGACTTTGTTGGCTCTATCAGAATTTTATTTGTTATGTTCTTGTCCTCGGTTAATGTTGGTGATATATTTCGGATGTTGGATAACCTGAGGACCATCACTCTTCTATTCTTTGGTTTGTGGTTCATGGCTCTTATAATGATATTTTGAAATTACTAAAATTACCTGAACTATTAAATGGAAAACAAGAGAAAACTTTATATTTGAAGATTATGCAAATGCAACTATGTGCCTGATCTTAAGAAATTCCTAAAAGCTGTGTACCATCTGTCTTGGACAAGCATCCTACCCTTTCTCTCCTATCTGAAAATTAGTACTCATCAACATGTTCGGAAACCAGGATCTGTCTTGATTTTAGATCTTACGATAATTGGCTTCATCAGCAACCCATACATCATTGGAAGATGTTCCAGGACTGAGGCAGAAATAGCTTTTGAGTTCATATATTTGATTTAGTTTAATTCAACAGAAAAGCATATTCATTAGAAACTCTTGAGGGACACTACTCTTGGATGCATATCAATGTTAGACATGTGAAGTCAACATCGCTTGGATCCTCCAATAGTACTTGGATCCTTATATCCCCTTGTGATACCCATGCCAACCCCATAAGACTTGCGTGTGCTCTTTTTTGAGATCTACATTATGATTCATCTGTACCTAGATATTTTGGATTAAATATGTAAAAGTTTAAACAACTTAAATTTTGGGAAAATATAATATATATTAAAAGCGCTCTTGATAGACTAGAATGGAGTAGGATTTGTGTTGCCGGCATCAAATAGTTGGGATAAGACACTAAGAAGATTATTTTTAATAAATTATAACTTCTTAACTCCATACAGCTTTTTATGAGGATTTTGAAAATGGTTGTCCAGCAAGTCTGACACCTAGGTCCATCCAGTACTGTAGTCACACCCAGGTAATGTAGTGACTTGAGACTTGAAGTCCCAATTGTATACTCTTCTAAGGAATCCCCATACTATGATATCTGTCTATTAATGTCATCAATGACTCTTTCCAATTCTAGCTGATTGGTTATTTTTGTTTTTCTTTCTCCTTTCTTTTTTCCAGCTTGAAATGTATAATTCTGGTGCCATTTTACAAAGTGGAGATCTTGTAGATCCAACCAGGGGACGTCTCTCTCAGTTGTTTCAAAGAGCAGTACATTTGATGGGTGTATCCAGATCATCTGCTTCAGACACCATTTTGGAAGATCCAATGATCCTTAGGACACTACTGCAGGCATGTATTACACTATGTCTTTTCTCTTCATCCAGAGCTTATTTTATGTTTCATCTTTGTTTTCTCTGCAGTTAGAGTTTGTCAAAGGAAAAAACTAATGCCCCCTGACTAAGACCTTAGACACAGTCTAGCAATGACTCATCCATGAACACAGAGCACCTGGTAGGAGACTAGGAGGTCATCATCCAATGGGTCTCACCTAGAAGACTTCCTGATCTCACCTAGGAGACTTCCTGAACAAAATTTAATCTGATCATATGATCGTCTATTTAGTAAAAGTTCTGAAGGGATCCATCAAATACTGTGTTGGATCTCCTAGCTTGTTTACCACTTCTATAGACTTCCTCTTCACATTAATGTAGTCCAGCATAATAATAACGGTTCATTTTCTAGTTCCATGCAAGACAAGCCGGTTGCTGAAACAGTTATAACGAACTTTTCATTTTGCGAGCTATCTAGTTTTCAGTATATTTACTTGCACAAATATACACATATTTCTAGTGTACCTCTAAAAGTTTCATAGAATTTTGTTTAAATTTGTAGGAAAAAGCTGCTGAAGTTGTCAAGCTTTTATCTGAAAGTCATTGGACTTCCTTTTGTATTATTACAATGGGGAAGTTTCAGAGTGTCTGTAAAGGATCCAATGAAGCTTCTGTGATTCTGGGTTACTTGTCAGAATGTGGTAAAGCTCGGTACCTCTCTACCAGTAGAAAGGATACTATTGAGGTATTGAATCTGGTTTTTTTTTTTTGTTTTGAATCTGGTCTTTTGTTTCATTTCAATAATCTTTATCTTATCTAAAATTGCCTTCAAGCAACTGAAGTACTCTTATCAAAGTTCAACCTTTCGGAATTAACTTGGAACTCACTAGGTGGTTTGGTCGAGTTGACTCAAGTCATCCAACCAAGTTAAAGTAGTCTATTGAGTTAAGCAAGTTAATGGAATAGTCAAAAAATGGTGGCAACCTACTTCAAACCTTGCTAATTTCCCCAAAACAAACCTGTCAAGTGGATCATTCACTCGCCCATGATTTCTCATTGATTTAATGAGTTGATGAAAAACATGGCTGAGTAGGTCACCAACTCGACAAGTTGTGGGATAAATTCAAGCCCCCCTTGTTAAGTTTGTGAAGCTGGGGCTTGATACAGGCCAAAACAGGTTGATTTGCCAAGTTTGATTCCATTCACTGAGATTTCTTTGAACACCAATTATTATATTTTGTTTTTCGCGTCATAGTACTCTACTCATTTGTTTACAGGGTGTGAAAGTTTCTCTTGTAACAGCAGCAGTTCCTAGTATCTCAAGTCATGATTGTGATGTTTTGCACTTGATTTGGACGGTGGAAAATCTTCAGCAACAACTTGATGTGATCGACCAACGTTATGAAATGTAATTATTGCTTACGTAGTTACCTTCGATACTTGTTTACTCTGCTGGAAGTTCTTTCTGAGAGAACTCAAGACAGACAAAAACATCTCTGATCCTATGTAACTTTAGATGCACAGGCACGTCTAGAAGCATGAAACACAGATAGGAGTTATCTTACGTGAAAACCCAAGGAAACCTGAAACCCCAAGGTGTATATAAGATAAAACTAGTAGCCTACTAGCTGTCAGTTCCATCCAGTTGTTCTGCTTTGTGGACCATGCTCTATCCAATAGGTGGCCCACCTATTGAGGATCTAGACCAATAAATTGTTTGGCCATGTGTTCGGTATGGGTGTAGGATTGATCTATAATAGCTACATTTCCATCTTATATGTTCTCTTGGAACATATTTAGACATGTACATAGACATGTTTCTTGGAACAATGGCTGTCCTTATTTTGTAGGTTGGTGTTTCAATGTCTTCAATAAAGGTTCTTTCTTCCTGCAGGTCAAGAAAATCAGCACTAGCTTACCTGAAATTTGGAAACAAAAAGGTCGCTCTCAGGCATGCAAGGCAATTGAAATTGGCCTCTAAAAGCAGAGAAAAATGTAGTTCTCTGTTGAACCAGGTGGAGGAAGTTATCAGTGTCATTTCAAATGCTGAGTCCACAAAGAAGGCAAGTTATCTCCTTTGAGCAGACTCTGCTAGAATAGGGACACCTTATTTGTCCTGAATGCTGATGGCTTTCAAATAACTTGTGACTCAACTAAGCCATGACTGACTTGGGTTAATCCCTGTCATGCCAGAAGTCACAAAAAGTCACCTCCCCTTTTGATTCGGAAGGCTTTTTTAAAAGATGTTTTGACTTGGTCAAGCGACGAGTTTCCCTACTGGATTTCCAAAATGTACATTGTTCTTGATTTTGCTCATCCAATGCCTCCTGATATCAGGTTTCCGAAGCCATCCAAATTGGAGCTCGAGCGATCAAGGAGAATGGGATCAGTTTGGAAGAAGTCCAACTCTGTCTAGAGGAGCTTGATGAGATTGTTTCTTCGCAAAAGCAAGTGGAAGAGGTTCTAGGTAATTTTGTTACTTTGCCTTGGAATGAACTCGCACTCTCTTTAAATCATGAAGGGTCCACATAACTAGGTTGCTTTAAAGTTCAAACAAGAGTGAATCAACACCTGAATAATATAAGCAATAAGTAAAACTTATATATGGAAATGGAAATGGAAATGATGCAAATGCAGGCAGTTGGGACCCATTGAATGACGGGTCCTACCTAGGGGATCTTTTAAGTCAAATATCAACCTGTGATGATTCATTTGGGACCCATCGAATGGTGGGTCCCACCTGGGGGATCTTGTAAGTCAAATTATCAACCTGGCTTCTCACAAACTTCTGATATATCGCATTCTGTGTACGTGTTTGATGTGTTTTTAGCTGGGAGATCTTTAGAAATTTTGAGTAAACCTTCGATTTCAATCTGCTTAGTGCATTATCTTTATGGATCACCCCTTTTAATTAGGGTCTTGGTCTTTTTGGCCATGCAGAATCAACAGCACTTCAAGACTCAAGTATTGATGATGATGTTGAGGAGGAGTTCAAGAAACTGGAGCTAGAACTTGGAGACGAAACACCCCATATTCTGGTCTTGAAAACTGTTGCGGACAGTGAAGCAAGGGAAACAGAGAGTATGAAATCTGCTGAATCATTGAGCAATGCTTTGTCGAATCTAAAGCTTGCAGATGGTAGAAAGAAGGAAGTAGAGACTAAGGACTCCACTAAGTCGAATCTAAAGCTTGCAGATGGTAGAGAGAAGGAAGTAGAGACTAAGGACTCCACTAAATCAATGAGAAACTTGCCAAAAAGACCTACTCTTGAGGCTGCGTAGCTTCTATTAAACATTTCCATCACCTCAATCTTATGTGGGATTTCCTGATCATTATAGCCAAATTTTGATATGTTTGTAGATATTTGTAACATTCTCTTACGTCACTTGTAGCATGAGGTGTTCTATTTCGTAAACTAATACTTGTATGTTCATTTGTAATTGGCAAAATGTTCATGATTCTAAAAACATATAGCGTTCTACTTTGATATGATGTCCATGCTATGGTTTTGGTTTATATACAGGCGATTGAGGACAAGAAATTTGTTACTTCTTGTTATGTCCCATGGTTTTAGGGACCCTTTGGTTCGGATTATTGTAATCATAATTGATTATACAATAAGCGTTATCGTGAATAATCCTTTCTTTTTGAACAGCATTCTGTCCTTAAAATGTCGTGAATAATCCTTTTTGGTTAGCATCCTGTCCTTGGTATGTGGATGAGGGAATTGTTATTATCCAATTTTGTACGTACCTTAATTAATTAATTTATTTATGAAAATGGTGAATGTTACATTATAGTTCAGATAATTAAGTGGTGACTAGTGACTCCCTTCCTAAGGTGGATATCTTGAGGTCCTAAATTGCCTCAATCCTGCAGAGTGAGAAAACTTGAAAGGAGAGCGTGCAAATCCACGTGCTTATGCATTTCTGTATCTGCGTGATGTCTTTTAGACATGTTCTAGGACAAAAGCACGTTTAGCCACACGCATTGCATGACATGGGCCCCAACGACGTACTAACCTTATATATAAGATTACACTATTAAAAGTTAAGGAAGAAAGGTCGCCAAATCACTGGAAATTGTATGGGGCTCTCCTACTATAAAACCATGAAGCTTCTACTGAAATATCCACTCCATAATTTACCAGAGTAGATCTTCTAACTGATTGTATTACATAATTTTCTTGATTCCACAGGTTGCCGAGAATATAAGTAAAAACATGGAAAAGAAAAGAAAATTATGGATTTCTAATACAATTCTTAGTTGTGGTTCATCCAATTTTCTTCTCTCTCCTTTTTCACTTATTTTCACGGCAACCAAACATAGGGTTAGTTTAGAGGCCTCAAAATAAGGCAAGGAAGAGGAATATACATTACTGTTTAAGTAAGAGATTGATTTAAAATCTTAACGAAGATGTGATTAATTTTCATGGCAAGTGGAGTGGTAAACTTAAAAGATGCTAATTTTGCAATTCCAGTGACCTGTGGCGACAACCTAACATCTGCAACATAAATTACTATCCAGTCTAGTTACAAGCTCAAACTTCTACACTGCTTAGCTCCTCCTAGCAGTGTCACTCTGATAACAGCTGTGATATATTTGGAACTTCCGACCTCTAAATTTTCATAAAACATGAACCTAGTAATTGAAGACACTGCATGTGTTATGATTATCCAACACATCAAGACAATTTGTTTATTGTTGACTACAATCACATTTAGTATGTCCGGTGTTTTTTGTCCCAAAACCTTATCTTGTAATGTAAATTTCATGCACAATTAGTCTCGAGTGTTTCTTCAAGATAGACAAGCCCTCAATGCACCCCACCCCAGAATCTTTTCTCTTGTGCATTGTGGTAGATCACATGTAAAGGGATGGGTTATCTATCTTAATATTCTAAAAGAGTGCCACTGCACAAAACAGAGAGTAGAGATATAGAACTATTAAATGTAGAGTAAGTTATCGAAAAAGGGACATCCTGATACCTATAAAATGCAAAGGCTTACATCTAGGAGAAAAGCTTAGAGATTTTTTTAAGACAAATCAGCCGGGCTCCTCTTATTTTACTTTGAACAAAAGTCTCCATATTGGGTTTAACCGTAAAAATATCTGTGTCAACTGAAAATACCTTCTCTTAAACACTCTGTTATTACATTTTTCAATTGGAGCATTTTTTCTCTCGCCACCTGCAACAAGTAGAAATAGAATTGTTATCATGTCCATAGGCTAATCATTAAACAAAATACCAGCTTTGTCACTATAATAAAGGCTAAATGTATAGTCTTGCGTATTAAAGGTCATGACAGTCTATAATCACAAAAATCAGGGTAATTTGCCAAAATGCAATGTGACAAGATCCACTATTCAAGTACTACTACCTGGGATAGATAAATGTTAAATATGTCCAGAAGATCTCAGCAATGCATTTATTTGATGCATAAGAAAATGATGAAATGTTCCCCCCCAAAAAAGTTCATGGATCACATGTATCTCATGATATAATAAGGTTGATTTTTGACCTAGACCTTGTAGGTATGGATTCAAGTATCGACGTATCGATTTTGGAGGTTACGGGTTGGCTGGTGCAAAAACTCATTAAAAATTCTGAGTGTCAATTAAGTATTAGTGAGCATCGTGTGTATCAGACCAATATTCATTGATACTCTGCAATACGTAAAAATATCCGTATAGTATAGGCCGATACTATTGATATTGTTACACTATCAGTTGGCACATTACAAAACTGAAGCATTTGAACATTTGGGTATTGTAGAACACCCCTAGAACCTATTATTATAATCATTTACTTATTGTTGTAAAGTCAATACTTTCATATATACATCTTTTAATGTGAGGTTTTCATATTTAAATTGTATTGCACATACTTGGCTAAGTGACTAGTTTGTGTTTTCATACCTGTTTATCAGCATACTCACCTTTTTTAACTTAAAAAATTCTTAACGTTCATATGTATGGTTAAAAATGTAGTCGAGGGACTACATTTAGTTTATTTTTAGCTTATATTCGCATTAAAAGAAACTTTATGCAATGTATCCAAGTTTTTTCTTGTATAACAAAGTGTATCTTAATTTTTTCTGGCGTATCCAAGCGTATTCAACAGATATGTATCCTAAAATCACCTTATCAATACTCATACTGATCCCGATACTTTGAACTAGGACACACTGAATAGAATATCCTACACCTCTAAGAGTGCACACAAATACTAATATTGTGCTTTTAGATGCATAATTGACAGTGTCCCCCAAACCATATACCACCCTTGTGCATGTGAACACCACACCCTCGGTCACAAAAACTAGTGGCCAGCCATTGAAGCATGAACCATGTTATCCACATTGCACATCATCGAGTATGGTAGGATTCCCCATTGGTAAAATATCAAGTAATATAGATCAGGTAACTTGCCTTATGGACCGCTGTGATACTTCTTTCAGCATTGCCAAGTTGGGTTTCAATTGCTTCTTCCACTTGTGAGAGAAGCTTCCGGTGCAATGCTTCTGATCATATAAGAGAATCAACAAAGGAGATCAGAATTGGGTTCCTCTGATAGCAAAAATGTAATGGGACCATCCCAAATAAGCTTGAGACTCTAATAGAAGAAATGCCTGGATACATTGGATAAAAGCAGTGTTTTTGAAAATGAAGCATTCTTTTGAAAAGCAGTACCACTACTTTCTTCCCAAAGTCAAAAGGCCAATGGGAATGAGTGACTGTGAATCAACACAATATCCAGCATGCCCTGTTGACTTCCGGACTAATCAGATGCCCTAAAGATGAAATGGTTATACCTGGCATAGAATTTGTTTACAATCATTTGATTGCTTGGTTTGGGTTTAAATCCATGATTTTCGATTGCAGGATGGAAGCATGGCAGCCAAATGGCAGTTACATTCCTACACTGTCAATAATAAATAATTTTGAGGAATGATAACATGCTATCGGTATCATTCTATTAAAGTGATAACAATGCCATGTTTGTTGAAAGTGGCGGGAATTTAAAAAAAACCAAGATGCACCGATAGATTGGCCAGGGTGGTGCCGATCGATTAGCGGTGCATTGGGATATTTGCTGGGTGGCGCTGATCAATTGGCCAAAGCGGGAATTGAATTCTTTGTTGTTTTGGAAACTCCTAAATTGAGTATGAGTATTTCTATTGTCTAGGACTCCGGGTTTAGGCTTGTAAATAGGTGCTTATAGATCTAGGGTTTGTATGGTTATGGGAATGTGAATGTAAAGGACTCCCAGGGAGAGCGGGTTTTGCTCTCGAGGAGAGTCCTAGTTTTTCTCATGGAGTGGGAGATAATAGAAATGGTTTAAGCAGCTTGGGAAAGGTTGAAGGGATGATAGATAGGGATTGCTCTTAGGGTTCATTGAGAAGGGGACTTGAGTGGGTTGTTGTACAAGGGCTCTAGGCTTGGGTTGGGATTAATCTGAGAGGAGAGCAATATTGTATTGAGTTTCTCAAGGTTTCTCTGAAAAAACAAGAAGCAATCGGATCTTGAGCCGTGGATGTAAGCAGGTTATTGCCGAACCACGTATATCTCTAGTGTTTTCTCTTCTGTGTGTGCTTGTTTATTCTTTTCCGTCAGGTGTTATTTTGTTATTATTCACAACAATTGGTATTAGAACTATAGGTTAGTTTGGGCAACTTTCTATGGAGGAGATTGACGGAAAAGGGGCTTCATTCTGTTGAAATAGTGCAAGATGGAGGGGAATACTTTGGAGATGCTCTCACAGTCTCCAATAGTATGAGCATTCTTCTAATAAAGTGATTATTAGATTTGGGGGATTCGTTTGACGGAGTGATTCAAACTTTAGGAGGGGAGCCTATGTGATGTCTCTAAGTCGCGATAGAATCTAATTTCACTTAGCCAGTGATACTCCCTGGGTTGTTGTTACATGGCAAGAGGTGGAGTTATCAAAATAAAGCGGGGAAGGTGGTGATGCTTAGTTTTGATGAAGGGGAAGAAGAGTGGTAATTTATATCTCCTGGATGGAATACGGGTGTAGGTGGAGCTACTACAAAGTCTGTAGGAATCAGAAATCGGATGTTATGCAGTGGGTAGAAAGCTCACCTAGAGTCTCTTGTTAGGGCGAAGATTGATATTTCGGTAGGTTTCTGAAAGGAAGGAGAGGATGAGGTACCTTTAGCGAAGAGGATGGGACAATGTCCGGGGTTCTTAGAGAATGGAGGACGGTTTTCAGGCTACACATGAGTTTTGGCCATGTTTTATCAAATCCGGTGGATGGCTTTTCGGGAGGATTTGAGGGTGTGTGTAGTTGGTGGGTCTCTTTCGCAGATGGTGCAGAGGCGAGTTAGGCCAAAAAGGTTGTTTGGTGGGTTTCTTTCGCAGATGGTTCAGAGATGGGTAAGGTCAAAAGGTTGTTTGGTGGGTCTCCTTCACAGATGGTGCAGAGACAGGTAGGCCAAACGGTTTGCAGTATTTGCAAACGGGGTTACAAAATTGTGAGAGAGATTTTGGTTCGAGGTTGAGGTGCTTCCTGGATGAGGGTGAGGCGGTGTTCTACCTTAAAGGTTTGCTCGGTGATTAGCAAATTGGTTCTCTTGGTTGCGGTGGTGTCGCGGAATTCTCACCAAGGTGGTGATTTGTTGAAAGTGGCGGGAATTTAAGAAAACCAAGATGCATTGATCGATCGGCCAGGGTGGTGCCAATCGATCGGCGGTGCGTCGGGATATTTTCTTGGAGCATCGATCGATCGGCCAGGGTGGCGCCGATCGATCGGCCAAAGTGGGAATTGAGTTCTTTGTTGTTTTGGAAACTCCTAAATTGAGTAGGAGTATTTCTATTGTCTAGGAAGTTGGGTTTAGGCTTATAAATAGGTGCTTATAGGTCTATGGTTTGTATGGTTATGGGAATGTGAATGTAAAGGGTTCCCGGGGAGAGTGGGTTTTGCTCTCGGGGAGAGACCTAGTTGTTCTCATGGAGTGGGAGATAATAGAATACTAGGGCTTGGGAAAGGTTGAAGGGATGATAGATAGGGATTGTTCTTAGGGTTCATTGAGAAGGTGACTTGAGTGGGTTGTACAAGGGGCTCAAGGCTTGGGTTGAGATTAATCTGAAAGGAGAACAATATTGTACTGGGTTTCTCAAGGTTTCTCTGAATAAACAAGAAGCATTCGGATCTTGACCCGGGGATGTAAGCAGGTTATTGTCGAACCACGTATATCTCTTGTGTTTTCTCTTGTGTGCGTGCTGTTATCTTTTCTGTCGGTATTCTGTTATTTCTCCAACAATGTTGCTTTCTTATTGTATGCAAACATGTAATAGTGCTGGGCACAAAGCTGATACCACGTGCACCGGCAAAAGCCTTTGGAACTTGGTTATAATATCACCACATATCAATGAAAATGGAACCATGCTATCATTCCCTTCCCAAATACTAAAACAGTAGTAAACGGCTCATTGCCACCCGACATGGTACACCTGAGTGGGTCAAGAGCCTCTAATCAATGGATCCCATCTGGTGTATCTTATATCCCAAAATCAGTCCAACAAGATGAACATAACCATATCATAGATTTTCTTTCCCCTTTTATTTTGTTGGACTATTGATAGGGAAAAAAGAAGAAGAAAAGCTCCACTATAACATGGTTAGGATCACTTGATCAGGCTGATCTCTTAGTTTAAGGCAGATCCAAGGGCACCATCAATTGTATGGTACCAAATTACCTGCTTCTGTGCCATGTAAAACTGAGAAGGCTTGAATGTCAACTAATTAGAGAGTTTGAGATATGATAGCCCCTCACTTTACATAAACAAGGGTGAGGAGGATATGAAATATAGACAAAGAAAATAAATCATACTTTGCCTCTCTGCAGTTCCTTTTAATCCTATCCGGTATGCTTCCAGCTCTTCAACTGTGCTCCTGCAATCCTGGAGATGCTGATTAACCTCTTCTTTAAACTTTTTATGAATGAGCTTAAGTCTTTCTTGTTGCTCTGCATCAGAATTCACCAAGTCAAGGCTCACAGAAAATACAGCAGAACCCCCTCCCCCCTGGCAATGAACATAATGCCCTTAACCACTAATTTGTACTCCATAGCCCTTGAATAATAAAAAAAGGTATTCCCAAACTTAATGTACCTGTCCCTGTATTTATACTCAACACTACTGGATACAAATGCCCATTAACACTAAGTCTGAGGGCGGTTTGGGGTTGGACATCCCAAAGGGCATTGTGCTTAAAGGTGGCATGGGTTAGGTTAGTCTGGCCAGCTTGGGTCGAGCACTGACCAAGCACAGACACTCATATGAACAGAACCAAAATCCCTTTTATAAACGGGTTGAAAAGGCAAAACCAAATCCAACCCAATAAGAACTTTTCAATCCTAATCCCCCTACCTCCCGGTTAAAATAGATAATAATTGAGTAAATAAATTGGTTATAATTAAAATTTTAATATAACATTAAACTTACAATCAGTAGTTTATATATATAGTAACAAAATTCTTCGATTTCTTCAAAAAATGCTGAATAATACGCGACCTTTTTGTTGAATGATTGATACAGTTTTTGTGGCTTTGGAAAAATCGCGACTTTTTGAAAAGGTTGTGAATTTCGCAAATCAAAAGCGAATTATTCACGACTTTTTGAAAAAGTCCTGATAAATATCTAATACATAAAACATAAATGTTTATAAATTTTCATAATAAATTATCTTATTTTATATTTGTTTATATCTTGTCTGGCATTTTCATGATATATTCCTGAATTTTGCGGATTTGTTCCAAAATTTTCCCTAGACAAATTATTTCCGTACTCCAACTTGGTAACTATGACACATGCACACACACACATGTGTATGAGGTATTATGGCTCATCGGGTCTAAAAAGCTCAACCAGAACCTGACCCAATTATAAATGGGTTGAAATACAAAAACTCCGAACGGTTAAGTCATAAATTGTCACCCTAATTCTACTCACTTCAATGGAGAAATGACACATTGACCAGTTAGTAAAACCCCTCCGGAAACCAATGTGTAAGCCTAAAATTGTCCAATTGAAGTGTCTCAAATTTTATGCCTAATATATAAATTGTTACCTAGGAATCTCATTTCCAGGCATTTCTTCTTAGATTTATCGAGGCTTGTGAACTTCCCTCTGCAAGAAAAAGTAAAAGATATGGATCACCCCCAAGTACAAATGTATTGAACTGGTTACACCTGTGAGGTGGGGAAACCTACATATCTGTCTGAATATGAGACTCAACATTCTGTAGCTGCGACTGTATTCCCTCAGCAACAGACGCAAGGATTGCAGAGTTTTTCTTTCTTGTGTGTGACTTCATTTTGGTTTTAAGTCTTTCTAAAGCCAAAGCAAACAGTGCCACAGCCCTAAAACATTGCACATGAAAACCAAAATCAACCAAAACAGCATAATAAGGGAAAGAAGATCTTAGGTCTCACGCGAGGTGGAATGTTGCTTTATATTCCAGTTCAGGTTGTTTATCTAAGTTTATCTAGTGTACAGAAAAGAAAAACCTTCCCAATCCATCTTCTTGGTTTTGGTCTGAAGGTCCCTGAAACCCATCACTCTCTTCAGACTCTGTGAATTATGTGTAGAGACAAGAAGATTTAGAATCCAAAAGAAAGCAAATAGGATATCTGATACAGAGATGGGAGAGAACAGAGGATATTGATAAAAAAATAAATTAGTAGAAGTGTGCCTTTCAGAGAGGGTAAGGTGGGGCTGAGCTCAGTAATTTTTATGCCTTCTTGACTGCGCAGCCTTTTACTTGGACGAAGCATGAATTGTGGTTTCTCAGGGCTACCAATTTCTGGAGACCATGTCTCTGTCGCCCTGCAACCTGCACATGACCACTAAAGTCAGTTTAACAAGGACAATAATTTTTCATTTTTCTTGTTTTAAAAGTACCATTGGCACCATACACAGCCCACGCTGATCAACAACTCATCCATCCAGACCATTCAGTTGGTACTTGGTAGGTCACCTCTTGGATGGACCATAGTCCAAAGTATACTGATCAGGCGATCTTAACTGCAGAAATAGAAGCTAAAGACAGTAATGGTCAAGGAAAATTTCCATATAATGGGTTGAATAGGATCATGAGAGTTGCATGATCTTTGGCCACCCTTCGGGATTTATCCCGGAGTTCCTGGTTGTGTAGGCGAGGCGTTATGGCCTCAAGATGCGTGAAACGTATGCCTCGAGGCATGAGGCTTAAGCTTCAAAAAAAAAGCTTCATGCTCTCATTTTAACAAATATATAAAATATTAAAAAATTGCAAAATATTCAAAAAGTTAATGAAAGATTATAGTATTTATACATACATATATATAGAGAAAAAGATACATACATACATATATATATATATATATATATATATATTATTTATAAACATTGTGTGTGCGCGTGTGGGCACACACCTATACATAGGAAATACTGTATACATGATTTAACAATAAAAAAACTAAAGATAAGAAATGCAAGCAAATCCTGAAATTTGGATTTACTTTTTTTGTTCATATGCATATTGAAGATGATATTCAATCATCAATTCATTTGGTTGATTTAGAATTTTAGTAAAAAAAAATTGCAAATAAGTCATGAACTATATTGTAGGCCAGTGGTTCCAAATTATTGCATTGTCTACTAGAGATATAATGTGAATTAGACTCAAAGGGTTTTAAAAGCCTAAATACGTTAAACATAATAAATTAAATGTTAGTTGAAACCAATATCTCCATCATCATTTTCAATGCCTTATCTAAAATAAATAAAGTGTTATTTGTTGAAACAAATAACGAATTAAAAAATTAACGGCATTTAAGCTCAGTTGTGGCTAGAGCCCTGATTTTAGTTAAGGTATGAGGCATATGCCATAAACCTAAAGCGAGCTTCAAGGTGTGAGGCATGTGTCTCATGTGAGCCTCACACTTTGAGGTGTGAGCCTCATGGGGTTTAAGCCTCGTGGTTGAGCCTCAAGGCATTCTCCTTAAGCCTCACACGCTTTTAAAACACTACTATAAGAGGATCTGCACAGCCCAAGGGACTTAGTTAGGTGCTCTAAGAGGCCCGGATACCCTTGTTCCACAAAAAAAAGAGACAGCACATAAAATGCACAGTAATTATGGATAAGCAGGTGGAGTAAAACAATTTTCAGGTACCTGGAACCACTGCCTCTATGGTGTTCTCTCTCTCACTATATATATATATATATATATATAATATGAAGACATGCACGTGCAAGGCGCTGTCAGTACCAAACTTATTATCTTTTATTGTATTTCAGTGCTACCAATATCCTATATTTATATATATTGAAATTGTATCTATTCTTTTGGATATGGTTTTCAATATCGTGTTCTTCTATGAACTCGTATTAGAAAATAACATAGTTTTAATCATTACCTTTCCTAAATTATGAATTTGTGTTAATATCATTAGGTAAAATTCCATCCTTGCCTCAGTTTGTAGAGGCTCCACCGACTCTGTTATTTCAGCTCTGCCCATGGTTTTCACGACATATGAGCTCCACTCAAAGGACAGTATCCTGCTAAGATGTCCTCTCTCTCTCTCTCTCTCTCTCTCTATATATATATATATATATATATATGTGAGGACATGCACGTACAAGGCGCTGTCAGTACCAAACTTATTTATTTTTTATTGTATTTCAGTGCTACCAATATCCTATATTTATATATATTGAAATTGTTTCTATTTTTTTGGATATGGTTTTCAATATCATGTTCTTCTATGAACTCGTATTAGAAACTAAGGACTTGGCAGGTTGTTAATGGATTGGGTCTTGGCTGGTTCCCCCATACCCAGTCTATTGACCTAAGCTTTATCAAAGCCTGAGCCCGCCCTTGCCCATGATGATGAGCTTTGACAATTAGGCTCATGTGTGATGAGCCTTGCCTTAGGTCCAGTTCCTCTGGTGAATGTTAGAAGTTAAGTTAGAAAACAAGAGTCTTTTTTATTCCTTATTGGGAAGGTACTATTTTACTGACATATTTAATCGTAGTCTACAAATGGACTCTCTTCAATCTTTATACCATGAAATCTACAGTATACTCATAAAATGAAATGTAAGTAAGAAACTGATAACTTAATCACCCACTATGTTTGAAACATATCATACTATCAGAAACAAACTGGTTTGTATTATTTGGGGATTGGATTGAAATATTTATGTGAGTGAGAAAGGCAAAGATAAGAAGATGTAGAAGAATAGTGGTCCATGACCTGCTAGAAGCCTAGAACAGTCATGCTAACTATGCAACTCAACTACATAGGGTTATGATATGTTGGTACCAAAGAGAAGAGTTAGTTAAAACAACTTCTTCTAGAATCAACTTTCTTTAGTGGAGTTGATAGTGTTTTCCATGTATGCGTGTATTGAATGTATTTAGATAAATGTATGTTTATGCATGCACGTACATGTGTGTGCATGTACGCGTATGAGAGGACAGTAAATAACCTTTGGAGATAGGAAAATCTTCTACGGAACTCTCAGCATCCCTTTCTACAGATGATGATTGAAACAGCCTATTTTCTGTGTCTCTCTCTTCCATAACATATGAGGATTCCACGTTAGGTGACTCTTTAAGCTCCCTGGTATCATCCTGGAAGATCAATAAGGAAAGACAAAAACGAAAAACTGTATTCCAGCTTCAAAACAAACACAAAGATCCTGATACTATCAATATCAAAAGCTGCAAGTAATTAAGGATACAGATGATTCTATTTGCACATCCAATCCAAAAGACCCTGGCTTTAAAGTCTGCAAATCCCTCAATCTACAGAAACCTTCTACACTAAATCTTCTCTCAGCTAGTGTGGGACTGTGAACATCATTTTCTATTGGGTTGCTTTTTGGTGATGGTGGGCTAGGAGAAGAGCTTCTGATGGGTGCTTTCATTGCAAAGGTTGGACTCTGGAAATCATCATGTGGGTCTGCATTCTTTTTCAAGAATGTGCTACCAAAGTCTTTTTGCTGGTTTGCATTCTCTGGTAATGGACTGCCAAAATCATCTTGTCCATCTAAGGGGAAATGATGGGAATCCTCTTCTAGCATTCCATTATTTGGTTGCAGGTACACTCTGTTATTCTGATGGGGAATACAGTGAAAACCTTCCATTCTATCACAAAATGATGATGTTTTCTCAGCAGGTGGGGGTGTTTTGCTCCTATCCACATCAGTGGCTTGCCGAATCTTATCTGCATTATCTTTTTCAGGAAAACAAATCTTACGTGGCTCAATTCTACTACTCTTTTTTTCACTCTTCTTCCGTTTAGACATAGAGGAACCACAATTGATAGTCTCGTGTAAGCTCTCTGACTGTCTTTCTGCTTCAGCAAAAGAAAAGATATTCTTCTCTTGACGTTTCCGTCTATAGCTGGAGGAAGGTGGCGAATTTTCTCCATTGTTAATCTCGTAAAGCAACTTTGGTTGCAAAGTAGTTGGAGCTTTCTTTTGGGTCAAAGAACGAGTCACTGGTCTCCTAATAGTTTGACCAGCAGGACTCTCAGAATCAGTCTCTATTGTATCCGCACTCTGTCTAGGCCTGGCGATTTTACTGCCATTTTGATGCAAATTTCCAGCCGGTTTCGAATTCTTCTCACCCACCTCAAAATTTTGAGAGTCTAAATTCCTATCATTTGGCAAAGGATTAGTTCCCAATATCTCCCAGAGCTTCACTCTCAAGACTTCATTGCTTCTGTATGCTGTTTTCTCTGTTCTTGCTTTTGTCTCTCCTTTATCCAATGTGCGAATTCCCTGTGCAGTCACGAGTGCAAATTCTTCCACCCTTTCTGTTTTCCCATCCTTCCCTCTTTTCCTTCCATAGGTCACGCTATTGAATTTCTTTTGAATGCCATTGCTAGGCTGTACAATTGAAGTCCTGTTTGCATAAAAATGGACTGTTTGTGTTGCCGGTGCTTCCTTCACTCTATTGAATTTCTTCTGCATGCCATTGGTGGCCTGTAAACTAAATGCTCGGTTGGCATTTAACTGAATTGTTTCTGTGGCTGGTGTTTCTTGATTTAAGGATTTAGTAGAAATTCGTGAGGATGTCTCCTGCTTAGGAGATTCTGTTTGTTTTCCTTTCACGGAAGCTATCACTCCTGACCCTTCATCTTTATCTTTTATAAGTTTTCCTACAGAAGCAGCTAACTTTCCAGAGTTTGGCAATGCAGTCTTGTCGTCCTTTGTAGGTCCAGATCTCAATATTGTAGATGTGTCCACGACAACTCCAATGGAGATCTTCCTGGATTGGCTACAAGGATGATAATTGCTACCAAAACTCCGACAGTTGCTCATCTGATCCTGAAAAGTATCGTTGCAGAGCATCAAATATCTAAATTTCTCATATTTTGGATGAAAACATCATATAGAATAATCATAATGCTCATAAAATAGAAAACATACAAGATATCACAGGGGCCAAAGATCAAATTAAAGTGGGCATTTATGAGCAAAAAGGGGGCTGTATCTCTCTTAGTAAAAAAAAAAATTGTACCTTAAATTAGTGTGAGAAAAACACAAAATCCCCCCCCCCCCCTCCTACCACAATCTATATATATATATATATATATAAATGGAGTAGGGTATTAGCGTGGAAGCATCAAAATTGGATTGAAATGCATCCTATCTGGTATGAGAATGAGAATGTAGTATTGTAATAGTCACTGTACGACCAAATTTTGATACTGTTGAGAGTATGTGGTGAGATTTTGCCAATCACAGTCACTACACTTACATCTTGTAAATATTTCTGTCTATCGAGCTCCATAATTGCATCTTGAGTTGATTCAATAGGAAATCAATACCAGAAGCAGCTGGAACCTGAAAACTAACCAAGCATTTCAGATGAAGAAGCATACATTTCAAAAGTATCAAGAATAAATGAAAGCATTCAAAAGCACATAAAATTCACCATGGAAGTAACAATTGCAAGAAGAAACATCTCAGAATGAGCGAAGAGAAGGGGAGAAAGCCTTAGGACTTATGTAATTATATAACGAGGCCTTGATTACTTGAAATATCTGAAACTATAACTATGAGTAAAATCTTTTTATTCTCCAGATCTGTTCTTGTCGGGTTCAATTTTCATAACTTTTGCCTTTTATTCCCCTAATTCTCTGATTCTAGGGTTTCTTCAGAGGTTAGTGACCTACGTGCTGAAAGCTGCTCCAAGAAAAAAGATCTGATAGAGCAAGCTCGAATTATCATGAATTTCGAAATAAAACGTTGAACAAAGAACAAAGTAAGCAGGATTAGACTAAAATAAACTCCAGATCAAGCATAATCGGCAGAACTAAACCATTTTGGAGCGAATAACGAGTAGAGATTGGAAGAATTGCTTACAACTTGCTCTGCATGGTTCATCGAAGAGCTCCATTGCTGCAATACTGAAGAGATCTTAAAATACAAATTCGCAAAGTGTGCAAGATTTGCGATGATCGAAGCTAGGGTTTCTGGAGTCGCAGAGAGAGGATGAAAATGAGAGAGGAGATCGACATCGTGTTTTGGGACGTAACGTACACAGAAACAAAAGACGAGGCGGGAAAAGAAAATCGTGAATAGAAACGGCATCGAGAATTCTAATATATTCGCTGTGTGTAATGCGCACCCCGCTTTCTTTTACCACCTGCGAGTCCGCGACTACAACGGATATTACCTCTTCACTGCGGTTTATATTTACCAAAGTAGTTTTTTCTACTGAGTTCGCTCTTTCAAAGGAAATTTGTTCACAGGCTCACTGCCGTCGAAAAGGGGCTGTAAACACCAAGCAGAGCGGAATATTCAATTTGCTAGTTCTCCATTAGGGTTGTCAAAGGGCAGGCCGGGGTCAACCCTAGCCCTACCTTTCCCTATAAGAGTAAGGCCCTAGCTCAGCCCTAGCCATTCAAGGGCCGGGATTGATTGGGCTCTATAAAGAATTTCATAAAGTAATAACACTGAAGAGTTGGATAGAAACTCTCTTACTCAATACATGAGAAGAGATGTTTGGGTTGATATTTATAAACAGTTTAATTATTACAAGAATAGTAACTCTTCAAAAGTAGAGTTACACTGGAATAGAAATTCTGTAAACCTTAAGAATAGAAAGTCTGCAATCATAGAAATAGAAACTACATCAAGTTTCTATTTCTTTCACTTTTGTTTCCTTTCCTTTATTACTCCCCCTCAAACTGGACATAGATTGAAGGCCTAGTTTGACAAGAATAGACCGAAAGATATCCTTAGATAGCGGTTTTGTGAATATATCAGCGAGTTGACGAACAGAAGTGACGAACTTGGTGATCAATAGACCCAAAGCAACCTTCTCCCTAACAAAGTGGTAATCCAGTTCAATATGTTTGGTTCTGGCATGGAAAACTGGATTCACTGACATGTATAATGCACTTAAGTTGTCACAAAAAAGAATAGGAGGTTGATGAAGATAAACGCCAATATCTCGTAGAATAAAACATAACCAAGTAATCTCAGCAGTTGTAGAAGCCATGGACCTATATTCTGCTTCAGCACTGGATCGGGATACAGTGGGTTGTTTCTTGGCAGCCCAAGAAATTAAGTTGGCTCCTAAGAAAGTACAGAATCCAGTAGTCGACCGGCGTGTAGAAGGGCAACCAGCCCAATCTGCATCTGAAAACCCATAAAGATTTAAAGAAGACCGAGAGAGAATACGAAAACCAACATCAACAGTTCCTGATAGATATCTCAAAATTCTCTTCACAGCCTGAAAATGAGCAATTGTGGGTTGTTCCATAAACTGACAAACTGAGTTTACTGCATAAGATAGATCCGGCCGAGTCATAGTTAGGTACTGTAAGCCACCCACCAGGCTACGATAAAAAGTGGGATCAGGAAATAAATTTGTAGATCCAGGAAATTTATGTTTAACTGCCATGGGTGTAGCAATGGCACGAGATCCCTTCATTTGAGCGCGAGCAAGTAGATCTTGAGCATACTTGGCTTGGGAAAGAAAGATGCCACCATCAAAGTAACTAATCTCAATTCCCAAAAATAATGTAGCGGGCCTAAATCCTTCATTGCAAATTCACAAGTAAGCTGGGAGATGAACCACTGAAGATAAGTTGGAGAATCTCCTGTAACAAGAATATCATCTACGTATAGAAGAAGGAGAATAATCCCAGAAGAAGATCGGCAAACAAATAATGAAGAATCAGCCAAGCTACAGAAAAAACCCAGTGAGAGCAGAAATGAACTGAACCTGTCAAACCAAGCTCGTGGAGCTTGTTTTAATCCATACAGAGCACGTTTGAGCTTACAAACATGTGTAGAAGAATGTGAATCTGTAAACCCTGGGGGTTGCTCCATGTACACTGTCTCCTTTAAAAAACCATGTAAGAAAGCATTCTTCACGTTCAATTGTTTAATCGTCCATCCGGAAACTATAGCTACAGTGAGGATAGTTCGAATGGTACCTGGTTTAATGACTGGACTAAATGTTTCATAAAAATCAATATCAGCCTTCTGATTATATCCCTTTGCAACCAAACGGGCTTTTAATCTTTCCAGGCTGCCATCTGACTTCAACTTGGCTTTGTAGACCCATCTACACCCAACAATGTTCATATTGGGTTGACGAGGAACAAGCTCCCATGTGTTATTTGTGTGCAAAGCATGAATTTCCTCTTGCATAGCATGAAGCCAACCAGGATGAGTCATGGCAGATTTAATGGATTTTGGTTCAGCTGGAATAGAAATGATGTCGGCAGACAAAGAGGGTAAGACTCGGGGTTTCACTACTCCAGACTTAGACCTAGTATTGTGATGATGCTGGTGAGGCTCAGGTTGAGGCACAACTTGGAGAGAATTAGTTATATCTGGTCTAAGTGGGCCTACAGGTGTAATAGTCAAATTATCAAACTCTGTAGGGAGGCTACTTGTAGACATGGGTCCCTCTATTGTAGGCAACATCTCTTGGTCAATCTGTTGAATAGGAGGAGCACTACAATCACATGTATCAGATGTTGGTCTAACTGAATTTAGACTTTCACCTGTATTCTTATCACCTTCATCATCTGATTGGTTAATCGTTATGTCTGTAGTAGGTGGGTCGGCCATAGGGACAGCAAATCCTAGTAGGTCTGGTGTTGGATCAGGTATGGCAATGGTACTGGAATCGATGTTGATATCATAGCATTCAAGCCAATCAGAGTATGTGGTAAGCTCCCCCTGAACCTGTCCACTATGAAGAAGTGTTGTAGTGTCAGTAAAAGGAAAAATATTTTCATCAAAAACTACATGTCTGGATATGTAAACTTTTTCAGTTGGTGGATGTAAACATCTATATCCTTTATGTTGTAAACTGTAACCCAAAAATATGCAAGGCAAAGATTTTGGGCTGAATTTGTTTGTTGCATAACTTCTGAGCAAGGGAAAGCATCTTGAGCCAAAAACCCGTAGTGAAGAATAATCAGGTACTCTCCCAAACAACAATTGATATGGTGACTGCATTCCCAGTTGTGTTGAAGGAACCTTGTTGATTAGATAAACTGCTGTGTGAAAAGCCTCAACCCAATATTTTTTTGGGGCAGTGCAATGAAATAGCATGGTCAATCCCAACTCAACAATTGCCCTATGTTTCCTTTTTGCTACTCCATTTTTTTCTGGAGTGGCAGGACAAGAGATTTGTCTTTGGATGCCTTGATTAGAAAGGTGATCAACAAAGGCAATGCTGGAAAATTCACCCCCTCCATCTGACTGAAAAATCTTTATTTTCTTATCAAATCTTCTTTCAATAAATTTCTGAAATTTGAGAAACACAGCAAAGAAGTCTGATTTTCTCTTTAAAGGATACATCCATGTAAATCTGGTATAATCATCCACAAACACAACATAATAGCTGAATTTCTGGGTAGACAAAACTGGTGCAGGACCCCATAAATCAGAGTGGATTTTAAAAAGAGGTTCAGTGGCAACTTTATTTGAATCACTAAAAGGAAGTTTACATCTTTTTCCCATCTGACAACTACCACATATAGAATGGGTTTTATTCCAAGCATCAACATTAATCAGATTTCTAGAAAATAAAAACTTAACAACTTTTGATTGTGTATGGCCTAGACGTTGATGCCACACACTCTCAGAAGTTGTTTTATTTCTAACTGAGAAAAGAGCCACTTTGCCACCTTTATCTTCAAGAGAATAGATGCCTCATTTCCTACTCCCTGTGGCTAGAATCCTCCCTGTTGCCTTTTCCTTTATCAAAAAACCACTTGATGAGAATTCAAAAACACATGGAAAATCCTCGGTATATTGACTAACTGAAAGCAGATTTTTCTTCATCTCTGGAACATATAAAACATTTGGAATATGTAGACTACCATTACTGACATTAATTTTAGCATCTCCAATATGTGAAATAAATAATTGAGAGCCATCTCCAATTTCAACACTATCAGTTCCTGTATATGGCCGAAGGTTAGTCAATTTACCTAAGTTTCCAGTCATGTGGGCTGATACTGATGAATCAGTGAACCATTCTTGGTCTTGAGGGTCAGTGATAGTTACCGCAGAGAGAGCCTGAGGAATAGAATCAAGTTGATAGGAATTATCAAAGCGGTGCCAACATCCAAGAGCGTTATGATTTCTTTTACCACAAATTTGGCATTTTTCACCAATCTGTGTTCCATTTTGTTGTTGATCAATCGATTGAGAAGGTTGGCCTTGTTGAATAGATCTTTGGCCGTTCTGCACTGCTTGAACAAAGCCTCTTCCTGAAGAATCAAATTGCCTAGTTCCAGAATTTTGAAAATTCTGGTTACCTGCATTGTGAGAATTCTGGTTACCTATATTTTGAAAATTTTGGTTACCTGAATTTTGAGGTTGCCGATTTCCTCTATTGTTCCTTCTGTTTCGATTGTTTCCTCGTCCTTTCTGTTGACTAACAAATGCAATATTTTGATTAGGAAAAATTGTAGCTTCATGGGCTTGAGTTCTAATCTCATAGCTCTGCAATAGTGGAATAATATCAACATAAGTAGGAACAGGGGGCTTCATCATGGATGTAGTAAAACTTTCATATTTGGGGCCGAGTCCCTGCAATAACCAAAACACTTTGTTCTTGTCTGCAACAGGATGTCCTATTGCTCCAAGATCGTCACAGATACCTTTGAACTTACTGATATAATCATATAAAGAAGTGTCACCTTTCTTGAGTAGTTGGAGTTGTTGAGTGAGCTGAAATTCTCTAGCTTGAGAATCATCAGCATAGGTTTTTTTTAAAGTGCTCCAAACATCTCTGGCTGTTTCCAAACCAACCACCAAACGGAGTGCCTCATCTAAGAGAGTGCTGATCACCCATGCCTTGACTTTTCGATCAGATTTCTTCCATGCTATGAACTTTGGGCTTGGTGTTTCCTCTTTATTTTCTGATAGTTGCAGCACACGGTCTGGCATTGGAAATTCGCCATCAATGAAACCCAACATGTCCTCACTTTCTAGTAAAGACATAACTTGCATCTTCCATAACAGAAAATTGGAAGATGATAATTTCATTGAAACATAGTTGGATACATTGATAGAGGAAGAAGGAAACGGGTAAGAGAAATTGGAGGACATTGCAGCCATTGGAATCTACCAAGATTGAACGTCTTCTACAATGATGGGCGACGAACTCAATAGGGATTCTCAGATGTTGCGAAGAGAGGATCAACAGGAAGAGTAACTTCTACCAATCTGGGCGTCACCTCTTCCTTGTTCTTCAAAGGCAAATCACCTTTGGTATTTGCTCTGATACCATAAAGAATTTCATAAAGTAATAACACTGAAGAGTTGGATAGAATTGGGTTGATATTTATAAACAGTTTAATTGTTACAAAGTAGGAGAGTATTACAAGAATAGTAACTCTTCAAAAGTAGAGTTACACTGGAATAGAAATTCTGTAAACCTTAGGAATAGAAAGTCTGCAATCATAGAAATAGAAACTACATCAAGTTTCTATTTCTTTCACTTTTGTTTCCTTTCCTTTATTACCCTAGTCCTACCCTTAAGGGCCAGGGCAGGGCCAAAGGGCCGGAAGAAAGAGCAGGAATTTTTTTGTGATTTGAGATGACGAGAATTTTTTTCTACACCGACTGTCAATCTAACATGAAAATAGATACCCTCATTTTTTATCCGGGCTTGGGACCAACATTGCAACAAAAAGAACAATGACAAAGTTAATTTTTTTTCCTTGTCAGTGGCAAGTATGCTTGATAGAATAAAACAAAGTAAAACTATATAGAACAAAATTTATATATCAAAATCCTCTAAGCAGGAGGAGGCGAAGAGGTGATTTCACATAAGAGATTAGGGTTTGGGTTCGTAACGGGTGTCGAGGCCTCGAGGGGTTTTATATCGATGGTCATGTGAAATTACTCATACCCTACAATTAAACCGTTTGAAATAGTGAAACGAGTAATTTCATATATATATATATACTTTTATGGTTTATAGACCTTAGCTATCCTATAGCAATTAAGGAGAAGGGTAGGGCTTTAAAGGGCAGGGCTGGGGTGAGCCCTAGCCCGACCCTGTAGAAGCAGGGCTTCTGGATTTTGAACCCTCCCCGGCCCAAGGGCAGGGAAGGACAAGGCTTCAGAGGGCTTTAGAGGGCAAGGTAGGGCCGGGTACCCTTCTACATGGGCTTTTTTGACAGCCCTATTCTCCATAGGTGTTAACGAGCCGAGCTGGGCACTGCTCGAGCTCGGCTCGTTGGAATTTTATAGAGGCTCAGGCTTGGCTCGGCTCGACTCGTTGGAATTTTACAGATGCTCAGGTTCAGCTCGGCTCGTCCACAAATCGTTGAGCTCGAGCTCGGCTCGATATATATATATATTAAATTCATTGATAAACACTAAATTCAATTTAAAAAAATAAATAAAATGACATTTTTTTTTGGGATGTCATGTGACTCACGTGAAAGCTTGACTTAAAACTTAGATGGAAATAATTATGTTAATATTTATTAAATATATTTTACTAAAAAAAAGGTATACTAAATATATAATATAAATTTAATTTTTAAGGGGTATTATTATAAAATTAATCGAGCCGAGCCGAGCCAAGTTGAGCAATCTATTGTTCAGGCTCGGCTCGTTTATTTTTCGAGCTCACTTTTAAGGCTCGGCTCAACTCAACGAACCCAAAGTAAAAGCTCAAACTTGGTTTATTTTGAGTCGAGCCGAGCTGGCTCGCGAGCTGGTTCGGCTCATTGACACCCTACTCCATATCCGAAATTCGATTAATTTACAATTCTCAATTATCAAATTCGCTCCGGTGAATAATACTAAAATTAAACTCAAAGTTGATTAAATAATCAAATTTTGAATAAAATACGAATTAATTTGCTCCACTACAATAGTTGAATTTTGAATATTATCTGATTTGATGGACATGTTAGAATCATCCTCAAATTTCAAAAACTAAAGCAAGAAGCAGAAGAATTATAGGTTATTACATGATAAGAATCTTAACTTAGATGGGTCTCCTAGAAGAGTCGCAGTTCAATCTATATTCAACCCATTGGGAAGTTGCTGTAATATTTGAAGATAATCAATATCTATGTTGCCAATTTTCAAATGCTCGAATCTCCATCATTCCCGCCAGGCAAATACCACTGGCCTTACCTTATGTTTGGTCATCGAGAGAATAAGTGAAACAATAGAAAAGGACAAAAAAAAAATTTAAACAAAACTCAACTAAAAATTGTATTAAAAATCTATTTTTTGTTTTTAAGCTTTCACCTATTTTCTCAGCAACCAAACATACCCTTAGGGCACTTCGAGTGAATAATTGTAGGGGCAATTCTTAGTCCTCTCTCCATTGATCGATTTTAATTTGTGAAGGAGATACAGGCATGCATTGCCATAACACCAACGGTTAGGATCCATTCTCCGTATCTATCATTATGGAACAATGAGTTGTCTTATTTAAAATAGCCATAGAGTCCAACCATACAGCATATTAAATGGTCTCAATTGCACCATAATACCTATATCTCCACCCCGAGATTTCTTAGCCTAAATAAGTAAATATGGTACTCCTAGCCGTACCCCTACAAGGTCTTCGGATTATCTCAGGTTGTAACCGAATTTCTTTGATACGGTTATAACCATGTGACGACAGCTGCCTCTTTTCTTGGCGCCAACAATCTCCCCTTTCCATTAAGTCTCTTTGTTTGGAAGCTTGTGGAGATGAAATAGTTGCAGGGAGAGAGATGGTGCTCAGTCAGGTCTATTAAGGGAGGGCCTTGGCTTGCCTTGGCGAAGCCAGAAAGGGCTTATCTCCGGGTTCCATAGAATAGGTGACATGTGGTGGAGAAGTCAAAATCATGGGGCATGATTTTGACTTCTCCACCTATAATAAGACATGTGGTGATAAGTGTGTGAGAATAAGGGTGTGAGATATCAAATGGGGAGAAGTCAAAATTGTGGGGAGAAAATGGAATGATTTCTCCCCACTTTTATGCCAGTGTTGCACAATGTATGGAACTCCGAGAGCCCTTTCTGGCTTCGCCAGACAATCCGAGGCCTTAAAAGGAGATGAAATTTTGTGTTCGCATTGCAAAAAAACTTTTTTTAAAAAATAAAATTTTTAATAAATATTTATTTATATGGTTAAAATATATATATATATATAAAATAATATTATATAAATGAACCAAGCTAAAGATCAAACTAATTAAAGAAGCTAAAGCAAACGGAGAAACGAACTATCCCATCCTATCCCAAGCGAATCAAATTCACTCTAGAATGGTCATGAATAGTGAATTGTGATGTGAACCTCGAATTCGAACCGAGCGAACCGACTAACCCATTAACATTGGTTGTAACCGGTCTTGAACCCCGAATTCGAACCGAGCGAACCGACTAACCCGTTAACATTAGTTGTAACCGGTCTCAAAGAAATCAGTTACAACTTGAGAGAATCCGAAGTCACTTAACAAGATCTTCTATCGTTTTATTACCGTATCTGCGACTACAATCAAGAAGAAAGAATAAAGGAATTTGCTAACCTCACTCTCCAAACAAGGATTTGAGTTGCGCACAGGACCTTAGGGCCAAAATCCTATATTCCTATATTCTAGTCCGAAGGAGGAGAGTGAGGCTAGCACTCCCCAAGAATAAAATATATTACCGTATCTTCTTTCGTCTATATATACTACCAGTACCACCAAGTGTTTGAGCCTAGCTAGAGAGACCCTCGTAACAGTCCCTTCTCCCCCAATTTCCTTCTCTGTGCCTGAGCCCTCTAGCCATGGCCAGGAAGAAGGTGAAGCTTGCATACATTGCTAATGACTCTGCTAGGAGAGCCACCTTCAAGAAAAGGAGGAAGGGTTTGATGAAGAAGGTGAGTGAGCTTAGCACTCTATGTGGGGTTGATGCGTGCGCCATCATTTACAGCCCCTACGACACAGAAGCGGAAGTATGGCCATCCCCTTCAGAGGCACAACGTGTACTCGCGAGGTTCAAGAGCTTGCCTGAGATGGAACAAAGCAAGAAAATGATGAACCAAGAAGGGTTCCTGAGGCAAAGGATGGCCAAAGTGAAGGAGCAACTGAAGAAGCAGCAGAAAGATAATCGAGAGTGCGAGATGACGCAATTCATGTACCAATGCTTGGTGGGTAAGGGGTTGCACGATATTAACATGGATGGTTTGAGGGAGATGGCGTGGTTGGTGGAGGATAAGATGAAGGAGATCCGCGAAAGAATGGAGTACCTTCATGGGATGAGTCTTCCAGCATTTGTGAAGGGTGTAGAGGAAAACATAGAAGGTCAGATGAAAATGCAGGAGGCTCTGCAGAAAGAAGATCAGATGACCATGGAGGCTCTGCAGAAGCAACACTGGTTCATGGAGTTTATGAACTCGTCACAAGAACACGTGGTGGGTTTTGGTGGTGGGGATGAGATGATGGTGCCATACGTGGATAATAGCTCATGGTCTCATGTTATCTTTCCTTGAGGATCGAGAATTAATACTCTGTTTTTCTTCTTTTTTTCTTAAATGGTTTCTCGTATGTAAGTTGTGCTGATTAAGGCTTTTGTCAATTTCAATTTTCAATGGATGTTACATTCTCTCTCTCTCTCATTCATGTTCCATGTACCTAAATAACTCTTATATCAAGTTTCCTTTCTTTTCATACTCTTCTTCTTTATCAAAAGTCAGCGAAAGATTCTCAGAAGCCTTACAACAGAGATTCCAGGAGTGAGGGAGAGAGAGAGAGAAAGAGAGGAATCCCCTCCTCATAGATCAACACAGACACATAGATCTGTCGGAACTATGTGGGTAGGAATTCTCAAGTACTGTACTTTTTAAAAAAAAAATGTCTAATATACATTTTAATTTATTTTGATGTATAGTTTCTTGTATATAGACATAGGGGAAATGCTACCCACTTTCTTCGAGGATAAGACATGTGTTATGTCTTCTATTGAGAAAAAGACACAAATTTTCCACTAACCCTTTGTCCAATAAAAAAGAGAGTGTCTTCAAAGAAAGTGTTCCTAACATTATCCATAGACATATATATTCCGGATAATGCTAGCAAGCAACACCCTCTTTTAATGCACTCTTTATGAGCAGACGGATTGTAAACAAGTGTCTTTCTACTAATGGAATGCTAAATAACAGATGTCTTTCCCTTGAAGAGAGTGTATTTAAAAGAGAGTACATGTAGCTAGCATTACCTATATAATCCTGCTTGTAATGGGTTGTCCAAAATCATTTATTTCATTACCTGTGACTTGAATGGGGGCATTTAATTGAGAGTTTTATGTTTACTCCCACGTGCTCTATTCAGTTGATGTGCTCTATTCACATGCAGATCATATGATGAACCCTGAGAAATTTGTTCAGATACACATCTTAACAGAGCCAGGCATAATTTCATGTGATTGAGATACGAACTGTTAGCTGTGAAACCACAATTGGTATCTGTATCTTGGTAGCCATTGAATTAACATTCAATGAGTAGCTAATAAGGTAATATGTAACCCCAGATCGCCATCTGTTAACAGCTAAATCCAGATCTGTCCTTTTGAGTTTCCTCACATATGTATCCGATGTGTTGATAAAATACCGGTATTTAACCACAAAAAAACTCCCCGTAGAAGGCCAGTGACCCAAATAAATGGTAGAATTACTTATATTTTTCACATGATCTCCTCCTATTATAGATAGGACTAGCAAATTGATTATTAGGTGAACTTTGAGAGATTTTTCCTTCAATGGGATAATTGTTTTTTTTTTTTGAAGGTAAGCTGGGGTTAGGCAGACCCCTACTAGAGAAACAAAGGCGGGATTCGATCCCAGGTCCCTGGTA
Source organism: Tetracentron sinense (assembly GCA_015143295.1). Taxonomy (NCBI): domain Eukaryota; kingdom Viridiplantae; phylum Streptophyta; class Magnoliopsida; order Trochodendrales; family Trochodendraceae; genus Tetracentron; species Tetracentron sinense. The sequence goes on along the minus strand of CM026566.1, from coordinate 39,755,841 downwards.
CGACGCCAAGGGACTTTACCAACTAAGCTAGTTGGCACCTATCAATGGGATAATTGTTACCGCTTCATCGGTGTCAGATAGTCAGATTGATGACCCCATCTGATAATTGTTGTCATATGGTCTTATGCAATTTTAATATCTGATAAATCATGCATTAATGCATAAGAAGTTGACAGCTTCATCTCCTGATTGTCGGGAGGGAAAGATCTACTAAATAAATCCGCAATAAATTTGATAATTATCATCTCAAAGAAGCAGGCCTCCAAAATGTAGTAGGGCTACAATCACTCGGAACCAGAACAAAAATCTTGACTGTAAACTATCTTATCATAATTATCCAATTTTCTCCTAATATTATTTTTCTGTATCTTTTCTATATTCATCTAAAACCATAAAATTGCTTTGCATTATTCATGAAATTAAGATAATCAATAACATACCATGTAGAGCACCATGTCAAGATGCACCTTAACTTGAGGGTCAGGACTTGGGAATTGTTTTGTCCACAGTCACCTATTTCACAGTCAGTTTATTTGTTCCATTCACAAAGGTCGACACGACTGTCCTTCCAGCATCATTATATAGATAGAATTGTTGAGAGCTGAGTGATTAGAAGGGTGTCGTCTTCTATACAAATCCTGTTTTTCTTTTTGGCTTTTGTACAAGGCACCATTTTATTGCTTCTCTGGGAATTGAACCCAGGAGGGACCACACCTTTACCATCCTAGCTAGCTAGAGGGAAGATTATATTCCAAAGGTATTAACCTTATGGCACATTTTAGTATAACAGAGGCATCGTATGTACCCACAGGTTGTAGGAAAGAATTCAGGGATAGGATTTTCCTTTTCTCCTATACATACTATCATAGGCACATCCATGTACTACGTCTTGGTGGATGTAGTCATCAATACCCCCAAAATTTAAAAACCATGGGAAAGAGTTGTACAACTTAGGGTAACAAATGACTCCCCCCTCCCCCCTTGACTGGATTCTCCTTCTCAAGATTTGATGGTTTGAACCCCTTTTGGTATGTTTGAATTCGAATGAGGAATCTCTATGTACTCCAACATTAAAATGGGGTGTATATATTTCACCTTGACCAATGAATCTTTAGAATGAACTCTTCCTGGGAGTCGGAAAATGAACAGTCAAAGGCACAAACTATTGGATACACATGAATCACCTCCACAATCATAGCCACCACATCTCTTTCAACAACTGTAGAATCCTATTGTAATAGCAATTTGCTATTACAATAGGATTCTACAGTTGTTGAAAGAGATGTGGTGGCTATGATTGTGGAGGTGATTCATGTGTATCCAATACAAACCAATAAACAAAGAGAAAGGGTTATTAGACTTTGTAATCTCAAAAGAATACATGTATCCAGGTTTTAGAACTCAGAAGTTAGCTTGGGGTATTAGAGGATCTAGTTCGGGTCGACTCGATCGAATATTGATTACTATTCATCAACATTGTCAAATTAAGGAAGCTTATTCTACAAAAGTTTTGAATGTGGAAGCACGTTTTCATATATACTCATGAATGTACATAGGCGTGTTTAGCTGTGTTTTATAGGCTAATTTTGCTTTTCATTATCGAGCTATAATTGTTAGTATTTTAGTAATAATAATTATTATATTTTTTCTTATAATTATTATTAAATGGGAATAAATTAAGGACAGTCCAATCAAGGTGGGAGGTCTAAGAATCCGATGTTCCCTTGAACTGAGAAGCAAGCAAGACCTCCTCCGTGGAGATGGAGGAGTGATCTTCGACTCGCCAAGAATCTTATTCGCTCGTTTGACTCTTGTTTAATTACTCATGTTTGGCGAGAAACCAATAGGGCAGCCGACTTTCTTGCAAGATTTTGTTCCTGCATCTTGAGTTAATTTTCCTCCTTCAGTCCTTCATTCTGAGCTCCAGCTCATTCTTCGTGAGGATAAGGCTAGAACAAGGTACATGAGGATGTAATTGTTGGTTCATAAATTTGATCTGGTCGGGGTCCGCCTTAACCCCAGCTTACCTTCCAAAAAAAAATTATTTTTTCCAAGGGAAGATCCTCAGCATACATTAAAGTGAAAGAATCCATCGATTAATTAATATCTTATTACTATAATTCGCTAAAGTCGGAGGGGTTTGGCGTGGGGGCCAAATGCATAGATTGCATTTTTATGTTAAATTTACTCAAAGAATTAAAAAATAATGTAATTAGAGGTTAAATTAAACTAAAAAAGAAAATAGTGAGAGGCAAATTACAGTGGAGTAGAAAGATGGGCTTAAGACCGTAAAGTCTTTTAAAGGCTGCACATGAGAGAACTAGCTAGAAAAAGGGACTCAAAGGGGATCTAAGAAAAGGAGAACCCTAATATATTTTGATGGTCCTCCTCCTCCATGTAGCTGAACAAAAGAGAAAACAAGACCCCTGTAACAGTTGCTTTCAGCCTGGCAGGGTGAGAGTGACACTTTTCACTTAGTTTCTATATATAAACATCCAAAGAACTCAATGGAAAAAGGAGAGAAAGAGAATGATAGAATCCCCAAGAGTTAAAAAAAATAGCATATGGGGTGTCTTCTTAATCATTGATTTTTCACTACAAGAGCCTTTTTTTAGGTTTAGGGCTTCTTTAAGGTGTATGCTTTGTTAGAAGCTAGCCATGAGTTGGACACCATGAACACTAGGTTCCTCTTCCAATCTATACCCCAAATGAGAAGAACAGTGTATTTTATTTTGCCAAGTCAAAAAAAGTGTATTATATTTTTCCATTTCCTTTTTATTCTGGTTCAATGCCCTATTATAGATGACAGGGACTAGGGCCTGGAATTTTTGGTTAATGCCTGATCAACAAATCCGTGGTACTATGATGATAAAGCGTCTCTATATCGATCAACATTATTCAGTACAGACATTTGAAGGAAATAGTATGAATCGCTTGGAGGGAAACATAAAGAAACTATAAGATTTTAAGTTATATTATTGGCCATTGGTGAGAGGCAGGGGAGGCAATGACTCTGGTATGGGCTTTAGTTTCAGTGATTTTTGAATAGGCCTGAAGCCCGACACATTTACGTGGGTTTTGAAGCCCGAACTCAGCCCGATTGTCACCCCTAGCGAGGAGGATGCCAAAGGCACATTCTCTTGCACGATTTGGTACATTGCCATATTATTAGAAAAAATTCCAGAAAATCCTCGCCAATTAATCGTGATCAACATTGTGTTTGATTCACTGCTACGGGAGAACTTTTTGTGATGTAGCAGGAGGTGTCCATGCCATCTGTATGCCATTACTAGACTAACATTCTGTACATAGCAACAACATTCAAGTGTGGCATTGTCTACTCCAATTCGCTACGACGCATTTATAGAGCTTAGCTGAGAGACTTCCACATGAGCTGTTACATGCCATGGAGTTTTGAAATTAACCCTTGGAGGCAAGTAGTCCATGTGGACTGTTTATTCCTCTTGCTATATTCATGCTATAAATCAATCTCTAAAGTTGTGAACTGGAAGGGATGGAAAAGAGTTGAAGAAAATAGGAAAGACAGTGTAAAGAAGGAATAAAATGCCAAAAGAAAGGAGAAAAAGTGGTTGCTAGAGATGCAAGACCAAAAGGAAAAAAACAGAGAACAAAGATATGTACAATGTTGAATAATGTCTCTGAAAGAAACTGCAAACCCTTCTTCATAGTAATGCTAAAGCTTCATATATACATGCCAAATGAAAAAAAAAAAAACTATTAATTATGACAAACCTGAGGTTCGGTAGATCGATAAACCCTATTCTACGCCATACTATACTTGTATTCATGGCTTAATGTCAAAAACCTGGGTAAGCCGACTATTAATGAGGCATAGCCCAAAAATGGGATTAACCATACAATTCCATTTCCATTATCATCACCTTCATCATATCTTGAAAAAGAAGGCATTTAGGAACTGTCAAATTGTTGTTTTTCCAAAGCGCTTGACAAAGATACACACTCATGCTTCCTTCCTAAGCAAATACAGTCTAGGATCTTCTAAGGGACATACATGTACACTTCATGGTAAATCGGAAAAATAAATAAATAAATAAATATGCACTGAGGTGATGGAATAGCCCCTATTCTACTAATCAAATTAAGTTAAGGTTGGAATTCAGCTGGATATATTTGAGCAACATGTCATAGATGACAGCATGCGAGGAAGCCAATGGAAGTTATTCCTAAGCTGTTTATTAAAATCCTGTTAAGAAACTCTATACTCCAATACTAATTCTACATGACGTAAATAAATAAAAATCTTTAAACTGTGCAAAGAAAGAGGTTTGAATTTAAACAAATATCTTATATATCCTTTTCGTTATTGTAATTCACAAACTAGGAAGCAGACTTTCATGTAAAACATGACATATTGTAGATCAAGGAAGCTGGTTCAAATCACACAGTTCCAGGTAGACTAGAGAATGCCGAAGTGACCAGTTAAACTGCAACAGTTGCCCGTTTCAAGCTACAAGACACTTTCATAGAATTTGGCTATAAAAGCAGAAGCTTTCCTATCGATGTCGAGTTCGGCTACCCAACGCTCTTTGTCATCATCGCTGGGGCCTACCCTTCGCACATTGTTTGCTTCATCCCATGTATCATCCCAGTCGCGTGACGACTTGGACTTGAAGATTTTGAATATGGATAAGAAGGAAGAAGAAGACTTCCTCTGCCTGTAATTGTTGCCTCCCATGGCTCTTCTCTCACCCTCTTTCACAGCTACACAGCCTAACTTAAGCAGGAAGGTGTAGTGTACTCTTTAGTTTTCCATTGGTGAGAAAACTCTCCTGTATTTATAGTAGGAGGAACCATTTGGGCTGATCATAGGAGCGGAATCTCATGCGGTTCTAGACCGTTGAGATCAATATAGATGGTCGAGTGTGAATGAAAGGATACTGAAAGGGAAAAAAATCCCGTGCACGCCACGCGTCTGTAGCTGCTTAGCTGGTAGAGGAATGATAGCAAAACTCCACCTGTAAATGAGCCTGAGGGGGCGGGTGTGCACCCTGAAATAAGCTCCAATGATAAAGTCAGTATAAGGCACATAACACAGTATAAGGCACAAGCACAGCATAAGACACAAGCACTGCATAAGGCACAAGGCACAGGCACAACATAAGGCACAAGACACAAGCACAGTGTATGGCACAAGGCACAAGCACAGTGTATGGCACAAGACACAAGCACAGTGTAAGGCACAAGGCACAAGCACAGTGTAAGGCACAAGGCACAAGCACAGTGTAAGGCACAAGGCACAAGCACAGCATGGTATAGAGATACTTATCGTGAGGGCACTGGGCATATGCACTTGAGGACGAGCTCTGATGTTATGCTCTGGAGATTGTAGCTCAGGAGGCACAAAGGATATAGCTCAGAAGGCACAAAGAACTCAGCTCGGATGGCCCAAGGGACTCAGCTCGGATAAGGCTCAGACAACGTAGCTCGGGCTCAGACAACGTGTACGTTATGCATCAGACAACGTAGCTCGGGCTCAGACAACGTAGCTCGGGGCTCAGACAACGTAGCTCGGGGCTCAGACAACGTAGCTCGGGCTCAGACAACGTAGCTCGGGCTCAGACAACGTGTACGTTATGCATCAGACAACGTAGCTCGGGCTCAGACAACGTGTACGTTATGCATCAGACAACGTAGCTCGGGCTCAGACAACGTAGCTCGGGGCTCAGACAACGTATACGTTATGCATCAGACAACGGACAACGAGCTCGGCACTATTCACATCAGCACAACGTGACAACGGATTTGGTACTATTCACAGCACAACGGCACAACGGATTTGACACTATTCATAGCACAACGGCACAACGGATTTGGCACTATTCACAGCACAACGGCACAACGGATTTGGCACTATTCATAGCACAACGGCACAACGGATTTGGCACTATTCACAGCACAACGGCACAACGGATTTGGCACTATTCACAGCACAACGGCACAACGGATTTGGCACTATTCACATCATCAGACACAAGTTCAAGTGTGATGACACTCAACAGATGATCAATTGCAAGGCCCTGCAAGTGGCAGTGTGACCATTCATGGAGAGCATCAGGCAGACAAGGCCTATTTGAGAGAATCTGACGGCCATAAACGCTTGTGAGGCCATAAAGAGCATCAAGTAGCCGGAGAACACCAAAGGAAGATGAGAGAATCAGGTGAGTGGCCACTTGCACAGCACTTCAAGGTAGGGGTGTGAATGACTCAAGCTCCTCAGATCTCCCTCTTCCTCTTCCTCTTCCTCTTGCTCTTCCTCTTCCTCTTTCTCTTCTTCTCTTGATCTCCTCTCTTGCCTTTCGTACCATCCTCCTTGTCTTTCGCACCATTCTCCTTGCCTTTCGCACCATTCTTCTTGCCTTTCGCACCATTCTTCTTGCCTTTAGCACCATCCTCTTTCTCTTGCATATCATCCATCTCTCTAGCGCACCATCCATCCCTCCTCTCTGGTGATTCTTGCTTATTTACAGGCATTTGGAGTCATCATGACTTGTGCAGTCATGATAAGACCACCTGTCAGACAACACTCAAGTGAGCCAGCACATAGCCCAAGTGGGCTGAATTTTGGCTAAATTGTCAGAATTTCTGAGCATGAGAAATCACTATTTTACCCCTTCCTTTTGCTCTATTTTACGAATTTTATCCGTTACAATTAGCCCCTTCTCGGTGCCTTGAACTCCGTTCGAGGTGCCGAGAATACTCCATGGGTAAAATTCCCGAAAATGATACCTGGTCCTCAGACACTGATTGTGCTCCGTGCTCCATGCTCCGCTCTCTTCCGTTGTAGGTGCTCCGTTGTCACTGATACGTTGTGCTTTTCGCCAGCGAAGACAAGCTTGCATCAGCCCCTAGTCAAGTCACCGGATTCTCTCACTCGTGCACAGTACCTCAGAGCATGTGTTAGAGTGCACGGGAATGTACATGTATCACAACACCAAAAAATGAAGTCATTAGGCACTTCGAGCGCGAAAATGTGTATGAACATGTGAAGATGCATGAGCACAGAGATTCACTTGATAAGCACAGAGATTCACTAGATAAGCACAGAAATTCACTTGATAAGGCACTTGATTTTTCACTTGATCACGTTTGTAAGTCACAGACACATTATGAGATGACAGTAAGGAGTACGGAAGCGCATAACATAACACATCATAAATGTAATCAGACAACTGACATTTCATATGATAGGCCTCGTGATGGGACACCATGCTCAGATGACATTTCATTAGTATAAGCCACTAGATTTGCTCAGATGACAATTCATTAAATAAGCCACATGTGTCCCGTGGTGAGTACCCTACTCAGATGATAAGTCATTTGACATTGCATTTATGACACATTTCATTAGACAGTTCATCGATCATTTACTGATAGGCTGATAATTCACTTGAGAATTCACTTGATATTGACAATTCACTAGAGCATGCACTGGACAGTTCACTTGATAAAGCACTTGAGAATGCACTCGATAATTCACTTGATAATGCACTCGATAATTACCTCTTGATTGTTATTACGCGGTGAAAGCCCCATTCAGACGTAAAGATGCTCATTATTTGTGATTGTCTAAGCCCCTTTGCCTCATTCTCAATTGTTCCCACAGTGGGTTTGATTCCCACAGACGGCGCCATTTTGAAAGGGAAAAAAATCCCGTGCACGCCACGCGTCTGTAGCTGCTTAGCTGGTAGAGGAATGATAGCAAAACTCCACCTGTAAATGAGCCTGAGGGGGCGGGTGTGCACCCTGAAATAAGCTCCGATGATAAAGTCAGTATAAGGCACATAACACAGTATAAGGCACAAGCACAGCATAAGACACAAGCACTGCATAAGGCACAAGGCACAGGCACAACATAAGGCACAAGACACAAGCACAGTGTATGACACAAGGCACAAGCACAGTGTATGGCACAAGACACAAGCACAGTGTAAGGCACAAGGCACAAGCACAGTGTAAGGCACAAGGCACAAGCACAGCATGGTATAGAGATACTTATCGTGAGGGCACTGGGCATATGCACTTGAGGACGAGCTCTGATGTTATGCTCTGGAGATTGTAGCTCAGGAGGCACAAAGGATATAGCTCAGAAGGCACAAAGAACTCAGCTCGGATGGCCCAAGGGACTCAGCTCGGATAAGGCTCAGACAACGTAGCTCGGGCTCAGACAACGTGTACGTTATGCATCAGACAACGTAGCTCGGGCTCAGACAACGTAGCTCGGGGCTCAGACAACGTAGCTCGGGCTCAGACAACGTAGCTCGGGCTCAGACAACGTGTACGTTATGCATCAGACAACGTAGCTCGGGCTCAGACAACGTGTACGTTATGCATCAGACAACGTAGCTCGGGCTCAGACAACGTAGCTCGGGGCTCAGACAACGTATACGTTATGCATCAGACAACGGACAACGAGCTCGGCACTATTCACATCAGCACAACGTGACAACGGATTTGGTACTATTCACAGCACAACGGCACAACGGATTTGACACTATTCATAGCACAACGGCACAACGGATTTGGCACTATTCACAGCACAACGGCACAACGGATTTGGCACTATTCATAGCACAACGGCACAACGGATTTGGCACTATTCACAGCACAACGGCACAACGGATTTGGCACTATTCACAGCACAACGGCACAACGGATTTGGCACTATTCACATCATCAGACACAAGTTCAAGTGTGATGACACTCAACAGATGATCAATTGCAAGGCCCTGCAAGTGGCAGTGTGACCATTCATGGAGAGCATCAGGCAGACAAGGCCTATTTGAGAGAATCTGACGGCCATAAACGCTTGTGAGGCCATAAAGAGCATCAAGTAGCCGGAGAACACCAAAGGAAGATGAGAGAATCAGGTGAGTGGCCACTTGCACAGCACTTCAAGGTAGGGGTGTGAATGACTCAAGCTCCTCAGATCTCCCTCTTCCTCTTCCTCTTCCTCTTGCTCTTCCTCTTCCTCTTTCTCTTCTTCTCTTGATCTCCTCTCTTGCCTTTCGTACCATCCTCCTTGTCTTTCGCACCATTCTCCTTGCCTTTCGCACCATTCTTCTTGCCTTTCGCACCATTCTTCTTGCCTTTAGCACCATCCTCTTTCTCTTGCATATCATCCATCTCTCTAGCGCACCATCCATCCCTCCTCTCTGGTGATTCTTGCTTATTTACAGGCATTTGGAGTCATCATGACTTGTGCAGTCATGATAAGACCACCTGTCAGACAACACTCAAGTGAGCCAGCACATAGCCCAAGTGGGCTGAATTTTGGCTAAATTGTCAGAATTTCTGAGCATGAGAAATCACTATTTTACCCCTTCCTTTTGCTCTATTTTACGAATTTTATCCGTTACAGATACCATGGCAGTAAAAATTAGTCAAAGCGCACAAGTGTTGTGGTCCTCTACTTTTGAAATTGATGCAACAGCCTTGGTGGGTTGTTCATACCCAACTTTCTTCCTTTTCCCTTACACAGAAAGAAAAACCATCTTCAACTTAATTTCAAATACTACCTAAATAGTGATTTTACTTTCTTTCCCCTTTTTCTACAAAAATCTGGTAAACTATTCCAAATTATCATCCTAAGGAAGCCAATAACAAGTGCTTGAAATTGGCCTTCAAGATCAATTAATTTTATAATTAGAAGGAATAAGATCTTGATTTCATGTAACTGAGATTGGAAGCATGATCCTTGCAGACATTTTGTGAGATTGTAATATTACATGAAATTTGATGCTCAGAGCTAGCTAGACGAACAGTTTTATTACTCGAAACAATCGATGTTATTAGGTATTTCTCCTAGTTTCAGGCAAATTAATGTGCTTTAGGTCTCCAATTTCAAAATCTTTGGTATTTCTCTCTTAATTTCGGTTAAACCATTGAGAACTTTGTGATCATTAGGAGCAAATAATATTAGGATAGACTAAAGAAATTACACTTGGAGATAATGACCATTAGTACTAGATAGTAATTAAGTGGCCCAATCACCCATATACAATACAAAAATAGGATAGTGGTAAGATTTTAGTAGGTTTTGAAAAAATGTGCCATTGATGATGAATCAAACTACACCATTCGACAAAGAATAATTCAATTAATTAAACATATTACCTTGATTAGACTATTACTTTGGCATATTTTTCAATAGAAAAAGAGAAAGTGGGGCAATTTATAAAAATCAAAGAGAGAAGAAGAAAAGGCTAAAGATAGATTGTGGGCTTGTTTTGGGTGCATACATTGGCTGGTAAGGGTCAGGCTTTTCAAAGGAAGTTCCCACCCCTTCTCTCCCAGGAGTGCATGCAAGCTGTCTACCTTTTAGGAATCTTCAAAACCCTAATGAGAGCCAGATTCAAATCACGGCAACTTCTCTCTTTTGCCTCTACCTTGTTTTTCAATTGCTAATCTAATGTTTTCTTGGTGTAACCACATTTATTATAAAATTATCTTTTTCATATTTTATGAAAATAAGAATCTCACTCAGGAACAGTCCAGTTCATCAATGTGGGCCACAACATTTTTATAGACAATAGTACTCGAGACCTTGACACAGTCACACAGCGTCCACTCTTTATTACTCGGTGATGGATGAGCTGATCATTATGTAATCCCATCATTTTCTCCATTTTAGTTATTATTAAGAGAGGTTTAACGTTGGCCTAGCCAAATTCAGTTTATCTTCAAGTCAGGCCCGGGTCAATGGTACAAAACAGGGGCCCACCCAGGATTTTCTTGTAGGGGGAACAATTGTTGATTGATAATGTTAGTAATTGTTTTTGATGAATTTGTAAAAAATGATTAGGTGAGTACGAAAATATTTTTGATTAGGGGGGGTGGGGCCGTAGCCTGCTAATTTTCTTTTGGGGGCCAAGTTCGTGGGCCATCTTTTATGTTCGTTTGTAAAAAGTTCTTTCTTTTTTGAGTTAAGGGGTATCTGCCCCCTTGCTCATGGCTTTGTACTCTTAAATTAAATAATATAATATAAACCGGTAACCTTTGCCATCCATACATATAGTTGAGCATATGGCTCTATTGAACTCCAGGTTAAGTTAGCCCGAGCCAATATTATTGAGGTAAATCCCAACCAAAACTTTGACATTTACGATGCCTGGCCCGTTTATAATCATAAAGTATCCACTCATTTGGCAATTTTTGTGGTTTTCTAAGGACTACAGGCAAATGTTTTAGTCCTAAAGATCCAATCCGTTGGATTAACGGATTGTAGTCCTAAGTAGTATGTACGTGTTCTGTTGCTTTAATTTTTCTGGTCGGCGTCTGTCCCCCCAGCTTACCAACCCCAGCTTACCGTCTCCAAAAAAAAAAAAAAAAAAAATCTTCTTTGATGTGCATTAGAATGCAACAGAGAGGCCCTTTAACTATTCTTTTAACACTGGTTAAAAAAATATTAAATCATAGCATTAGTTTTTATTTTAATAATTGTGCGGGAATTCTTCTCACAGTGCTAGATGTCAACTCCTGCTCCAAGTTCTAGTTCGTCGGTAGAGGATTGAAGGTAGAGGGTTTGGATCCTGCCCTGCACTCCGATGATGAAGTAAGTACACGAAGAAGAAGAAGATGAACAGTAATTGAATTGAAGCACTATAATGAGTAGATATGAAATATTTAGGAAGAGGGATCCCTTTGCACTAAGTTTCTGGGGGTATTTATAGGTTTCTCTGTCCCTGCGGGGATGGCTCAGTTGCCAATAGTCGGGGGGATTAGAAGGCATGGCTCGTTTTGCCAAAGATATTTTTTTAGAAAGATTCTCCATTGGATAAATAATTAAAAAACAGAAAGAATCTAACCTCCTCCAGACACTGCACCAGGCGTCACTAAAGGTCCCATCCTTCAATATCATGATTGGGTCGACTAGCTGCAAAATAATCAAACAATCAGTTGAAGTCAACCCCAAATAACAAAACAGAAGAAAGAGTTGCCTGCTCCCCCGACCCTCCCTCAGAGGTGCCCCTTGAGTTCATTTGCTTTTGGTTTAATATGGTATCGATAGCAATAGCTGTTTATAGGATAGGCGGCGGGCCGGGCCCTAACGTTCAGAGTTGTTCTGGTTTGAGAAAGGAGCACCGGTCCCCTGCATACGGCTCAAGTGGCGAAGGTGCATGCCCATAGATTGTTATGAATGACCATGTCATTTGCTTTTTACTCATTACCAAATATGTCAGACAGATCTCAAACCTTACGTGTCACACATGGGCGCCTACTATTTGTTTTAATTTGATTTAATATGACTATTCTCAAATATGACCAACATTAAATACCATGACAGTGCTTTCCATTTACTATCACAGTCAAAGAATCACCTCCTGATCATTTCCTTCGGATAGTTGGTCTCGTTATTGACGCAAGCTTGGGATCATTGTTTATGTATCGGGGTCAACCGAACGCACTCATCAAACAATGAATACGTTGTGTAAAAGACAACGAGAACATTGTCAATGGCACAACGATAATGCTATACATTGTACAACGAGATCGTTCGTGAAACTGACAACAAAGACGATGTAAATATGACAACGGAACTCATTCATCCGAAGGACGTGATATTTATCCATACACATAACAATGAAGGCAAGCTCGTTCTCCAACGCTAAATTACCTACAAATTTTATCCCTTACAAATTGCCCCTTGATGACGCATCGAACGTAATGCGATGTATCATCAACAACACAAAGAATACCTGCCCTGATACGGTGACTGAAACGCTGTGTAGGTGATAAGATCGAATATGAAACGCCATGACAACTGTCTCTCGTGTGCGAAACTGTCATGCTTCATTAATGCATGGCAGACTGTCATCATCACTTTTCTCGGTGCCTGAGATTCTTTATTTCCTTCGGCGGTTATACTGACTATGAAAAGACAAATACACCATTTTTATCGTTGAGGCGTTCACTCGAGGTGAAGGTTATCATTGTTATCCTGCATAAAACTAGTCCTGACACAATTATTTTAAAATAAAAGGAAATGACCATCCTGACCTTGCTCTGGTGTACGTGTACGGTTTTGATGGAGGTCATTTTCATCATGCTACTCCTAACTCGTCTATAAGTATGCTGGATCAATACTTTCTTCTTCACCTAGCCATCGATACACTGTTACTCTGTCAAATTTTTGCGTCAACTAGTTTGCATTCAAGTCTTCGAGCTTCTTCGCTTTCTCGCTTGTGGTAAGCCCTTGCTACTCATTTTTCAGTAATTTTGTTTTTTCTTCCCTAGTTTTGTTGGTTCGGTCTCTAGTCCACGAGTCTGTGTCTTTTCATTTTTCATTTCTGTAACAATGTCTACCGAGAGACCTTTAGAAGTCGCTAGGGTAGAGGAGGAAGTGAGGGCACCTAGTGATGGGGAAGCTAGCTGCTCCTGTAGTGCTCCATATGGCGCCTACACTGGTGAGACGCCTTTTCTTCGCCAAAACCAACAAAAATGTCTAGATCTTTATAGAACTTGCTTCGATTTCCCTCCTCAAGTCAATCTGTACATCAGGAAAGAAGATACCCTAATCGAAAAACGCTCTCACTGCACTGAGGTCTACCTCGCCCAACTCGAGGCTGGTCTTCGGTTTCCTCTGCATCCTATCATTGAATCTCTACTATCCGTTCTCCGACTTGCCCCGGGACAGATGCATCCCACTTTCTATAAATGCATGTCTATGATAATCAAGTATAGCATGGATGGATTCATCATCGAAACCAAACATCTTTTCCATTTTCGTCGCGTCGTCAAATGTCGGGGTTGTGAGGGGGATCTGTATAATTATTACTCCTAGAACCAAAAACCTAGGGTTCCCGAATTAGTTTTGGGCTTACGAGATACAGAGAAGAATTGGAAGGCAACTCCTTTCATCATCTCCGGGACTTGGAGATCAAACCATTTTGTCCCCAATATCTTCTAGGCGGAACCAGGTAACCGTCTTCCATTGTCCAATATCCGTTACTTTTCACATCGTTTTATGTTGTCACCGTCTTATTGCTTTTTTCCTGTTGTGATTGACTATTGTTTTTGCCACAGCAAAAGATTTTCGCTTCACGAGGCTCAGAACAGAAGAAGAACACGTCCTGACAAATATTAAGAGAGCTAAAGGAGGAGAATACATCTGGTGGAAACCTCGGCCGAAGAAAGAATTGTGGGAGTTAGCAAGTGAACAAGATTTGGCTCCTTCCGACGATCAAGGACAAGCGGGCCTGTCTCTTCAGCCCGACGAAGAAGAAGAACAAGAAGAAATGGCTAGTAGAATTCCTTCTTTGGTTAGGAAACCACGATCTTCGCAACAGATAGTTGCTCCACTTCATTCTCCACCAAAGAAACAAAAAACTGCAATGGAGGCCGCTATCGCCGCTCTGCCGGCAAAGAGAAAGAATGTAGATGCACCAGCCGACCTTCAGGCCAAGAAAAAGAATAAGGAAGAAAGACGCCTTGCGAAAGGCAAATCCATCACAATTCAGGCTTCAACTCTCCAAATTAGGGAGCCAGATGTTGCTACCGACATCGATGCCACCACTGCTGCTGCTGACAATGTAGTTACTGCAGTTGCTACTGCCATGGTTCCTGCCCCTTCACAATAGGAAGAGGGTACCTCGGGAGAGACCATTTCTTGGGTTCCCGACTTCTCCAACTTCGGCAGACCGAATATCGTGGACTCGACCATTGCTAACCACAACATGGCCATGACCACTAACTACGCCCTACGGCTCCCTGCTGACGTAAACTCAGCACAACAAATGCATGGAAAAGAAATTTTTCATGCGATGAGCCGGGCTCTCGCTATGGTAAGAATTTCTTACTGTTCTCGTTCTGTACTAGACGTCGTCCCGTTATCTTCATTTTCTGGCACTAATCCTTACTCCTTGGTCGCGACAGTTGAACGTTCTCTATATTGAGACGTATGAACGCAATAATAGGCGCCAAAATAGCTTAAGAGACTCCATTGCTCACTGGAAGAACAAGACTACCGCTCTGGAGGAGCAAAAGAAATCTCTCCAACTGGAGCTATCACAAGCCCAGATGGAGAAAGAACAGACTGAAGGAAAGCTCACTGTAGCTGGAGAAGACATGAGACGAGCACATGAGGGTGAAACTAAAGCAAAGGAAGAGACTGAAGCTATAGCCCTCCGGATCGGCGAGCTAGATGCTGTTGTTCGAGCTCTAGAAAGGCAGCTCGAGGAGTCAGAAGCTACCAAAGAAGTAATGGCACAGGAGCTTAAAGAAGCCAACCTCGCGGCCAAGACTCTGACTGACAAACTCTGCAAACGCTATCAGGAGGAGATTAAACTCATTAATGAAGACCGGATAGAGACAGAGATCGAGGTCATGAATCGACTTCGAGCTCAAGGTGGATTGAAGGATGAAATCGAGCAATCGGAGTTGCAAAGCTCTCAAGCTGCCCAACTCGAGGAAGGACAAGAAGTAGAAGGGGCCGAACAACCCCTCTCATTCGAAGATCCCGCTATTACCGAGATGGCCCTTGAGCTTCCTATTGCTCCAGCTGAGATGGCTCCTGAGCTCCCTGCTGCTCCTACTTCTGACGTAGCTATGCTCGACATCCCTGTTGCTGATTTAGACGTCGTTCTCATCGTTGACGACGTTCTTGTTGCTGATAACCCTATCATCTGATTTATGATAATGTCCTTTGCTTCCGTTATTTTGATATCTGTCTTCTTTTCTCCTTTTAACTTCTCTGTGCTTCAACCCCTACTGAATCTTAATCTCTACTCCTATTTGCATTTGTATATATTCGTTCGTTTTCAGCACGATGGAGATCTCGTAAATAACACATCAAAATAATTAATTAACTCTTTTAATTTTGATAACGCCTAATTTATCAAAACAGGTCTTGCATTTATATGGCGTTTTCACTCAGGGATAAGGCACATAAGCGTATTTGAAGAATCTCTTAATTAAGCAATATATCATGAACATAACTTCACAAATGACTTTTCACAAGATGGACCGATAATAACTCGTAGTGAGACACTTGCTCAGGATGACTTTTCATTAGTAGAAGCCACCAGGTTTGCTCCGATGACAATTCATTTGTCCAAGCCACATATGTCTCACAACGAGTACCTCGTTTTATCACATGTCATGTCATTTATTTGTAATATATTCAAGGTACACTACCCCACACGAATAAATTACTAACATAATTGCGTAATTAACTCCAACATAACTCATAATTTTATTGAAAAAATTGCTTTAAATTCATTATATTCCAAAATTTCTGAATCACATTACCTTGCAAATCTTTCAGGTAACATACTCCCGGACTACCAAGTCGATCTACAATATAAGGTCCTTCCCAATTAGGTCATAGCTTTCCACTATTTAACTCTTTAGTATTTTGGAATACTTTTCGCAAAATGAGATCCTCGACTTGAAGGACTCTCCGTTGTACTTTTTTGTTGTAAGCTTTCCTTAGTTGTTGTTGGTATCTTCCCATTTGAATGCTAGCATACTCTCGCTTCTCCTCCAATAAATCCAGATGAATAGCCATGAGTTTTACATTTTTGTCATTCTCTTTGACTTTCTTACAATTGCGTGTATGAATAGTTAGTAGGCTGATCTCAGTAAGAATCACAGCTTCCATTTCATAAGCTAAAGAGAACGGTGTCTCGTTTGTTGGGCTTCTGGGTGTTGTCCTATACCCCCACAACACGTTGTGCAACTCGCTAGTCCATTTTCCTTTCGAATCTTCTAGTCGTCGTTTCAGAGCATTTAGGATATTTTTATTGGCTGCCTCGGCTAACCCATTCCCCTGAGGATAGTAAGGTGATGAAAAGATATGTTTGATCTTAAGCTCTTCACAGAACTCAGCAATGATTCTCCCAGTGAATTGCTTTCCGTTGTCAGTAATAATAGACTGAGGAATACAGAATCTACAAATGATATGTTCCCAAATAAACTTTTTCACCCCCTGCTCTCTGATGCGGGCAAGGAGAACAGCTTCTATCGAAGGAGAAAAATAATCAGTCGCCACTAATAAGAAGATTAAATTACCCGGGGCTTCAAGAAATGGTCCCACAATATCAAGTCCCCAACGAGCAAATGACCAAGGCTGAGATACGGTGTTTAACTCCTTAGCTGGAGCATGAATCAGACGAGCGTAACGCTGACATTGACTACACTTCTTTACATATTTCTTCGCATCAGCTTGTATATACGGCCAAAAATATCCTTGCCCCAGAGCTCGATAAGACATTGTCCTTCCTCTAGAATGAATGCCATATATGCCTTCATGAAGCTCGGCAAGGATTCCTTCCACGTCTACAGGATGAACACATTTCAGCAGGGGACCTCCGAAGGATTTTCTGTACAACTCACCATGCAACAAGGTATAACGAGGTGCCTTGTACTGAATTTGCCTTGACTCATGTGTGTCAATAGGAAGAATGTTGTCTTTTAAGTACGTTATCAACCCCGTCATCCAACTTGGAACAGGATTAACGAAAATCACTTTTCGCTGTGGTTGTAACTCGATAGAAGGATATGCTTGATATTCCGTGAGGATTGCCTTAGGTTCATCAGTTCGCAACATAGAAGCAAGGTAGGCCAAAGCAACAGCATGTCTGTTGTCATCTCTTCGAATGTGCTTGATCGCAATGACAACAAAGACTTTACATTGCTCACGAATAAGCGCCACATACCGTCTCATCCGATCGTCTTTACACTCGTAAATGTCTTTCATCTGATTCACCACGAGTTGAGAATCACAAAACACTCTTAATTTAGTGATCTGCAAATCATGGGCACTTTGTAGCCCTAGCAGCAATGGTTCATACTCCGCCTCGTTGTTGGAGACAGTGAAACCTAGACGCACCATCTTTTGAACTTTTATATTTTTCGGATTGATGAGTACAGCACCGAGTCCTGAAACACTCAAATTAGATGATCCGTCTACATATAAGACCCAATCATTCCATACTGCCAACTCGTCTTGCACACTTGCTCCGTTCTGCTTAACGGTCTCACTGTTTACCTCGTCCGGGAGTTCGTGGAAATCAAGATTTATTTCTGCGCCCTTTTCATCAACTGGGAAAATCTGAGAGATAACCTGCCATGGCTTGCCCCTTTTCAGAGATCCTTGCTCGATATTGAATGTCGAATTCGCTAAGTGCCACAACCCATTTGGACATTCTTCCTGCTAGCTCAGGTCGGCCCAACACAATTTTTAAATGGTATGTTGTGATGACCACGATAGTATGAGCATGAAAATAAGGATGAAGATTCTCAGCTGAAAAGACGAGCGCAAGACATACCTTCTCCAGCTTACTATAATTTGACTCCGCCTTCAGAAATGTCTTGCTGATAAAATATATAGGCTTCTTAATACTAGCACAACTCCTTAGCAGGACGGAACCAATATCCTGTTCTGAAACAGAGAGATAGAGATATAATATTTCACCAGGTTCAGGCACAGAAAGAATGGGTGCAGAACCCAAATACTCTTTCAAAGCTGTAAAGGCTTGAGAACACTCCTCCGTTCATTTGAAGATAGAATCCTTTCGCAGTAATTCGAAGAGGGGTTTACAACGATCGGATGATTTAGAGATAAAACGGTTGAGAGCAGCAATACGTCCTGTTAATTTTTGGATTTCTTTCTTTGACTTTGGCTCTGACATATCTATCAAGGCACAAATTTGTGCTGGATTTGCTTCAATGCCGCGCTGACTGACAAGATAGCCTAAGAATTTGCCTGAAGTAACACCAAATACACACTTCTCTGGGTTCAACTTTAGATTAAAAGTTCGAAGAATAGAGAAAGGTTCGATCAAGTCTGCAATAAGAGTAGCTCTCACTCGGCTCTTCACCACAATATCGTCAATATAGACTTCCACCGTCTTGCCGAGTACTAGGTTAAACATGAGATTCATAAGACACTGATATGTGGCTCCCGCATTCTTTAGACCGAAAGGCATAACGCGATAATAGAATAAACCACGTTCAGTTATAAAGGCAGTTTTCTCTTGATCCCTTTTTACTAGAAGAATTTGATTATAGCCCAAATAACCATCCATGAATGACAGTATTTCGTGTCCAGCGGTGGCATTGATAAGTCAGTCAATTCTAGGCATTGGGAAGAAATCTTTGGGACAGGCTTTATTGACACCAGTAAAGTCAATACAAACTTTAACCTTTCCGTTTTTCTTTGGCACAGCTACCACATTCGTAATCCAATCAGGATACTTCACCTCTCGAATGAATCCATACAAAATAAACTTATCGATCTCTTCATTGACGGCATCATGATAGGCCGGAGCAAGTCTTCGAGGCTTTTGCTTAGCTGGCGGAGCGACAGGGTCAACATTGAGATGATGACAGATGATGTCAGGATCTATCCCTGTCATGTATTTATGAGACCAAGCAAAGACATCAAGGTTCACCCTTAGGAAGTCTAGCAGTTCGATTTCCTCCTCCGTTGTCAAGCTCGTTCCGATCTGCAACATCTTTGACTCTTCGCCCGTTCCCAAATTAACAGTCTTCGTAGGCTCAATGGACGGTTTGCACATTACTTCGCTTGGACTTTCCTTGACAATGGACCCGATCTGTAATTGCTATTTGGGTACAATGGGTGGAGTGTAATCGCACTTTTGAGATGCCAACTGATCTCCCCGAATTTCCCTAGGCCCCTCTTGAGTAAGAAACTTTAACGCTTGATAATAAGATGAAGGGATTGCCCTAATCTCATGAGTCCACCATCGCCCCAAGAAAACATTGTATGGAGATGGCGCATTGAGAACGGAGAATCGAGTTGGCAGAATGATTGGACCGGCCGCAACGGATAAAATGATCTCTCCCATAGGCTGCATCGAACTACCGTCAAACCCAAACAAAGGAGTTTGAGCAAGCACAAGGATAGAGGGGTCTAACTTCATCTGCGTAAAGGCATGAAAATAAAGGATATCTGCTCCACTTCTAGAATCAATGAGCACCGTCTTGATATCGAAGTCGCCAATTCGCATGGTGAGAACGAGAGCATCATAATGAGGTCGGACCACAGTCAACATGTCTTGCTCAAAGAAAGTGAGAGCTTGTTCGATGCCTCTCGTGGCCGCTTGTACTTGGCACACTTCTGCGATATGGGATAACTTCCTTGATTTCGCTCTGAAATCCTGTTCCACGTCCATCATTGATGTTCGAGCTCTATAGATGACATTAATGATTCCCCTTGGCACTCCTGGTCCTTCTCCTCTAGTGCTAACATTATTTGAGAGCTCTTTGCCACAAAATTGAGGTTGTTGCTCCCTTGTGTGGGCTGTCCCACCATTACTAGGATCCAAAAACTCCGTCAAATAACCTTCTTGGACCAACCGTTCCAAATACTCCCGCAAGGTCTTGCAACGGTTGGTGAGAAGTCCCCGACACTTATGATAATAGTAATACTCATTTGCCGGTGGTCCTGTAGTGATCTCACGAACAGATCGCGCCGGCCACTCGAAGAAGGGTTTATCTTTCATTGATCTCATGATTGTTGATGGACTGACCATGAAATGAATACGATCTGCTCGGTCTTGGAAAGATTGATAGGGGCGCTTATCTGTTGCCTGATTGTTCCGATTACGAGAATCTTGATCATTTCTGGACCGCTCCTGGTTAGAGAGATAATGATATGTTTCTCGTTGCTGTTGCTAATTTTCCTGAATAGGACGTTTGTACGACTTGTTCTGCTGCTGATTATTGTTTTGGAATACTTCATTCGGGCGCCAATCTGGCTGATCCCGCTGTTCCACATACACTATCCTCTCTCGAGGTGTTCTTCGGAATGATTCCTCGTCACTGGAATACTCATACCTTCTTTTTCCTTTCTCCGATGATGATGCCCTCCAGACGGATTCCACCCCTTTTCTCTTTGGTCGCAGCATAACTGCAGTATCGTCTTCGTACCTTCCAAATTTGGCAAGACGAACCATCAAGTCTTCCAACTTGTCGGGATAGTCCAGAGCCAGAGACTTGTATAGATCTGAGTGTTTTAGCAAAACATTTTTGAAAGCGGCTATACAAGTCTCATCTGCCACTTTGTCGATACCGTTGGCCCCCGTTGTGAATCTATGTGTGAAATCCCTCAAGGATTCCCCTGGTTTCACTTTCAGAGAAAAGAGAGAATCTGCTCCTGCCTTCTTCTTCTTGTTCACAATGTACTGGTTGATGAAGACTGAACTAAGTTTAGTAAAACTCTTTATGGATCCGGGAGGCAGATTACGGAACCACTTGCTGCTGCGTCAATTAAGCTGCTCGGGAATGCTTTACACAGTAGATTATCATCTGGATTGCGAACGGCCATGGCATTCTGAAAGTCGAACAGATGGTCGAGGGGATCTCTCCTTCCATCGAACATACGAAAATTTGGTAACATGAATAATGAGTGAGTAGGTGACTCCACAATCTCCTTAGAGAAAGGTGACGTGCCCACGGCTTCCTTACACTTCTGGGAGAATTGATCAGATGTAAGCCTTCTCGAACTCTTGACACGGGCATTGATTAGGGCTTCTACATCTTTGAGCGTGAATCCCACCCTCTGATCAATGCTTCGCTCGGCAATAGTTGGCTCCGGAACGTCGTGGTTTCGTGGCTCCTCATGAGGACGACTGGTAATTCGTCGGTTACAGCGCTCCTGATGCTCTTGTAGCTTAGCATGGACTAGAGCATCTCGCTCAATATTATTTCGGGTAAATGTTGAGTCGCACGGTTGGACGTGCGGTTGATCCCGTTCTCGCCTTGGAGAAGGGACTAGCACGAATCTGGAATCAGGATTCTCCAGCCGCGGCAGAGAAAGTGGAAAAGTGAGTTGACGCTTGACCGAAAGCCTCTGTGATGGCTCAACATCCTCCTCTAACCGGTTGTGCTCCAGGATATCAAATCTTTCTTGCAACACCTGCTGCTGGCCATTAATTTGAGCCAGAATGGTCTGTTGCTGCTGTAGCAGAAGAAGAAGAGGATCAGAGACAGGTACATCTCTCTCGGTAGGGCGCTCAGAAGGTTCTCGAATTTCAGAACTGGGATTTTGCACAAAAGGAGATGCCAAAAGAGGCGTTTGAAGGGTTTGAGAAGTTTGGGCCCCGATCGCAGATAATAGGGATTGATCAGTCATGATGACAGAATTGGGTAGGATGAGCAAAAGGGAGTTTGGTTATTCCTCACAAGATCAAATCAACTTATCACTTTTTGAAGTGTAAGTGATTTAGAAAGAAAAGAGATTTTCCCACAGACGGTGCCATTTTTGTGCGGGAATTTTTCTCACTGTGCCAGATGTCAACTCCTGCTCCAAGTTTTGGTTCATCGGTAGAGGATTGAAGGTAGAGGGTTGGACCCTGCCTTGCACTCCGATGATGAAATAAGTACACGAAGAAGAAGAAGATGAACAGTAATGAAATTGAAATACTATAATGAGTAGATATGAAATATTTAGGAAGAGGGATCCCTTTACACTAAGTTTCTGGGGGTATTTATAGATTAAGCTCTGTATGCCCATAGATGGTTATGGATGATCATGTCATTTGCTTTACACTCATTACCAAATATGTCAGACATATCTCAAACCTTGCGTGTTACACGTGGGCGCCTACTATTTGTTTTAATTTGATTTGATATGACTATTCTCAAAAATGACCAGTATTAAATACCACGACAGTGCTTTCCGTTTACTGTCACAGTCAAAGAATCACCTCCTGATCATTTCCTCCGGATAGTCGGTCTCGTTATTGACACAAGCTCGGGATCGTTGTGTATGTACCGGGGTCAACCGAACGCACTCATCAAACAATGAATACGTTGTGTAAAAGACAACGAGAACGTTGTCAATGACACAACGATAATGCTATACGTTGTACAACGAGATCGTTCGTGAAACTAACAACAAAGGCGATATAAATATGACAACGGAACTCATTCATCCGAGGACGTGATATTTATCCGTACACATAACAATGAAGGCAAGCTCGTTCTCCAACGCTAAATTACCTACGAATTTTATCCCTTACAATAATCTTTTAAAAAAAATCAAAGTTAGGTATATAAACTTTTAGGGATGAGTGAATCTTAACTTCCAGTTAAATGAGTATTAAAATAGACACATGGTGGCCTGTAAAGCAAGGTCATCATTTTGGTCGGCCAAGGGCCAGACCAAATCCCATCCCACAAATTCTGGTTGGTTGGGTTCAAGTGTTCAACGAACTACATATGAGCCACGAGTGCTGCTTTAAAAAAGTATTAAACAGTCCTCTTGGTCTACTATCGTTTGTTGACTAGTCCCATGGTAATCCTCGTACACGGAACCAAATCGGCTGTGTTCTTCCCTTAGTAACCCAAACCTCGTAACCTGCTACCCGCTCCTTGCTCCAGCTCTCAAACCTCGCTTTCACCTCGGGAGCTCGATTTCAACTTTTGTAAACCTCGCTCTTATCTCGCCCTCACCTAAAGGTGCGGTTTTTGTGTAAAATTTTATTTTTATCCTAATTTTTCATGTGAAATAAAGTGTATTTTGTCATTTTTCTTTGTAGGGTACAAGATTTATATAAGATTTGTTAATTATTAGTGATCTTGTAATTGAATTTAGAATGATACATTTAATAATTCAATAATCATTTTGTTTGTTTGTTGTGATGAAAAATTTGAATTATGAATGATTTTATCAATTTTCTCTTAGAGTTTAAAAAACTAAAAAAGATATATTTACATCTACAAGTAATTTTCAAGAACATCAATATATATTTTATGTACATATATCGACGCTCCGGAGGTGCTCCCGACCCTATCCTAAATTGAAATTTGATGCTCTCGTGCTCTCGCTCCCGCACCCGCTCTCGCTCTACGCTCTGGTTACTTAGGTTCTTCCTTGTTCCCTATGGCCATGAGTATTGAAAGGTCGGATCCATTTGTGTGTACGGATTTAACCACATATTGGAGAGATTAGGGCTGTATTTGAGCTGGGCTGAGTCGGGCTTGGCCCTACTCGACTCGGTTTGAAATTTTTTCATCTATGCTTGAACTCGATTCTGTGTGAAATGTTTCCATCGATGTTCGAGATCGGCTTGGCTTGAGCTTAGATTAAATTATTGAAAAATAATTTTTAAATAAAAATAAATA
The DNA here is from genome assembly GCA_015143295.1 of Tetracentron sinense. NCBI lineage: Eukaryota > Viridiplantae > Streptophyta > Magnoliopsida > Trochodendrales > Trochodendraceae > Tetracentron > Tetracentron sinense. The sequence goes on along the minus strand of CM026566.1, from coordinate 39,731,709 downwards.
AATAAATAAATGATAATTATATTATTTATATGTATATATATATATTATTCAAGACGAGCCGAATCAAACAAGCCTTGGCTCAACCTCGGCATGAATACATTTTCACATTTTCAAACTCAAAAAATGGCTCGACTTGGCTCGATCGAGCCTATTTTTCGAGCTCAAACCGGGCTTTTTTCGGGCCGAGCCGAACTTCGAGCTAGCTCGGTTCGGATACATCCCTAAGAGAGATTACACGAGTTCGGATGGGTAGTTACGCATGCTAATAAGGACCCTCCTTTGTTTTTTTTTTTTTTTTTTTTTTGAGTTTGTTAAAAACTCGTGTTTGACTCAGCTCAATTTGGCTAGCTTATAAACGAGCATAGCCAAGGTTGAACACCTGGAAAAATTGACATGGTCATTAAAGCTCCGGCTCAATAAATGCTCAGCCCCTTAGGGTGTGTTCGGTTGAGGGGTAAATGGGTAGGAGAAAGTAAAGTGAAGTAAAATAAAGTGAAAGAATTGTATAAATTCTCTTGTGTGTTTGGTTTGAGAGACAAGTTTAGGGGAAAGTATAAATTTTCCAAAATTACTCTTTGCTCTTTTTAGGAATAAGGTTCAACAAAAGGATAAATTTGGAATTAGAAGTTTTTACTTTACTTTCTTTCACAATTCCAGCTTTTTGGTGGAATAAGATTTAGGTGAAAGTAAGAGAAAGTTCTTTTTAGGCTGTGTTCGGTTGAGGGGAATATGAAGGAAAGTGGGTGAAAGTGGAAGAAACTCCCATTTTCACCCTATTCAGTTTGAGGGATTTTGTGATAAAGGAAAACTTGAACTTTCTTAATAGTGTACAACTTTCTCTTACTTTCATCCAAACCTTATTCCACCAAAAAGCTGGAATTGTAAAAGAAAGTAAAATAAAAACTTCCAATTCCAAATCTACCCTTTTGTTGAACCATATTCCTAAAGAGAGCAAAGGATAATTTTTGAAAAAATTTATAGTTTCTTCTAAACTTTTATCTCAAACGAATTTATACAATTTTTTCACTTTACTTTACTTCACTCGACTTTCTCCCACCCATTTATCCCTCAACCGAACACACCCTTAGGGTAAAAAGTCTCGACAGTTCTCGAAAGTCTTATCCCTACATATTGCTTCCAAGGCTCTTTCTCATCTACATGTGTACATGTGCGCGCGTGAGAGAGAAAGAGATGGAGTCCGCAACGGCATCTATAGACCAGGCGCTACACGCTTTCGGGTTTGAGATCCAAGAAATCTCGCCGGGGAGGGTCACCGGCCAGCTAAAGGTGACGGAGAAGTGTTGCCAGGTGAGGCCTCTTTATAGTTTTATGTTAAATTCGTTGAATTTGATATTAAACTATGGTTGAAGTCTTTGATGATGAACTCTTGAATAAAAAAAAATATATATATATCAGAGATTTAAGGTTTTACATGGAGGAGTTTCAGCTCTCATCGCCGAGGCTTTGGCAAGCATGGGAGCCCACATGGCCTCCGGTTTCCAGAGGGTGGCCGGAATTCAGCTAAGCATCAATCATGTACAGAGTGCTGCTCTGGGCGACCTAGTGCAGGCCGAGGCCAGGCCCATTATTGTTGGCAAAACCATCCAGGTTTGCTTTGCTTCTTCTTCTTCACCTTTACCTTCTTAACAACGAACGTGGGACACAAACTTAACTTTCAAAGAAATTGGGGGATACCCAACTATAATCTATTTTCTTTTCAAAATATGGATGGTCATCCAATAGAATTTTGGGTTGGTGGGAGTAGTGGGGCCCAACCCTCTTGTCTTACTTCTGCTTTTGTTCGGACTCTGATATACGGATCTATTATTAGAACTACTGATGGGCCACACTACTCGTTCATGGCAGCACCAGGTCTGAATTGGGCCAGTGTCCTACTTTACCAGGACTGGACGAGGGAGGGGCTAACCCCTGGTTCTTGCCTCTTGACAGCCCCACTTTTTCAAGTTGGGATCACAGTCAATTGCTATTGAAATCGCACCCAGACCAGATGTCAACATGTTTCCCTTTTAACGCCCATTAATTATGGTTAAAATCCACTCCCTTACCTTACCTTATGTTTGGTTGCTAAGAAAACTAAGTGAAAAGAGAGAAGAAAATAAATTTTGAAAGAATTCAACTAAGAATTACATTATATGTCTAAAATTTTCTTTGTTTTTACTTTGAATCGCAATTACAAGTCAACACCTGTCCTTCTTCACCCCTATTAATTATGGTTAAGATTCATTGACTCTTTGGGTTCAATAATCTAACATTGGTTTTTGGAAAAAAAATATTAAAAAACTGTTTTCCACTAATCTAGACTAGGAAGCTCTGTAATCATGGAAATCCTTCCCACTATCTTTGTAGCCAAACACAGTCTGAAATCTGAATCTTCTTCAGGACTTACCTAATAATAATCCTGAGCAGCACCACCCAATGATGATCTCAAACGGTGATTCAACCTTACTCCCCCGTATTGGTAAACCAATATTTACTAGTCCTATAAAGCAATGTCCCGCTTCAGAAACAGACCCTGACTTGTTAAGAGTTTCCGTCTTTGAGAAGGTATGGGAGGTGCAACTGTGGAAAATCAATCCTTCAACCTCTGGTAGCAGAGAACTGACGTCGTCGTCCAGGGTCACTCTGCTATCCAACATGCCTGTCCCAGAGAACGCAAGGGACGCTGCCGAGCCACTCAAGAAGTATGCGAAGCTATGAGCCACTTTTATCGTTCCAAGTTCAGTTCTACCTTCATGGTTTCTACTTTGCTAACTTGTTTATCGTTACAATTGTCACTAGCACTGTGAGAGTTTGGCTAGCACTCCTCAACAAGCTTTTGATCTTATTTCAGATTCAGGAGTATCAGATTATGTTACCAAACATATAGTCTATAGTTGAGCTATAAATCTTTAAGCTACATACCTTAGCGTAACCGTTAAACATTTCCAACCGCTGCCATAATTAAGTGAAAGGTTTTTAGCGTTTTTCAAATGTCTCCTATATTTGTTTAATTGTTTGAGATGATGTATACACCCGGTTTCTGTTTCTGTTTCCGTTGTTATGTGGAGAAACTAGGTAATATTGAGAGTTGGGCCATACGATTAAAAATCTAAGGGTGACAAAGGTGCACATGCATTAAATGATGGGCCCACTTGATTTTTGGCATCGTTGGATTCCCTATCGTGCGGCCCATCTCGATAGTACTACTATCGAGAGTTTTAAATAACTTTTTTTTGTTATTTTAGAGCCCGTTTGATATCACTCCTAAGGAACAATTGTATAGAGAATTGTTCCTTAGGAGTGATGCCAAATAGGCCCTCAGTTACACATGGCCCACATAATTAATTGTTGTTTAGTATTTAAGTACACACCCTTCAATAGATCATAAATTCCCCTCTTCATTTACAATTGTGGGTATGCAAAGTGCACTTGGGTGCGGCAAAGGACTTTGGGCTTATGAGGTGCACTGTCGCCTAATATTTTGCTGATTTGAGACTTGGACCAATACCGGTGTGGAGACTTTGTCCAATTGAAACTAAAACAGCCTTAGTCCGATTGAAGATAAGGCGGATGGGGTTAACAGGGAATCTATTGCCAAATAGAAATTTGGGGTTAACTGCAGAACTGTTACCAAACAGTCAGGCATGCTAGTCAGTAACCAAACAGGCTGTATTAAATACTACCAAACAGGGAATAGACTTACAATTGCCATATAATCTGAAGTGAGGTAAGACTTGTGTCCAAACAAGGCAGACAATTGATTAAACAAATATCCAATTAATTAACAGAGTAAACTAGGAATTTGAGGCATAATAAGCAATTTGATTTTATAAATGAAATTGAAAAATTCTGAAGTAATTAAAAGGGCATCCTAAAAGAGATTGATGACCCGTCTCTTCCTATCAGCTCAATAGTACAAACTCGCAGGGCACATGTGAATCCATTGAATTTAATCCTAGAGATAGAACTGTCACATCTCTTATCAACTTCTCAACTGAGAATATCAAAAATTAAAGTAGTGAGTTGGTGCAAGTTTAAAACAATACACTAATACCTCACACACCTACATTCGAAGGATGTGTAATGCATCTGAGTGACATCGATACACCATTATGATGTTCTACCTAAGACTTCCCTCAGCAAGACAAGTTGCAGCAATTGAAACAACATTTCAAGTAAAAATTGCTGTTGGCAAACAGATCCCATACCCCCCTCCCCCATCAGGATGGGCAGCAGTGCTCGCTGTTGTGCAACACCCAACGTCCACAGAGGGTAGCCCCACATGTTTCTAGACAGAGACGGGCAACAACGAACATTATTGCCCATCCGAACTCCCTCCTCCACCGCAGAAAAAAAAATGGCAAAAAAAAAGAAAGATCCCATACCATTGGGGAGATGGTGCAAGTCATTTTGCATGAAGAAATGGAAGGTCGTCAATAAACTCTGCCAGGAAATGTGAGCAAAGCATGTTTGTTTAGGGTTAATTATTCGTGATTAGGATTATTATATTTGAATCAAGTAAAATAACATCATTTAAGGTTAATTTATATGATTCACTCCTGTAGCTTGACTCAAACAAAACAACGTATATATAAGTTTTGCAATTTGCAGGATCAACAAGAGCAGCAAAACACACCCCCACCTCTTGCGTGAGTGGTAGGGGTGTGACCTTCCCATGTTGGAGGTCTAGGGATCTAATCCACCCAGGTAAGAGTAAGCAAGAGCTCCACTGTCCAAGCTAACCCCTACTACTACAGTCTGACTCTACTAAGAATTTCTATCACCAAAAAAAAAAAAACAAAAAAAACACACAAACAAGAGCAGCGAAACTAGGGTGTCCTAGAAGATACCTTAGAATCCCCTTAGCCGCTGAACGGTATTTATATTTTAAAGCCGAAGGACCTTTCAGTCATTTCACTTTGGTTTATTCTATATACAGAGAGACGGGGTGATTTTAGATCTCATGGTCGATCAAACGGAGTAAGCAGAGGCCTTTCTCAGAAGCGAAATTCTCTCCATTAATCCGTAAATTTATTTCCTTCAATCTGTCTCTTTGATTCTTTCGCAGAACTCTAATTTTTAATCTGTAATTTTTTTATTTTTCCTGTAACTTAAGGAATCCCCAAATGAGCTTCTTCTGTGACTCTTGGAAGTTGATCTAATTTTTCAATTTGTCTTTTCTTCTCTCACAAATCCTCTTTCTGATAGTCCAAACGGTTTGAATCATGAGAGCCTCGGTTGACGGTTTTTTCTTCCGATTTTTGATTTTATAGTGGTCATTCTAGGGTTTTCTGGATCCCTTTAGTTTCTGGAATTCTAGGGTTTATGTATCTCGGATATTTCATTATTATGTGTTTTAAGAATTTGATTAGAGTAACGAATCTTTTCAGCTTTCTTTGATTGGGAATATATGTGAGCTGCCCTTTATTTAGGGTTAGTGGAAAGAACTTGCTTTGGTTAAAAACCGGAGTGCATGTTTATTAGTTTGGAATATGCTGTTAGTTCTAGTGAATGGTAACATCTGAGCATTTTGAGTATTTGTTCAGAATAAATTTGATGACTTTAACAAAACATCAGACAAATTTGCTTTTGGCGTTATTGAGTATTTTTAATTTTATTAATTTACTGTGGAAAGGATTATGCTTAATATGTTGATTTTTCATCTTATTTTATTGTTTGATTAAATTTAGTAGATATTTAGATTAGGATTTGTTTATCTTGTTTGAGTTCTCTTGTAATGGTTGGAAGTTAATCCATAAATATGGGTCTTGGGTACTAGGTTAAAAGTAAAAGAAAATATGTGAGTCCGTTTGTAGATTTTGTTCCCTCTAAGAGGCATGTATGGAGGTCAAACCCCCTTGAGGTGGTCATATCAATAGGAATTTGGTTTGCTTTGTCCCTTTTTAGGTTATTCTTTTGCAGGTTTGTAACATTTGGTATCAAAGCACTTTCTTGGTCTGGTGACTGTTTTCAATGGATGGATTAATGGAGGAATTAACTGTTAACATTTAACAAGGTCAAAGGGTGGAGGAAAACCTCCTCAAACAGTTATTAGGAGGAAGACCCCACCCCTTCAATGTGGTCACCTGTCTTTATGGCTCTCGTTACCATTACTCTTATGCAAAAGTCAGACTTGGTGGAAGATCTCCAAAATTCCAACCCTTGAGGACAAGGTTTTTTCAAGGGTAGTGATGGAATGTTATGATCATATTTATAAAGTAAATAAATTAGGGATTAAATTAGATTTACTTGATAGATTTGTTTATCTTATTAGAGTTTGTGATATTTATGTCTTCTTTTAAGACTTGGATTCATTCTATAAATAGGGGTCTTAGGCACTATAGTGTTGAGTAAAAGAAAAGAAATGAGTTTGTATGGAGGTTTTGCCCCCTCGAAGAGGCATGAATAGAGGTTTAGTCCCCTCCAACTGGTCATATCAATAGAACTTGGTTTTCTTTGTTTCTTTCTATGTTATTATTTTGCAGGTTCGTAACATAAATCTATTAATTGTTTTGTTTATGATATAGGATGGACAATAGATGGTATGATGATAGACAAGATACAAGTGCTCTACATAAACGACTACGGGAAAGGGAGGAGGTAACCAATGTTTGAAGAAAGTTCATTTTTTATTATTATTATCAGTAAACATGGTATCATTGTATTTCCGTATAATACTTTTAGAGGGGGTCACCGTTTAAAACTACGTACTTTTGGCGTGTTACATGTTTTACGCGTATTACTATATAATACCCGTTGAATACACGAATTACGTATTAAACGCGTACAATATGCGTGTTTTTGCCGTACTTTTATCGTGTTAAACACATATTCCATATTAAATGATTGTTATCAATTAATATCATGATTTTTATTTATGTATAATTATTAATTATTTTTTAATTTTCTCGTACTTTTACCGTGTTTTTGCCGTATAACACCTATACTCCCTGAATGATCATTGTCGTATTATGCCTGTACTCGTACTTGGTAACTATGGCCCTAACCTTAAATGACCTAAGCTAAACCACAAACTAGGAGATAAAATTGAGTACCCCCTTATCCACAAAATCGTCCCTGATTGAGACTTTGTCAAACAGTAGGTTATGTGTCTGTTAGTCTAACTTTGTCTTGGGGCAATGATACCCATGCTACTCATTTTGAGTAAATCCAATGCATTACTAACTGGTTGATTCTTTTCACACGGATACATGGTCATATCGTTTCCGTGTAAAAGACAATGTTGCAACATGTAACCTTGCTAATTGCCAGGATCAATCTCCCCGTGGATAAGAAATTGGCTGAAATATTTTGCTCTCTCTCTCTCTCTCTCTCTCTCTCACATTACCCTAAATCAGTTTAGAGCCTTAGGGAATCCTGCTCCTAAACCCCAAACCAGCTTCCATCAGTTTAGAGCTTTGAATATTATCCAGAATAGAAATCAAGGCCGATGCCTTATGGTGAGGCTTAGGGAATCCTGCCCCTAAACTTTCAAACAGAAATTAAAGCCGCATACATAATATATGAGTGTATATATATATTTGTAAAGATTTGAGTTCTTTTCTATTGGTCCCCTAATTTATTTCGCTTTGCTTACAATTGAACTTTTCTTAAAGGTAAGTTTTTGTTCTATAAATATAAGATCTTGCAATAGTCTTTATGTTCATTTTCTTCTAATACACTGTGAAGGCATAAAGAATTCTAAGATCTCCATGTGATGAAGTGCTTTTTTTTTTAATCGGTAAAATAAATATATATATTAAAGAAAAGAGAAAGCCTTGCAGTTTATAGAAGTGCTTTTTTATGTGTGTTTTTGTTGTATAGGCATATGAGGATTCCCTTATTGAGGATCAGGGAGGGGATTTTCGTCTGCCAATTGATCAAAAGCCCACAGAAAATCTTGATGTAGATAACATGGAACAAGCATCATTGGACACGCAATTGACATCATCTAATATAGGGTTTAGGCTTCTCCAAAAAATGGGGTGGAAAGGAAAGGGTCTTGGCAAAGATGAGCAAGGTACCGATGACTATATATGCTTCATATCTTATGGTATTTTGTAAAAATTGTGAATTCCCCTTAGCTCCTCGATCATTGTGTTTGTGTGAGTTTCACTTATGGTAGCAATCAGCATTGCCCCTTTGCTGTGTGCAAAATCATTTTTTTTGTCTGTAAATATGGAATGTCATAAAAGGAACTTACAAGGGCGTTCACCAATTAATGATCACCAAGGAAACAACATACGAAGCAAAATTCGAGCGGCAGGCAATGGCCAAACAACCAGACCTAACCTGGAGCAAGGAGAAGCAACATCTCCAGCTTCTCAAAGTCATTCGTAATTTGACACCAAATGAGAATGATAATTTGACACCAAGAGAGAATGACATTGACGATTTGTTTATTGTATGCTTTATAATGAACATACAATGCAATGTTCAATATCAATGTCAGTGATGGTATGGTTTTATGGTGTTTTTTTATCTTCCAATTTCCGCTTCTGTGAAACAATGAACTTTGGTTTAAAGACTATTCATATATCCACCTTTAGTGCTATAGCAGTTTCTTTGTATTTTATCGTTTGTCAAAGAATATTCCAAATTGAGAGTGTTTTATAGTTTAAGATGTACTACTTCTATTCCACATTGTTAGACGAATGGTTTTCATGATTGCCATGTCGGTTTCGTGGTAAATTTCTCCATTTGAGATGAAAAGTTTTGCAGATTTGATTTTGTGTAGGATCCCGTAGTCATGGTGAATTTGGGGAAAATTAGGACAAAAAATTTAATTATTCAATGAAGTTTAATGAGTTGAAAAAAAAACTCTTAAAAATTCAAAATACTCTAAAATAAACCTAAATTTCTGGAAAAAATAGCATATAGCTGTAAATATAGAGTAAAACAAACCTTGAATTGTCTATTTACCGATAAAAAAAAAAACGTTGAATTGTCGATTCCAAAACATCCACATGTAATTGATTTCTTTAAATATTGGCGGATTTGATCGTGCTTTTCTAAAGTGGAGTTGTTATTTATTACTTGAGAACACAAATCAAAAAAAGATTTAAAAGATATTAGGTTTTAAAAAGGGCCTCTGATGAATTCCTACCACATTTAGGGTTTTGGTCGAAATTCCCTTCATTTTGACTTAAATCTGTGAATAAACACAAATTTATGAAAGTTATATCCTAAATATCGCAATATTTTGCAATATGTGATATATCCCGTAAACTGCAATAAGTTAAAAACAAGGAACATTTATTTGTAGAGATGTTTTTCACGAAACTGCAAAAGTTGACTGCTTTTATTTTTCACAAATTTTGTTCAGATATTGCTATTTTCCAAACAATTTTAGTAGGATTTAGATGCATTTCAATCTTGGTATCCGAACGGAATGTAATGAAAATTGAATAAGTTTGCTAGAAGCTTTTAGCATTTGAGAACATTTTAGATAGAACTATTGCATTATCATTTTTTCTAATTTGACATGTATTTCCTGTTCCCCATTGAAATGAAAATGATGTGAACTTGCATTTCCGTCTTTGAGTTGATATTTTGACTATCAACAACTGAAAATGTCTCGTTCATTATATTTTCTTTTATTATGTTGTTTGACAACACCCTTTGCATTGATGGTATGTGAAGGGATGTCTTGAATGTTTTGATTCTGGGAGTTGGATTGTATCTGATACCTAGTTCATATATTCAAAACCTATTTTACAGTGGACTTGTTATCTTTCTTGTTCTTCCTAATAGAAATATGAGAAGTCAGATGTTGAATAGACTTTATTTTTCTCTCCTTGTTTGGTATGATTACTATTATAGGCCTTCCTTAAGGCACTATTACAAATCTTCCAAGAAATACCTAATTTCTCCTGAGAAATACCGAGAAAACATCTAAAATTTATTTCCGTTTTTACTACGATGCATTAAAAATCTCACGAGAAATACAATTGTTCTTTTTATCACGTTAATATCGCGAGATTTAGCTGATATTTTAAAAATATGGCGAGCAATACCTAAAATTGTTGTATTATTTAATGTAATTTTAATTATGTTTTTAATCATTGCCGATATTTAGGCGAGAAATACTTGGGAAAAAACTCCAAATTTGAAAATCACCCGAGAAAAATTTCAGCCTATAAAACCTAAGAACGAGATTTGTAACACTGCCTTAAGGCATCACTCATTTTGGATCCCTTTGGATTTGGGCATTCTCCCTACTTCCCTAAAAACTCGGGCCAGTCTACTTGACTTGATAGAATTTCGGGTCGACTCACCCAAAAAACTCGATAGCTCCCTTTTACTCGAGTGACTCGGTTGAGTCGGCCGATGACTCGAAAGACTCGGTTGAGTCACTTGAGGACATAGATGTTTTTTTTTTTTAAAAATCTCGTTCTACCCATATCAAGGTCTCATTCGAGAAGAAGTGGAGGATTCTAATTTATGAAATTAACAATACATTATTATTTCTGAAATTAGGATTGATTTGGGCTTTTAGCATTACAATTACTTTAGGACTGTTTTTAATTTGTAAGTTTTTAATAGAATTGTATTAAGTATATTTAATTTTGCAATAGAAGTCTTTTATCCATGTTTGATAATATATACTTCCGAGTCGGTCGACTTTTATTCGAGTTTTTCGAGTTACTTGACCTAGCTAACTTTTGAGTTGAGTCAAGTTTTCGAGTTTTTGAACCATGGTCTTGAATGCTTTGATTTTGGGAGTTGGATTGTATCTGATACCTAGTTCATATATTCAAAACCTTTTTTCCAGTGGACTTGTTGTCTTTCTTGTTCTTCGTGATAGAAATTTGAGAAGTCAGATGTTGAATAGACATTGACTTTTTCTCCTTGTTTGGCATGATACTATGATAGACCTTCATTAAGGCATCACTCATTCTGGATCCCTTTGGATTTGGGCGTTCTCCATACTTCCCTCAGCTCTTTGATAATTACTTTGTTTTTCCGGGTGTTATGTGCAGGAATAGTAGAACCAATAAAAGCCGGGATTAGAGATCCTAAATTAGGTGTTGGCAAACAGGAGCAAGATGATTTTTTTACTGCTGGAGAGAATGTCCAGCGGAAGAAACTCGAAGTCGAGGTAGAAGAGACCGAGGAACATGCAAAAAAGCGGGAGGTATGTCATCAGAGTCATAGCTTGTACATGTTGCCATTATCAGATATTTGTGAGGTTGATGTGTTACTTTTTGTGAAACCTACATCTAATAGCAGAAGGCAGTATATAGCATATATGTATGTCTTTTGACGGGGATGGTATATCATAAGGGAACATCAACTTTGGAGGTTCTTGAGAATTTCGTGCAGTTTTTATTACCTGGTGGCTTCTACTGCCTGCTTCGTGCACATTATGAAAATCCAGGTGATAGCAGAGCGTGAGCAGAAAATTCAAACAGAGGTGAAAGAAATACGTAAGGTGTTCTACTGTAATCTCTGCAACAAGCAATACAAATTGGCCATGGAATTTGAAGCTCACCTGAGCTCATACGACCACAATCATAGAAAGGTAAAAGGGCTTTCATAAGCTGATACCATTTCGGTAGAGTTCTGCATTTATGTCGGGTGTATATATTTCAACCTTTTCTAAAGCTGGTGCTTCCCTTGTACGAGCCTTGCAGCGTTTCAAAGAAATGAAAGAAATGCATGGTAGCAGTCGTGATGACCGGCAAAAACGAGAACAACTACGTCAAGAAAAGGAGATGGCCAAGTTCACTCAGATGTATCGATTCATATGTTTCTTTCCATAACCTATACAATTTCTTTTACTCAGCACTATATTATTTATTATTATTATCCATGGAGGGTCAATTCCAATATGATTTTATTTTAAAACTATTTATTGCTGATTAGTGCGGATGCTCATAAGCAGCAACAGCAGCAAGAGCAATCTGGTGCAGTTCCTGCTTCTGTTGCATTGAGAAATGCTACTGCACTTGCAGATCAGGATCAGCGGAAGACATTGAAGTTTGGGTTTGCCTCTAAGGTTAGTACATCCAAGGTATGTCCAAGTGGCATCTAGGCTTTGCAGTTGCCTTTTCTTTTATGGTATCTAGTTTATGCAAGGATTAAAAAATACGGTTTTGGGGGATGTATCGGTCCCAACTAAAACCTATACGTATCGGACGATACGTATAATTTTTTCTTTTTCTTTAAAAAATAAAAAAAATTAAATTAAATTTTAAAATAAAGTCAAATGAGTTATAAGAACCAAATTTACCAAATATAAAGTCATGGGAAGCGACTCAAAGACAAAGTAGCAAACACAATTACAATTATAGATTGAATTAAAACATACATCGGTCCCAACCGAAACCTATACGTATCGGTTTCGGTATCGGTTTCAGATGATACGTATAATTTTTTTCATTTTCTTAAAAAAATAAAAAATTTTAAATTAAATTTTAAAATAAAGTCAAATGAGTTATAAAAACCAAATTTACCAAATATAAAGTTATGGGAAGCGACTCAAAGACAAAGTAGCAAACACAATTACAATTATACATTGAATTAAAACATACATAACTAGTAAACAATACGTATCACCCGTTTTGTATTGGTTTTGGTGATTTTTAATACCATGGGTTTATCTTGCAGTCTTTAGAAACCATTTCGGTCTTATTACAAAGGAACTATGTTTTGTGGCCTCATGTAGATTTGAAAATGCATCTCTATGGCTTTTCCTTTTCATTGTTGTTACCTACTTCCTAGCCTAAATAATAGAGAACCTCAATACCCTAATTGTTCAGTATCTTCCGAAACTTTAGAACTCCTGAAGTTCTTTTCTAAACAATGTGAGGACTTATTCTTAGCTGATAATCCTTTCAGCTTTTGTACTAGAGTAGACTGAGTAGTCCTATGATATTTTCTGGAGGATGATTTAGTGATGCCATATTAGTACAAGGTTTTGCTGAGTATGCAATGTTGAGATTTTATATATTCTGTTTCTAGCTAAAATATGGGCAACGTTTGTAACTTGTCAAGGAGTATGAGAAAATGTATAGTTAAAAGTTGTGGGATAGAGTTAATTCTAGAATTCATCTTCATAAATCAGGTTTGTTACCAGGATATGTATTATAGAGAAATAAACTAATATTAAAGGGGTGCGTGGCTTATTAATCGAAGGGTTTTTTTATTATATGCTCTGTTTGTTTCGATGTAAAATTGGGGAAAACAAATCAACATTTTTTCGCGTGTTTGTTTGAACATAAAATCTTTTGCAAGAGAACATTTTACGGAAAAGAAGCAACTGTTTGCGGAAAATGACTTGTGTTTTAAAAATCCTTATGTCATATTCTCGTAAAATCTGTCCCTTTAAATGTTTTTTAAAAATGACAGAAGGGGTCTTCACACATATTTATTAAAATGACAAAAAAAATTATTAGTTACATTTTAATGACATAAATACCCCCGTTACATGTATTTTCTAGAATTACAAAATATCTCCACATGTATTTCTTAAAATGACAAAAACATCCCTCTACATGTATTTTTCAAAGTGACAAAATATCACTCTTCAAATATATTTTCAAACTGATAATAATACTCCTCTTTACATATTTTTTTCAAAATGATAAAAATACCCTTCTTCATTTAGATTTTCCAAAATGACAAACACCTCTTACATAAGATTTTCAATTTTCCTTTAGTCTAAATACAAGAAAATATTTTATTTTCAAGGATGCAACCAAACAACAAAAAATAAGGAAAATAATTCATCTTTAACATAAAAGCATTTACACTGTAAATGATTTACAAAAACCATTTCCGTGCAAACAAACAGAGCCATAGTTGAGCTTCATGCAAGAGATCATACGAGTGTAATTGGTTCTCACTAGATTCAGAACCTTCCAGAAAAACAAAAACTGCAGAACCTTCCAACAAAGACTTGTGCCTGTTTTCATCTGTATATTTTTGTACTGCAAAAACTTTGTTCTTTAGCGCCTTACACTCATATAGATACATGTCGTTATTAACTTGGGTTGAGAAATGTTGTACCTCCAACTAATTTGTTGCTTTCTTTGAATTCTCACAGAATTCACTTGGCAGTGCAAAGAAGTCAAAATTAGCTGTGCAGGTATCCTCGGTTTTCAACGATGATAGTGAAGACGAATAGTGATTTTTGTCCTTGAAGGAAATTACTACCCGGAGCTGGTTGGGAATGCATCATTTCTCATGTGAGGTTGCAACTAGATAGGGTTTTGTATAAGTAACATATGTACTTTTAAATGGTATAATATATATTTGCATTGTCTCATGGTTCATGTTGCAATGGGATTAAACATTTATGTCACCTCGTCTTATGGTTTTATACATTTTGTCGGGCCAAGGACCCTTTCTAAGTACAGGTTATGCACTTAAAATTGATGGTCAAGGCATGGCATTTTCTTTGGAAGAATCAAATGAGAAATTTCTTAGTCTCCATAGGCATGTGCTGTAAGTACTTTCCAACCCAGAATGATAGAATCTACTTTGTATTTGTACAAATTTCCTACGATCATCATGTAGATATCCTTTTCTAACAAACTAAACCAATATGGCAACCTCCAACCCTGGAGAGTGAAAATTATATGAACGTGTACATGGAGCACGATGTTATGTTTGGTTGTTGAGAAAATAGGTGAAAACATAAAAAAGAACATAAAATTTTGGATTTTTAATACAATTTTTAGTTAAATTTTGTCCAATTTTCTTTTCTTTTCCATGTTTTTACTTATTTTCTCGGCAACTAAACTTATCATGAAGGCAAACTTATAAATGAAATACTTTGGCAACGGGTGGAAATACACATTGGTTGCTTTTGCAAAGGATGGGTATTTTTATTAACTTTTTCTTGTTGCAATTTGGGCAACATTCAAAGTGGTTTGTCCCAAATGTATTTCGAAGTGCCTCCTAAAAATGCCTCTTATTATGCATGCGCTATGTCTACCATATTAAAGCTCATTCATCAAGAGCCACATATACTACGAAACTTTGTAATTTAGTGCATGCATCTTTTCGGACTTTGATCCGTGCATGATTTTTTTTTCTTTTTTAGTGTAGGTAAGGGAACACTAAACATACACACGATGATACCTAAGGTAACTGTCAACCATAAGAGTAAACCCACGCACTCACTCCGAAAGAGCCTGCCTAATGGAATACACATGACTAATGGAAGAGTTGTGCATCATTTCTTTTATTGAGCACGAATCAGAAAGATTACTTTCAAACGGCTGGAGTGAAGGAGATGGGTAATGAAAAGAAGAATGGGTGATCTAACTTGCAAAATTCAGTAGCCGGAGGACGTGCATCTTAGGCATTTGTGTAGGGTGAGCCATGGGTTCCCAATTTTAGATATTGGTATTTTAATTTTAATTTAATGAAAATGTTATCATGTAACTAACACATACTCTAAACTCACACACACAGCCAGACCTAAGGTAGCCGCTAAGGTGCCATAAGGGTAAGTCCAAGCAACCACTTCAAAAGGGCATGTCTTAAGGAGGGTTGATGGTCTGGCTTGGTGATCTGGTGAGCAACGTGACAGAACTCCAAATAAAACTGTCATAAAAAATACTCTGGACGATGCAAAGGCTTAAAAACCTCTAACCCTACCCCCCACACACACAGAGTCGCTATTAGAGATTCTTCATATAATAACCAACAAAGTTTATCTCCTATCAAATGTACTGTTTTGAGTCTTTTAACGATTCTCCACTCCTCACGTTAGAGCCTAGGCTTTTTTAACCATTAACAGACAGTTTGGAAGAAAAAAAAAAGTTGATGGTAGCCCAAATGTAGAACCATGGTCAAGTGATCCGAACCGACCCAGGCATAGTCACCCAAGGCGCAATTGCTTAGGAGCATTACACTAAATAACTTATAGCCATGTGATTGCACAGGATTCATAATCACAATCACAATCACAATCACGTACATTTGATACTATGTAACAGAGTTTTGCTCGAATAAAAGAGAGAATACTCAAACTTCCAGAGATTTCACTTGAATTCCTCATCACATGCTAAAAAATGGGCCCTGGTTGACATGCAACTATGAGGTCACGCCCATTACAGTCTTGCTTCCCCTCCGAAAATATAGGGGACAATGGCCTCCCATCATTCCATCATCAGCTGGGCCACGAATCAAATCATTGAGTGAAGAGAAAATGGCCTTTCATTATCAATATATTACAAGATATCTTGCAACTGTGACACAAGGACTAACTAATTAATTACACACACAAAAGGACCATTTGGGCACGTTGATGCAAAATCAGCAGTACATTGTTGATTGGTGCAAGATAATCAAGATCACTTGTACAAAAATGTTATCCAGATTGCTGCATCCAGACAATGATATTTCAGCATAGAAACCCTTGATTCCACAACATAGATGGTCCTACAACTTTGCCAAATCTTTTTTTATGAATACTAATAAGCTATTTCAATAGACTAGAATGGCAGAACAGGATTCATGTTACCAACCACAAAGAAGAAGACAGGTTGATACGTCTACAAATACCATACCAGAATAAGAACGCTCTACCAAAGTCAGAGATGAACTCTGCCCATCTAAATGAGTCAAACATGGATTGTTTCTCTTCCAGATTTCATACCATAATGATATTGGGGCAATTGCGTCAGAGAACTGAAGACTGCTCAAGGCATCTTTATTTGTCACAAGGGCTTATGGCAATTCCTCATGGACATTAAACTAGTCCTGAGTCCTGACCCAGGAAATGGGAAAAGAAAAACCATCATGTTCACAACCAGACAGTATTTTCTTTGTAATTTCTTGCAGAACAGTTACTCCAATATTCCAAAACTCGATAAGTATCGGTGAAGATAACAATCAAGATTCCATCCCCATGAAACAACATCTAACATAGTTCCTCATGTCCGGATCTCCATTCTGAACATGGTCCAAGATTATCAGCTCAATTAGAACTGAAGGGAAAGTACTTCTCAGAATGGATTCCAGACAATCAAGTATAGGTGATGATAAGACCCAAGGAGAAATCAAAGGACGAACAGCACACAAATGCTTTGGTTTCCCCACTCTCTTCCAGCAACCAACACGGAAACCAGCACTAAATCATGGTACCTGCTGACAAACCAGGATTCATGAGGAAGTGGTACCTCCAGTCTTAGATATCATCCATTTTCTGTGTATTATTGCACACTGTACGAGTGTCTGGAATTCTTAGTGAAGTCTATGTTGAAAAAGATGATCTTTCAAGTTTTTTGGAAAAATCTTAGTGAAGTCTTTGTTTCCTATTCCATTCCAGACTCCCAGAAACTTGTTCCCAAACACAAATGGTAATTTCTCCACCAAATCCTTTTTCAGCACTGATCCGGTGTCTTTCCCTCATAAGTGTTTGGAATTCATGTGCTCCGCATAAGGTAGAAATGTTAGTTTGGACCTAGTTTCACAACAGGGTTGTTACATGTGATATGCGTCAGAGGAGGAAGAAATGTTACCTACCTCCTCAGTCTGTCTAATGTGTATGCAGTGTGGAGTCTTCTAGTCACCTGTTCATCCATATTGACTTCGGCAGAGAGGTTTGGCACCAAATTTTAGTGAAGTCTATGTTTCCTATTCCATTCCCAACTCCTAAATCTTGTTCCCAAACACAAGGGGTAATTCCACTACCAAATCCTTTTCGGAGAGCTCACTGAGGATCACAAAGAGTCAGTGTCCTTCCCTTATACAAGTGTTTGGTCCATATGAGATAGGAGATCTGGCAAATTTTCTTCTTCTGGTTGATATGTCCTGGGTTTGGCACCCTAGAGCAATGGAGATCTGACCATCTTGATGAGAAAGAGTGGACTATGCGGTATCATGCTATTCATTCCATCTTTAGTCCATTTGAGAAGAGAGGATGAATATAGTTTATTCTGGAAACAATACAGGTGTGGTTGGTGTTAATGGTAGGATAAAAGCCAGAGTGACATTAAGGGTGATGGTCTTGGCTTCTTGGACTATGCTTTGGTTTCCCCACTCTCTTCCCTTCTTTCAAGAGGTCCATAGCTTCTTTCAGTGGTGGTGGTATTATCTCTTGTTTCTTAGGACCAGTTGGGGTGACGACATCCGACCATGCTGGCATCTTTGCCTTAAGACAAGCCTAGTCTTCTACAGATCCGAGGAGTTCCCTACCATCATTATAGAGGGTGACTCAAGGGATGCAATTAGATGGGTGGAGGGGAAAACAACGGCCCTGGAAATAAACTTTCACAAGGGAACATCTAGTTTTCTTGGATCCCCAAATCTGCCAACTAGACAGCACATTCTCTAGCCAAGGAAGGTTTTGGGAGAGAATCTCTTCTTCATGCTGTTGGGTTCTCGTAGTGAGCATGTAAGGCTTCTATGGCTGGTTTCTTTTCCTTAGCTCTTGATATGTAATACCCTTTTATGGATTCTTTCAATAATATTTCCTTGTTACCGATACCACTAAAAAAATAAAAACAAAAACAAATATCACACATTTTTGGGCCTTTACACCAAAAACAATATAGGAAGAACAAGCCAAAAGCACAGAAAACAAACAAAAACCCCTAATGCTCAATTTGGAACAGTGAGATTGGATCGCAAGACCATCTATTATTCTCCACAAACAATGAAAATAAAAAACATCAAAACCAATACGAAACGAGCGATACGTATAGGTCTCAGTAGTCCCCTATACGATATTTATAATGATACGAAACGGGCGATACATATCACTTATTAGTTATTCATGTTTTAATTCATCGTGTCATTGTAATTTTGTTTGCTACTTTGTTTTTTAGTCACCTCCTATAACTTTATATTTGTTTCTTATAACTAATTTGATATTTTTAAAATTATCCTAAAAAAGAAAATTTTATATGTATCGCCCGAAACCGACACGTATAGGTTTCGATTGTGACCGATACATCCCCCGAAAGCGTATTTTTAATCCTTGCCACAAACTGTGGTCAAAGCATCTACAAAAAATTAACTGACAGCCCTTTCCCAATTCCTCCAAAGATGCCAGATAAACAGAACTTGACACCTTGATAGGGTGTCAATCTGCCTATAAAGTCTTTACAATGCTTACCTCTATATTGGCATCACAAATTTTAGAAGGAAGACAGCCGTTTGGAGTCTTTGGATAGCATATGAATCAATCAAACCTATTGCCTAGAAGTTGGAATTAATGCATTTACAAATATGAATCTGAGTGAAGCCTGACGCAGCACGGGGACTAAATGTTTTGCAAAGTCTTGGGCCATCTAAGACAACCATCCTCCAACCTGAGCACAAAGGTCGGTTAGCCCAAAGTCAAGAAGCCCAGTATTCGCCCACGCTTCAATACAAGAATGCTCAAACAGTAAGCAGCCTATTCAGGAACTTTCTAGAATAGGGCCTTGGGAAAAAAGCATTTGAAGGTTTTAAGGAAGCATCAGCAAAAAGCAAGTCATCTACATGATTGAAATTAGAACGAGAGGATCATCATTTCCAACATAAGCGAGATCTTCTTTGAATCCTTGGATAATAAAATCAGTCCATCAAATTATTTAGCATGAGCCACTTCCATCCTGCCAGCCTGAGCATCTATTTAACAAAAGAGAAAGAAATGGATAGATAACTTGGATATATGGAGGTTTCTGATTTCCAAAGACAATGAGAGCAGGGAAAATCTTGGAGCTAATTAAGCTTTCCCAACTTGAGGCAATGAGCAAGAACAAGGTAGAACAAGGACTAAAAGAGCAACAAAAAATTTTCGATTATCACTGAATGAGGTCAGTGGATAATGAACTCCCTCAACAGCCTGAAATTAAGGATACCTACTCTCCAGCTCCAATAGACAGCATTTATCTCTCCAAAGTCCAAACAAACTGCTTTGAAGTTACTAGCAATCATAGGCCCAAAAGAAAATTTTACTACTATTGCAAAGATGCAATCCGAATAACCTCTTAGCTAGAACAATAAAGAATGCCTATTATCCATTGACAAGTGCAGGAAATGCCCACAAGAAAAAAGAAAGAATTTGCCCAAAATGAAAAATAAGCACTCTCACAAATCCCAAACAAACAGAAATATATCAAGAAAAACATTTACGATGGGAAGAAAAAAAAAGCCCCACAAAGTAGAGGCACTGCAGAAGCAAAGCAAAGAGATTAATGCAAGCATGTAATCCTAACGGTAGCACCTTCTATTTCTCTCAATCCATCCACTTTCTCAAATCATAAACTACACAGATGGAAGGAATTTAGAAAAGATACAGAAGGCTGGAAATCTTATTTTTTTAAAAAAAAACTTATAAGTTAACTGTTCTATCACATAAGGGAAATGCTTTACCAAAGAAGTTCTTCTACCACATAAACAAAATGAAGTAAATGCAAACTAATGACTACTAGCTGCAATATCAATTGAGGATCAAGGACCAACAAATTTATGATTTACATAAAAAATAAAACCCCAAACACTTACTAATCGTCCGCAGCAAAACCTCAATCATCTACCCATCGACCTCAGCTCCTCCAGCGCCGACTTGATCTGATCTTGAACCAACTCTATCCGCTTCGAGTAAACTTCCAACTCCAAAATCTGCTGCTTCCTCCACTTCTCATCCACCACCTCCGTAGAGAAGTTCA
Organism: Tetracentron sinense; assembly: GCA_015143295.1. Classification (NCBI taxonomy): domain Eukaryota; kingdom Viridiplantae; phylum Streptophyta; class Magnoliopsida; order Trochodendrales; family Trochodendraceae; genus Tetracentron; species Tetracentron sinense. The sequence continues at coordinate 39,711,091 of CM026566.1, read as the reverse complement.
TAGAATTACCCCCAAAATTCAGAGGGAGCAGATTCATCGTAATACCTCCATACCCTCCCGTATTGCAAGGTCCCTTAATGGCGCAATAGAGCAACTCCTTAAACATAGGCGAGAGGCAACTCCTCACGGTATCTTCAACTACGTTTGGGATTGAAGGCGTAGCCTGATGATTCGTTAGGTTACCCTCTGCGGGTCTCTTTCGAGATCGTCTCCGAGAACTAGGCACCTTCTTCTCAGAATTACCAACATCGATGCCATTATTATAATTGTCATTATCGTTATTATTGATGCTGATGTTGATGTTCTGAAGATTTCCTTCATCTTCTTCCAATCTGGTTTCTTCAACGCCTCCGCCACCGCCGCTAACGTTGCTCCAGATCTTGCGAGATATCTCAAACGCTGCCTGATCGTGAGGGCTCTTGAATGAGAACTCTTTACCAGAGCTGATCCGACTAACAACGTTCCGGTACTTCTTCTTCAACCTCCTAAGCTTCTCAACAAGCTGGTTCTTGTTGAAATCGAGCTGTAATCGAGTCTTGATCTGGTCGTAGAACGGTCCAGTGTCGTGATGGTGCGAAGAATTCTGCGTTCCTCGCTGCGTCGAGAAATCTAGAAATCCCTGTAAGAGGCCGATCTCGTCCTCATCGGTCCACAGTCGTTGGAATAGACGCCGAGACTCGTCGAAAGCGGAGGGTTTCTTCTCTTCTGCTGCAGCAGAGGTTTCTACAGTCCGTTGACGCTTGTTGTCCGGAGCAGGAGGGGTTTCGATGGGGGCGGCAGTGACGGTGGGGACGGCGACGGCGACGGCGAGGGAAGCGGCTGTAGGGTTTTGAGCGACGGCATTGGTAGAGGAGTCTTTCTTGGAGGTTTCTTGGGAGGAAGAAGAGGTAGAAGGAGAAGCGAAGTTCAGATCTTCTTCTTCTTCTTCGTCATCATCATCTTCTTCTTCTTCGCTTTCTTCCTCTTCCAGATCTTCTTCTCCGTAGATCTTCTGATCTTCTTCATTCGAAGGCATCTTTCTCTTTCTTGTTTCTGCTCTTTTGCGTTAGAAAAACAAGTTATTGGGATGGAAGAAGGGGTTAGGTTAGGTTTTCATTTAGGGTTTGGAGTCCTTTTGGGAGTTTTGGACTCGGTGGTGTTGTGGTTAGGCCGAGAAACTAGTGAAACGGTTCACGAGTTTCGTCAACTTCTATAGCACAAGTACAACCACTCCCCACACGCGGCATCTGTGGTGAGAGATCTGGACCGTTGAGGACCTAATCAATTCTGCTTTAGATGGGAAGGTTGGATAATCCTAGCCATCTACTTTGTGGGCTTTTTTTATTCTTTTTCTAAATTCACCACTACTTTTTACTTTCCAAGAGTTCCAATTCCAATGTGCAACAACGCTCCTTGTCGCGTTGCTGGCTATTTGTGTTCTAAGAAATGGGCCCCGCATTTAATTAAGGATTGGTCCCATTTTCTATGACACGTACGGGCAACAATTGCGACGCACTTTGAACTCCAATTATAACTTAGGAATGTCAACGGGTCGGGCTTGGACCGGGCCTAGGGCAGTCCAAGTCCAGCCTGTCCAAGAACCTATTGAGCCCAAGTCCAGCCGGGCTTGAATTAGTCAAGCCCTAGCCCTACCCTACACGAGCCGAGCTGGACTCGGGGCCAAATCCGGGCTTGATATAATTCCCTTATCTAATTAATAATATATTTTTTTTAATCCACAACCAATAAAAAATAATAAACTTTTATTATAAAAAAAATATTTGAATTGCACATTGTTTATTACACATTGTTTTTTAAATGCACCAAAGCAAAAACACATAGCAAATCAAGCCCCATGCTCTCAGCCTCCCATGCCAAACAACGAAATGGGTGTGTATTGAAGAATTCTTGACATACTCCCAGCCTCATATCATAAGTTTCGTTCAACAAACTCAAAGTTCCCAACCATGTCTGATTTCTCATCACGGTCCCCACTAGACTTCAACTTCTTATCAACCAAGACCGGTTTGCTTAAGAACCACATCATAAACCTTCTGCTCAAATGAGACTACAATTTCTTCAGACCCACCATAGCATCCCCAGGTATCCCAGATGAGGGAACCATAGGAGAGCCGCCGACTCCAACTACCGACTGCATAAATAGTTCAAAGGTTTGCAACCAATCTTGAGAAAATTGAGAAATTTCTAACATTCTCTGACTGCATAAATAGTTCAAATCTGAATTAACAGAGCAATAACTCCTCTGTTTCTTTCCCTTTAGTCTTTGCCTTATTTTAATTAATATACATATTTTTTTTTATCAATGTTATACAAAGACACTTGTGTAAGTGTAACATTATATTCGTAGTAGCCAAAAGTCTACTTTGTCTTATTTTTATTATATAAATATAATTATATATATTAAAAAAACTTAAATTATATCGGCCGGACTTGGACTTTAAGAAGCCAGGCCCTACCCCGGTCCACATTTAAATGAGCTTGAGAAAACGAACCGGGCCCTAGGCCTTGGGCCTAAAATATGGATAATGGGTGGGCTGTTTCGGGCTGGACTGGGCCGGGCCACCGGTCCGACACAGTCCATTGACACCCCTAGTTATAACCAATTAGAAGCATATGAAGGCCTGATAACTTTAATCTGTGAGCCTTGATTATTTATCACTAAGTCCAAACACACACCTCTAAACTCTCACTGTGACATATGACTTTTTTTTTGTAAAGGTAAACAAACACAATACACAGTAGGCCAACACACACGGGCTTATGAGACTTGGTCCAAGGGGAGGATATATGACTACTTCTCCATCTTATTTTTTGAATTGGTTGAGAGACACATTATTTTCTTAACTTAATAGCAGCAATGACTGATGTTACACTGAGAATTTGGATTTTTTTTTTGAAATGTAAGGGGGCTAGCATTGTAAAAGAAACAAAATAAAAGCCTGCAAATTTGACGGGACAATTGTGGCCAAACCAATAAGTTAAAACTGTTTTGGGCTATAAGGGCTCAAAATTATAGTCGGTTGCCTACCACTTGGATAATTTTGTTATGTTTGTTTTCAGTCGGTTAGTTAGGGTCAAACTCATGATCCCAATTTCTTAGCCTGTTGTTCTAATATAAACTATAATTAAGGGCAACAGGTAAGTCGGGATCAGGCTGGGCTCATATTAGCACAAGCCCGGTTTGACATGTAAGGACCTTAGCAAATACATGCTGGGCCGATTGTTGATTAGGGCTCCATGAAGTATAGCAAGGCATGGCACAATGAAGTTGAGCTCAAACGTGGGGCAAGTCTGGCCTACTCCCAATTAAGGGTGTATTCTCGGCTCTAGCTCAAATTTTTGGGCTCAGTCGAGTAGAGCCAAGTAAATTTTTTTGAGCCTGAAAAGTGTTCAAGCCGAGCTCGAGCCAAGGCCTATTTGATTTCTTTCGGCTTTATTGAAGCTCGATTTGTCTCGACTTGAATATTATGTATAAAATAATAATAAAAAATAAGATATATTATTTAAAATATCAATATTATTGTTTAAAAATGGTTTTTAATAAACAAGCTGACCTCGAGCCAAGTCGAGCTTGACTCGAGCTTGAGCCGAGTTTGGGCCAAGTTATTCTATTTGAGCTGAGCTCGAGCTTGGCTTGAAACAATTTAAGTCGAGCTCGAGCTTGGCCCAGCTTGGCTCCAATACACCCCTACTCCCAATGGCCTCAATTTGGAGGCCTTAAACTCCAATGTCGTTCCCAACCTTCGTAACCAATACTAATCAGCCTGGGCCCGTCGTGGAGCACAACACATGAATCAAGTTGGGTTGGACCTAGATGTTGAACAACTTGGTGCGAGACACTGAGAGAAAAGACAAAAATGGAATGACTGAAAATGGTGATAAAAAATTTGACATATTTCGACTGAAGTTATTACTTTTGATACAATAAAATATGAGGATATAATTTATGTTGTCGGTTCTAAATAATTGAGATAGAGGAGTGTCTAAGTCAATTTAAATTTTGAGATAAGTACCGATTAGTCACCCTAAATCAAAAATATCACCTAAAAGGACATGGTTTGAAATTTTTTACCAAATAGGGTATGTACTCCAATATTACCCTTATCCGTGTTGGGTTTTATATGCCTAGCTAAGGGGTTAATATGTCAAAAGCATACCCTATTAGGTAATAAAAATACAAAGTATGCCTTTTTTGATAAATATGTTAAAAACATGCCCTTTTAGGTAATAAAAATGCAAAGCATGACCTTTTAGGTGAATCGCACGGCCTATGGAACTGATTATAATCATGATAGCGGTGACTCTATCTAATGAAGAAAGGCCTAACCCAACTCAACCTCTTGATAGACTTCAAAAGGCAAGCCCAATTTATAAAATAGAAAGAGTTATTTACTAAATAATGATGGAAACAAATCAAAAATACTAAAAATATAATTAAGTACAATTCGAAAATACCAAATTAGGTTTGAATTAGGGGTGTAATTGAGCATCGTAATAGGGTATTTAGGCTAATTGGCTTGGTAAGTTACAAGGGTGCTCAAGCTCGACTTGAACTTCTCTATTCTTGTTCAAACTCGGGTCGTGAACAAAATTATTAGCTCGAGGTTGGTCAACTCAGCTACTTTATTGCAAATCCATAAGAGATTCCATATACAACCAAGCATAAATGGATACATACACCATCATGTACCCACCCATCACCGTCCGAAACCTCCATATATAACTTGAACTTACTAATAGAACATGATGGTTACTAAACAAAAACGGCCTAAACAGAAGCATTACTAAGCAGCTTCTGCAAATCCTAGTCGTAGGTTACCAGAGTCAAACACTGTGTGATACACTCCCATGAAGATATCTCCAAGAATCCTGCAGGCGTACAGTTTGATCAAAATCAGTAGACACATATATGCATGTACATCTGAAAATGAATACAAACACGAATGTGTATATGTATTGATGTACATTTACACTTACACCTACATAATAGTTGTATACATATATACTCTTTATATTTTTATCAAGGAATTAACACAAAGCATGACATGCCAGAGTTAGCGAATGCAATGCTGCATATTTACTTACTTATATATATACCTGCATAAGTACATATATGCATGCATATGAATGTTAAGGCCATGACAATAAAAGTATGACAACCTACCAGAGGGGACCTTGAGGAGGAGGCAAATCCAAAGCAATAAATCCGCTGAGGCAGACAGAAGAAATGACTTCTTTTGTTTTAAGAATATACTAGGAAAAAACATAAACATAACAGGATAAGGGGAATGAGAAATTCTCAAAAATTATTGGGAAAAAAACATTACAGACACAAACTTATGGAGCTTTTTGATGTTTCAAGAAAGCAAGGATAATCCTGTAATCAAATCTTAAACAGTAAAGAAGATCAAGCAAGCATATTAGTAATAAACTAAACAATCCCACACCTGTTTTGCAGTGAGGTTGAAGGATTTATCTCCAATGGTGAATGTAACATTTGGCATTTTTGCGATGCTTTTGCAATCGACAAGTGATTCTCCCTTGGGACTAGGCAGACTCTCGCACAGCTGTGACACGACGATAAATTTAATAATTGTACAATGAAAAATTCTTTATCATTTTGAGCTTCTAAACCAACGAGAGGGATGTGGTTTGGGAACAAATGACCTCATTCACATAGTTAAATATTTTTTCCTTTGTTTCCTTCTCTTCAAGCATGTTTCGGATCCAAATAACAGTCATCTCACAAGTAGTGCACGGAGCAATCGCACCAACAAATTCCTCCCTGTTTTCCTTGTCAACCACTGTTACGATACCATTGCTGCATGAATCAAGTATGGCTTTTAGTAAAAGGCAAGAGTTGAGAATGAAGAAATTATGTCAATAGAAAAGACTTTCCTAACCACATACTTGGTGCCATTGAAATGGCATAGACCGATCTGTGAACATACTTTGTTGGGTTGTAACTACAGACAGAGGTAGTAAAATGTAAGATATTTCCCTTCAAGCACTCAAAAATCGGATAAACATAAAGAGAGTGAAAGAGGACACACCCCCAATACCAAGAGATCCCATATCAATTCCCCATAACGAGAAACAACAAGTTTGCAATCCTTGCTCACAATTCCGCCTGCTCCAATGGCACGGTTGATTTCAGTCACAACAGTCTGAAATTGAAGAGTTTAGAAGAACTTAGATAACGACCTAATCAATCTTGAATATATTTCTAACAATAAACCAACTAGAAAAAGGTATGAGCATATACAGTTGGACCAGCAATGAAGGATGTCCCTGAATCTACAATAGCAGCACATCCACCCTCACAAAAACCTGAAAAATGAAATTTGTTAGATTTGCCACAATTCAAATTACAGGAAATGAATAAAGTTGGCCTTTTCAGGGCTTCAAGATTACAACGAAGCAATGGCTGCAGTGCTATCAGCAGGGTAATTAGTCAGTTGATGAAAGTTTGTCAAGAATACTAACAGTGAAACGTTATTTTGTTCAATTGTATATGGACCTATGGCTCCATGGCCTGTGGAAATTAGGTTCCATTTTGAACTCAGTGTAATACATTTAATACTAATTTCCAACATATATATTTTATGGGAAGTGAAAGATGAAGCTGTAATATTGGCAAACAAAGGTATCCTGAAAAATTTACCACTTATATAATCTCCTTGTATAAGATGCAATGGCATTACCTGTTGAATGTTTCCCAATAAGAAAATCTCTCATTTCAAACTGAAAAAAAAAAAAGACATGAAAGATAATCAATTTTTAAACCCACCAAAACTGGAAATGGAATTATTGTGTCGAAAAAACATTAGGATTTAATGTCACGCACCTGCCAGTAACCCTTCTGAGTAACTGGAACATAAGTGTGTTGACCCTTAAAGTGCTTCTTATCTACACCACCAAAGACAATCTCACCTCCCTCCTTTGCATTTGGATCTCGATTGAGCCAGAAAGAGAAGACCTCCTCGCTTACTAGACCTTGTTCCACCATATTGTACCTGTACTCACAGAAGGAATCAGTAGAGCAAGAGAGAAATATCACTTCTTCTTTTTTCTAACTTTGAAAGAAGAAAAAAGTTAGAAAACATAAACAGATGAATTATGCAAAAACTATACCAAATTGGCACAGTATTCCGAATAGAAATTTCCTGAAATCCAAGCCCAAGTATCCCATCAAATTTTCCTAGTAAGAAAGGGAGAATTCCTTCTCGTGTAGCCTCAATGAAAACCTGTAAAATTCAACATGCCAAACCATTGCAACCACATAGAAGATATCTTTAAATTAAAACTCGAAACAAACAAGAACCCACTTGATCTTTGACGACAAGATCCCCAACTTGTGCATTATCTTGGCTGAGGAAACCAGAAATTGATCCAGATCCATAAGGGATTTTGCAAGATTTTCCTGAATCATATGCCAACACAAAATCTGAGCATGCTTCCCATGAACAGAAAAGCCACAAGCTATATTATAGCTAAAGAGCATGCATTAATATTTATCTACAGTACCACACATAGCTTCTGTTAAGATCAAGAAAGTCTAAAAAATATTGCAGGGACAACATTACCATTCTTAATATATGTACTGGACCGGTGCGCCTTGTACCTAGAATGAAAATAGCAAGCAATCTGCAAGCAAGAGGATGGATTATAAGCATTTCTATAGAAGGGAGAGTATGACACATTTGGAAAATTAAAAACAACAGAACTCACAGAAAAATAGCATTTCGACGACGGGACCCATAGATTGGAACTGCCAGTATCAAAGATGACTGTGAATTTCTGTGGTGGCGAACCAATACCAATCTCTCCAAAGTATTGGGCATCCAAATAGTTCTTTAGAGGTACTATGTCTACATCTGAGTTATCCAAAGTATGATGAATGCCCAATAGACCTTCTGCATACTTGCCTTCTTTCCTTGCTATTTTCGCAGCATTTATAATATTAAGATCCAAGGGTCGCTTCTTTAAACCAATTCTCACTAACCCATTAGAGGAAGCAGGGAGAGTGTAGGAGCAGGTCAAAGCCCATAACCAAATAGCTGCCAAAAGAAACTTCTGCCCCATGTATACACAATTGCCTGGTTTACAAGAATGAATGAAGTGAGCTTGAATAACTTTTCATATGCATAGGGATCATGCAAAAGTAAGAAGTCTAAAAGAGAACATATTATGCCTCATGATGCCTGCCCTGAAGTCAAGAGCTGTCCACATAAGAGCTTTGAGAAACAAAGAAAACTATAAATTTTTAGCCAATGAATATAAGCATTGCAAAGAGAAATGAAATACTTTATAGTCTAAATAACTTTTCAAAAGTAGGGGAGTTGATGTCAATACAAAACAGGCTAACTAGTGACAACACTGGAATTTTAGAAGATTCAAACTTGCTAAGTGTCTTACTACATGGAAGTTCATTGCTTCATGCAGATGATTACAATCATTATACCCAACATAAGTTTAAGAGAAAACAATAGAAATATAAAATAACTTAACAATATCCTTCTAGCTAATAGCGATATAAAGATCTAAATGTGTTTTTTTTTGGTAATGGAGGGTGTCCCAAAGCCTTCGAGCCAAGGACTAGTCCCTAAATCAATAATGAAAGAAAATTAAGAGAAAATCTAAGAGTGCGATAAGAAGAGGATGTCAAACTTGTGTATAATGTGAATAACTCAATAGAATAAACAGTTGATTATCTACTGCTTCATTTTGGTGAGTAAAGGTGTCTCGAACCATGTTCCTTGACTTATTTGATATTTCATTTTTGAAGAAGAAATAATAGAATTTATTCAGGGCCTAAAGCGAAAATTCTAAATGGGGCTTTTTTTAATATTATTAAAAAAAATTAATTATAAATGGGGCCTTTTTAATATTCTAAATGGACCTTTTATTTTTTTTAATATTCTAAATGGGGCGTTTTTAATATATATTTTTTTAATGGGGCCTAAAGCAAAGGCTTTGATGGCCTAATGGACTGGCCGGCCCTAAATTTATTGGTCCCTTGCACCATCACGGCACATGTAACTAAATATTCACCGATCATAATTCCTTAGAGAATTCTAGCTTCAGTTTCTCTCTTCCTCACTTCTTTATGGGACCAACAAATGCCCTCACTTTTTTCCGGCTATCTATGTAGCCGGTTAAAACTAAGAAAGAAAGAGGTTTGGATTTTGAAATTTTAACCGGTTGCAAAGATTAACAAGAAAAAGTAAGGACACTTGTTAGTCCGTAGAGAAAGTGAGGAAGAAAGAAACTGGGGCTAGCTAGCATTCCCCTAATTCCTTTTAAAGATGTTGGAATCCTTGTCGTCTTTCAAACAACCAAGAAGAAATTGCTTTGACCACTTTTGATGTAGAACAAGTGGCAAACGACTTTTTGGAGTGGCAAGATATGTTTAAGGTGAGTCAGAAATCAAAATATGCACCTTAAACTTCAAAAGACCATAACTTTTGATCTAGACGTCGTCTCGGAACCCACGAGTACTCAAATCGAATATATGGACGAGCCTAACGTCGTGGTAATCAGCTATGCCGGTTAAGCCTAGAAAAGACTGTTTAAGGGTCTGGATCTCACTTTTTAGTCTGTTTTTGTTTTAGAAAGTCTTAAATATTTATTTTAAGACTTTTGGTAGAGTTTAGGTCAATTTAGGATTTTTACTATTTTTGGTAATTTTTACTATTTCGGGAATTAGGGTTTTAGGAGTATATAAATACTCTTGTAAGCAATTGTAACACAGTTTTATCAATAGAATTTCGAATTCCTCTCTTTTCCTTGTGGATTCAAGGTTCCTTGTGGATTCAAGGGTTATTCGGGCTGAAGACGATGTTCTTCTTCTCTTTTCACAAGTTTCCCTGCATTAACTTCCTCATCATGTTTCAAGCCACCACTAGTTAGGGCTGTCAATGAGCTGAGCCAACTTGGCTCGAAACGAGCCGAGCTTGAGCAGAATTAAAAAGCTCATCGAGCTGAGTGAGTGAGCTCGTTTAGATAATGAGCCGAGCTCGAGGAAGAGGTAGCTCAGCTTAGCTCGGCTTGACTAATTCAATCATGAATACCCATGTACAGTTATACCCCTACCACTATTGAGTTTTACATTAAAAAGTATAAGAAAATGAAATAAGTTTTTTAAATTAAGAACATGAAATGTTCATCAGGTTAGTGAAAACACTATTTATCTTCCCCTTTTCCTTGTACCCCACTATTTAATATTACCCTTATGAACATTTTAGGGGGGCTATTTAATATTACACTAATAAGGGTAATATTTGTACCCCACTAGTTTTAGTGGGGTTCAAAAATCCAACGAGCCGAGCTTGAGCAATGCCCAGCTTGGCTCGGAGCCGAGCTCGTTTACACCCCTACCACTAGTACCTCTGCAACATACAGTTAAACATCCTTCTCTCTTTCATTTTAGGTGTATGAAAAGAGATGAATGGTGCGGTCTTTAGGGATAAACTTTGATCCGATCTGAAAGTTTCATAGATTTTATAAGAGTGAAAGTACCATTTTGTTACCCTAAAACTAAAATATAACATTTTAGGACAGGGTTTAAAAAGTTTTACCAAAAAGAGCATCTATTCAAATATTACCTTTATTAGTGTTTGACTTTAAGTATGAGTACCTAAATGGTAAATATGTTAAAAGCATGCCCTTTTAGATAATATAAAAATTCCAGGCATGTCCTTTTTGATTAATATGTCAAATGCATAAAAATTGTAAGGCTTACCCTTTTTAGGTGAAGTGCTCATTTTATAATATTAGCATAAGGTGACGTTTCGTAACACTAGTAAAATCTAAATAGGTAGAGCTTATTTGATAATTGAGCTTATTTAGACTTTAGATTCTTAAGTCAAAGGTTAATTAGATGTTTACATCTCTTTGAAGTAGATGTTTTACCTTTAAAGAAAAAAGTAGCTCATGTCTCCTTATACTTTTGAGGTAAAACCTCTACTTCAAAAAGATCTAGACATTCAATTAACCTTTAACTTAACAATATAAAGTCCAACTAAACTCAATTTTTAAATAAGCTCTACCTATTTAGATTAGTGTTACCAAATACCACCTAAGTAGTTGAATGCAAAAACTAGGGCCTTCTTCTAGGCTCTCTTGAAGTGGACCATCTCATTCATACGTTTCGTATATATCCCTGTATATTTTTCTCATTGTTTACGGTCAACTCATATTTATAATCTTGTTATAACTTATATTAGGATTAATATAAAATTCTAGAGATAGAAAAAAGAAAATAGGATTTTCTAGTAGAAAATAAGGAGAGTTGTTCATCTTGTTTTTAAGGTTTATTCTCTTGGTTTGAGCAATAGTGAATTAGCTTAAATGTTTATGGACATAACCCACATTGAGTGAACCACATAAATTGCTATGTTGCTTGTCTTCGTTTGTTTGTTTGTATTTTTTTTTTCATTTTGGTGAAGGCCCATCCACAAGAGATGTCAATGGGTCAGGTTAGGCTTGCGCTAGGCTTAGTTAGGGCTGTCAATCTGGCCCTTTGACAAAGGGGCCAAGCTCGACCCGTCCCTTCAAATCCCGTAAAATAGAGAGTTTTATAAGGCCCTAGGGTCGAGCCGGGCCTAATTTTGAAAGACCCTCTTATTTGAGGGTTGGGTTTGGACTCACCTTAACATTCAACGGTAAAATTCAAAAATAGATTGTCACATGTCATCTTTCTAACGGGGATGCTACTTGAACTTCTAGTGAGTGCAACCATTAGAACCACTCTTGTGTTATGTATAACATAGTGTTTGTATCTGTAAACTCTTATATCTACTCTTATATCTACATAAAATTAGTTTTAATATAGGCATTAACATTGTTATCACTTATCAATGCTATGTCCACTTTCCGGCATCAGTCTCTAGTTGTTTTTACTTATTCTAAACAAAAAGATAAAACAAAAGAGATAGGACCCACAAAAAATGTAATACTATTTTGTTTTCTTACACAAAAGTAGGAGAGAGTGGATGGCCGGAATATAACATTGTAATGCACACTCTTATGATACTGTTATATTTATTAGTGTATTACATGGTTACATTGTAAATACACCATTATATTATTATACATAGCCGTTATAATTGCATTGCGCTGTTATATGTATTAGTAGACTGTTACACACATTGTTATACCTAATTGTCATATGTATTACTGTTATAACTAGTTCGACAAATCTAGAGAAATACGAAAATAAGAAATCAAGCAATCGCACAAAAGAGACAAGATATACGTGGTTCGGCAAGGTGCCTACGTCCACGGGAGAAAACGGCAAGAAATCCACTAAGAACACTGGAGAAATACAGAGTACAGAAGCTCTCTCAAACCCTCTTTCGAAACCCTCGAAAAACCTCTTGCTCACGCCGCCTCAAAGAAAATCCTTTATATACTAGGGTTACAACGAAAAGTAAAACGGGTCGAAAATACGGGTCAAAATTTCGGGTCGTGCACCGGGTCATCAAGGATCCGGGTAAGATCTATACCGACTTCCCAACAAAAAACCCATATTCTGAATTTGAGCCAAAACTCACAATTACACTATTATACACTTATACTGTTATACATGAATGTGAAATGTATTACACTATAGCAATATTATACACTTGATACTTTTATCCACATTACGCTGTTAACAAACACAAGATATAACACTGTTAGCAGAAAAACTTGATATATATATATATACACACACACACATATGCACGTAAGTCTAAGTATATATAAATGTGCAAATATAGATGGTTTGGGTCTGGCCCAAAGCTCAAGCACCTAAGCCTTAGCCCTGCCAGATAAAAATGGGCCTAAATTTTCAAGCATGGCCCTAACCTTAAGGACTTAATCAATGGCCTTTTTTTGGGGCTCGCGGGCCAAATTGACACCTCTAATAACATACCTACCCACCCAGGGGTGGAGATAGGATTCTCTTGTAGGGGGGCTAACAATGGGGCTTCCGGGCATAGCCCCCGAATTTTGTTTTAAGGGTCAAGTTCATTGGCCATCGCATCTATTTGTATCTTTTTGTAAGGAATATATTTTTTCTCATAAGTTTAAGGGGGCTAGAGCCCTTCCCCGGCTCTACCCCTATAAGTAATTTATTTATTTTTAAAATTTTAGGGGGATGCCCCCAGCCCCATGTGGCTCTACCCACCAGTCACTCAAACACATCCCTATGCAAGAAAATGACATACAAAAATCATTTTGTTTTTTGTCAAGAGATAAACACGCACACTCAGTAGGCAAACACACACACAGACTTGAACCCAGCCCATCTGTACAAAAACCCATTCCAAGTTATGCAGAAGGATCTAGAAAATTTAAATAAAACTCATAAAAATGAAAAAAGAATACTCTGACATATGTTAAATACATACAGTAAAAAAAAATGTAAAAAAAAGAGTTTATGAAACAAAGAAACCCAGAGAAAACCAAAAAGCATATGAGGAAAGCTGAAAATCCATCTGGGTGACTGCGTCTGGCTCGATATACAACGAAGTGATGGTGATCATTGTCTTAGCCATAAATAATCATGCTCACAATATTGTTATTAAGGAGGATGATGAGTTATCACTTGTCATACCTTACCAAGCTAGAGCCAGTGCAGGAGGAGAGTGTTGACACCAGAATTCCACAAAATAATGAGAGCCTTCTCAAAATACCTTTTATAACAACCAACGTAGTACTAGTAAGGAAAACCCCAGGAAACTTCCTTGCAATTATAAGGTCCAAAATTGTTAGCGTAAATTCGTCGAGATAGACAAATATCCTTGGCTTCACATTAATAAAGAAGAATAATGTGATGGACCCTACTGTGTGATCTCACTATACTTGAACTTTCACATTTGCTTTTGGATTAGGGAGACGAGATGATTTACATTTTTTTTTGTTATTTTCCCAATCCAACAGCCTCAAATCGCGTTTATATTAGGGTAATAATGATTCAAATGGAAGAAAAAATGCGTAGTCTTGTGTGTATGTGCACACCCCGTGCATGCAAAGTCCCCAACAATTTTAGTAACGCCTAGGAGCATCTCCAGTGGCGATGCTATATTTGAGATTGTTGAAGTGGAAAAACATTATATTTGACACGTGACGCTCCAATGACACGTTTGAAAAAAAATGTCAAATTTCATATTTATAAAAATATAAGAATAACCAAATATCATGTTGGGAGGACAAAATTGTACACAGTTAAAATGAAGCTTTTGATCGAGCCGTTGGTGGAGAATTGTAGATGTACTCAAAAGTTTTTAAATGGTCAGATTTTAAATATCAGTCAAATATAATATTTGAGATATGCTATATCTTGTGCCAAAATTAACACATACTATAGCGTATCTCAAATTTAAGAGCTCACATTGGAGAAAAGTTTTTGACATTTATGCCAAATTTGAAATTGACACCCTCATTTGGCATAGTACTGGAGATGTGCCAAATTTGAAATTCCCGCAGCATTTAAACCTGGTATAACCATCTGTTGTTTGGTTGGTACCCGGAGTTCCCCCAAACACTTCAGCAAATTGAGAAAGTTTTGAGTCATTGCTGAAGTGAATGGGAGAAACTCCAGGGAACACCAAACGGACCTTTATCGCCTGTAATCGAAGCTGTAGTTGGGGTTACCCTTCAATGGTTCTCTACTTAATATACACTCCTTATATCGTCTTCTAGTGGCTAGGTTTTATTTCATGAACCTGGTCGCTTTTGCCGCCTTGTTTGGGAGAGAATCAGAGTGTAGCCCTCTGTTATCTCTTGGATTCTCTCATGTATGGCCTTTGCTTCTTGCATGTCTCTTTCCTTCTCTAATCCCATCATACCTTCTTCTTCAACTTTTGATCCACTTGCACCACTAAATTCTCTCTCTACCACGTTTGAACCCTGCTCAGCTCGGAAATTTGTGAGAGCTATTCTATCAGATTATTCACGACTGCCTAACCAAATGACCCATAGTTAAAAGATATATGAGATTCTCTTTACCCACCAAGATGTTATAACGCCCAAGTTCAGCAAAGCTAGCTTTATTCCACCAAAATAGGGGTTGGGCTGTTGGCCGGTACCACACCTCAGGAAGTGGAGGTCCTGAATTCAAATCCCCTCCTTCTGTTGGCCACCCTCAGGGAGTAATCCCGTCTTACCTAGTGCATGCAGCTTAAGGGGTGTTGCACATGCCCGAGGGAATAGTGAGGTGCTCTAAGAGGCCTGGATACCCTTGTTTCCAAAAAAAAGATTCAATGAACCTAGCTCATCCGGAGAAGCACACATGCTTCTCACCAATGACATAAGTCATTGCAGGAAAAACTGATTTATTGGGAATTCTTAGATGATTTACGATGACCCGTTAAGGGTTTATATGGAGATATTACATCATCTTAAAATAGGAATTCTATCAAATTTCATCCTAATTAAATTAATTTCGAATCCAAATCTTCTTAGATGCAGAGAGTACTTAGACGTCGCATTCTTAACAAAACAACAAACACTTTAAAATGGGACCCACGCCCTACTAAATGTTTTAACGCTAGCAAAATTTATGAAGCATAGTGTGAATAGTAATGAACCAAGCAAGACTACCAAATCTAAGGTGGGCCAAGGCACGTTTGGTGTCACCTGGAGTTCCCCCCAGCCTCTTAGTAGCAATCTTGAGCCACCCGCTCTAATTACTCGACTGAGGGGTTCGGAGGAACTCCAATGCTGCCAAGCATTTCTAACTTCCTCAACTGTCACCTGTCCAAAGGGAAATTGCTCTTTACCCAATGAGCAGGGGCGGAGAGAGGAGCATAGTGGAGCACGTATCCTCCCCTCCTCAACTTTTGAAAAATAAGTACAAAAAAATTTATTGGGGGCATAGCATGTGTTATGTGCTCCCGTAAACTTTTGAAAAAAAAAAAAAAATTATATTTAAGCTGGGGCAGAGATTGGATCACAACCAACCGTGATTGAGCTAAGAGAGAGTTCATTCACACCCACAAGTCAACAAGTGTCCCTTTTAACCCATATTAACCATAGTTAAGATTTACTAACCCGTAGGGTTCAACAATCTAACTGATTTTTAGAAGAAAATATTTTTTAAAAATTAACCCTAGGGTTAATGTTTTTAAACAGATTTTTTAAAAACGAAGGTTAAATTGCTAAACCCTTAGGGTTTTGAATCTAAACCACAATTAGTATAAGTTAAAAGGGACATCTGTTGACCTGTGGGTAACTATTCCCAGGTTCAATCACGATTGGCTGTGATCCGATTTCATGGGGGGCATGAGGCACCTACTCCCTTGAACTTGAGATCAGATCATAGTAAATTGCGATTGAACTCTCCTCAAGTTCAATTGCACTCACAAGTCAACACGGATCCCTTTAAACCCCTTGGAGTTTAAAGACTTTTTTAAAAATATTTTTTTTAAAAATCAAGGTTATATTATTGAATCCCAATGATTAGTGAATCTTAGCCACAGTTAATTGGAGTTAAAAGGGACACATGTTGACTCGTGGATGCAATTGAATTGGAGGAGGGTTCAATCGCAATATCTTTTATACTATGTTTTTTTAATTATTTAATGAGACATAGTTATGGGACTAGAAGGCCCCTAAATTTGTGAAAAATAATATTATAGTTTTTAATTATTTAATATGCATAGCCATTCGGCAAGGGCTCTAAACTTTTGAAAACACTTTTTTTACATTATATTATTTAATTATTTAACATAGATAGTCATAAGGTATGAGGACAACTATTCCATAAAGAATGAGAAACATAAAGAATGAGAAACCATGGCCCAAATGTCGTATGAATTTAGTTTTATACTCACGTAATCATTGTCCACAGCACACACTCTGGACCTAAAATATTTTATACTCACGTAATCATCGTCCATATCAACAACACGTTCAATCAACCATTGTGTGCCCCCTGCCCCTGCCAATGAGTTAACAGTAAAGCCGTTAATGTTAAGTGGTTTTGATCAGTGATGCAAGCTCTGAAGACTGATACTTTGAACGCACATGACATAACTTATGTCCTCGTAAACAAATGTAACACATGGCCTTAGCGTCTGGTGCAGTGCATTCCAAGTACCATTTAGTGAATGGTATCGTTGCACTAGCATCATCAATTTTACGGCATTGTTACCGTCCAATTTTTTATATTTTATTTTATTATATTTTTTTTTCTTACAACATTGTTGTAGAGAGAAAAAGAAAGTTGTAGCCAACAGCTTATAGCAAAGCAACCTTGGACTCGGATTAAGAGATCTCAATAGGTTCAACCTTGGACTTCTAGCAAAGCAAGGATGGCGCCTACTGACCCAACCTGACTCCTTGTGGGGGCTCGTACCATGAAGGCTACCTATTATGCCCACTCTTCCTTCTTATCAGCTCGTATGGGTAATAGACCCTCTTGAGGATGATGAAGCATGTTGGTAGGGAGATCAATTCTGGAAAAGGGACTTCGATGGCAAATCGGAGATGGCAGCTCGGTTCGGTATGGAAGGATCCATGGATACCCAAGCAAGCAACTTTCTGTCCCTCTCCTCTACCCGGTGTGATAGTGAATGAGATGCGAGTGGAGGAACTTATTGACTCTGATAATGGTGGATGGAAGTTATCCCTCTTACGTGATCTATTGCCTAGCCCCACGGTTGAGGAAATAAGGAGATTGCCATTAGTACTAGTGGAGCCCCTGATAGGCTTATTTGGGACCAAACCACTCATGGACGATTCAAGGTCTCTTTTGCCACACACCTTACGCATCAACTCAGTGAAACTCACAACACCTCTCCCCAATGCTTAGACCCAACTATGGCTGATCACAAATGGAGGAAACTTTGGCAGATTCTCATTCCACCAAAAGTCCGAATCTTCATCTGTAGGGTATGCCACAATGCTATTGCTGTGACATCAAATTTATGTAGGAGGAAGATGGACATAGATGAAAACTGTCAAATTTGTGGTATGGAATCAAAAACCACCAAACACCTCTTCCTCGAGTGTAATTTCGCCCGTAGTGTATGGCTTAAATCTCATTTATCACTCACAATACCAATCCTAGTTACTGAATCCTTTTTCTCTTGGTGGAAATTCTGGACACAATAATCAGCTTTCAACTCCGGAAACAAAGATTTGGCAATCAGTTTATGCTCTACTCTATGATGCATTTGGTTGGCTAGAAATGATGCTCACTACAACAGCCGCCCCTCAGACCCTAGAGCTATTGTCCCGAGTGTGGAAAACATGGTATTTGAGATTCTATTGGCTGACGATCGTCAAGCTAGTCTACTTGCAGCAGATCCTCACAACATGGTATCATATGCCAAATCGACCCCAACCTTGGATGCGTGGAGCCCTCCTCCCCAAGGGAAGATCAAAGTCAATGTCGATGGTGCGACTCTTCCAAACTTTCAAGGGGTCGGAATAGAAATAATTGCTCGTGATCACAAGGGAGTGTGCCTGCTCAAAGTGTCAAAATCTCTCCCAGGCGTGTTGGCTCGAGTTGATGAGGCTGAGGCTGAGGCTATTCGCTTTAGTACCCAAACAACCTTAAAGAAGGGATGGAACTAGGCCATCATCGAGTTAGACTCGAAAGCTACTATCGACTTCCTAAACGAGTTACCTGTACAACCCAACTGGGAGATTTACGCTATAATAGAGGATACTCCGATCCTGAGACTTAAGGTTGCATCATTGAAATTCCATTACTCCAACCATCGAAACAAATTCAGAAGCTCACCTCTTGGCACAGAGTGCACTTTCTGTTAGCATTACTTCTTGTGTAGTTAATGGTTGTAATTTTTCCTTAGGCCATCCTGGAGCTTGTCATGTAACCCCATTATTATCTTAATGCCATATCTTTTACACACAAAAAAAAACAGCTTAAAAAAGGACCCAAATCCTCTACGGTGATAACCGGATTTGGCAAATCTGGTTATCACCCCTTGAGGTGGCCACGTGTCCCTTTTGAAACCCCTTAACCGCGGTTATGATTCACCCACTCGTAGGATTCACCCACCCATCCTTGGTTTTTTTTAAAAAATATTAATTCTATTTTTGAAATTAAAAAACTGTTTTTAACATTAAAAAAAATTCTAAAAACAGTTTTTGAATTTTAAAAACAGAATTAATATTAAAACAAAAAAAACCAAGGATGGGTGGGTGAATCATAACCACGGTTAAGGGGTTTCAAAAGGGACACGTGGCAGCGTCAGTGGTGTAACCGGACTCCCCCGAGTCCGGTTACAACTGGAGATGATTACGAGTCTATTTATGAGGGTTTCATTTGTGAAACCCCACCTCTGCTCCACTGCTCCATTCGTTGATCCGCCTGCGCTCGTTACTAGTCTCACTGGTAAGTCGTCATTCTTTCTCTTTCTTTCTTATTTCTCTCTTCTTCTTTTCTTTTTTGGATTTTTTTCGTTCTGTGTGATATGGAGATGAGAGAGTTTTTTTTTTCTTTGATATTGCTTTGTTGATGATCTGCTCTGTAATGGGGATGGAGGGTTTGAAGTTGTAGGAAAGATTTACCGTCTTTAATTGGAGAAAAGTAGAAGAAAAAACCAGCAAAAATAAAGGCAACAAAATCAAAAGGGATTTTGGAGTAGGGACTTTGGGAGATATCAGAGATTGGGTCTCCCTTTTCTAGCTCTCGGGGTTGCATTTACAGGGGA
Organism: Tetracentron sinense; assembly: GCA_015143295.1. Taxonomy (NCBI): domain Eukaryota; kingdom Viridiplantae; phylum Streptophyta; class Magnoliopsida; order Trochodendrales; family Trochodendraceae; genus Tetracentron; species Tetracentron sinense. The sequence continues at coordinate 39,691,418 of CM026566.1, read as the reverse complement.
GAGATCAAAGATGGGTTCTGTAATGGAGAATCTGAATTAGTGCTTGCCTTGAAGGATTGAGATTGTGAAATGAGAGGCAAACAGAGGGATGATATCTCAAAATCTTGGAAAGGGACAATGATTGAGGTCGGAGATACACAGTTGGCTGCATAAACACTAATTAAAGATGTGTGCATGAGAGATTGCAGATATAAAACCAAACCAAACTAAAATAAAATAAAATAAGGGTGCTGTTAGGCGCACCCCACTACTTTTTTTTTTTTTTTTTTTTATGAACTATACACCATTAGTAAAAAATTACTTACTACACACCATTAAATTTATAAAATTACTTGTACACCCCTACAATTAAAAAATAGCTATAAATTTTATAACTACACACCAATCTCAGTTTTAGGCATCACGTATTAAGCCAAGTTTCCTATTTAAGGAATGTGATTAGTTTTTAAACCTCTTACAGACATGTGAGATCCATGTTTCATAGTTTTGTCAACACCAATTTTTGATATATAAAAAAGATGCTATGCAACACTTGTTTGAAGTATTGGCTGGGCTTGATGGGCTTGACTCCCTTGTTCTAGGAGGACAAATCTTTGCTCAAGGTTAAACAATTTGTCAAAGTTGAGCAAGGAGTCCTGGCTTTGGGAGGAACATTAGCGGGTTGTTGAAGCATGCAATCACCATTGGAAAACTGGTAAGCCACTAGGTTGTGGGTTGAATAAATCTCAGCATTGAATATCAAATGGATCAATCATAATATATGGCGGACTTGTTCAACAGCAACAACATCTCATCAAGGAGTGAGGAAGATAGTTTAGAGTCTTTAGATGGACGAGTAGCAGAGATGAACTTCTCAAAAAGAGGAGAACACAGGCTCCCGCTAAAACTGAATTAGTTAAGGGATGGGATGGGGTGGGGTGGGGCTATTAAACTTCTTGAAAATTGAAAGTAAAAAAAAAAAAAAAAAATGGTGTACAATTATAAAAAAGTGGGGTGCGCCTAGCACCACCCTAAAATAATTACCATAAAACTTTACAGTGAGAATAAGAGAGTATCACTATTCAAAGCATAGAAGGTGGCCTCCTGGGCAGATTGGGTCCCTCTTTACCTTTTCTTTTGATTCTCTTATGGGGGTATTTATTTTCTGCAACAGCACTTTGAAGCTCTCTCTTCTTCCTAGGCTCTTCTAATACCCTTTTTTTTAATCGGTAATCAAGCAAATATATTATAAAAAGAAGGGCAGGATACAAGAGCAAGCAACAAAACAAGAGAGTTTACATGACAATAAACTCAAGATCACTTAAAACCAGTCCAACCTAGACTCCTAACCTACAACACCCTCGAAATCAAAATTCAGCCTAGCACCATCCAAAGATCATCCCTATCAATATAAATTCCTGCCCATTCCAACACCACCAGTCGCACCCGAGCACATATCCAAGATTGGGATGCCGAAATACCCTGGAAAACTCTAAGGTTTCTTTCTTTTCACGCCATCCAAGCTATAGTACCTGGTAACACCGACCAAATAGCCTCCAACACACCATCTTCACTGTCCCTCGACAAACCCGCTAGAAAACTAAAAAAGGACGCGGGAAATATCCAATCCACACCCAAGCGGGAAAGGAAATGTCCCCAGATGCTAACCACTATAGGACAGTGAAGAAGCATATGATCCATTAACTCTTCCGCATGAAGGCACAAGAAGCATCTGTTAACCATCCTTCACCCTCTATCTGTAAGTGATCACACGTGAGGATTTTGTCCAAGACAGCATTCCAAAGGAAAAACGACACCTTGGACGGAATACTGGGGTTCTAAACGACCCTATGAGGGAACGAGCCCAAGGAAACCGGTCCCAAAGATTGAAGTAGGGATCTAACTGAGAATGGCTCATTCTTACTGCCAGCCCAAACCCGACAATCCCTCCTATCCCCCTGCGGAGTATATGTACTAATACGACCCATCATCCGCGACGCTTCCTCCACTTCCCAATCATTCAAATCCTTTCTTAATGTCAGACACCAAACCACTCCCTCTCCCCTTCTCTCCAAATAATCTCCAACGACCGTATCCCTGTCGGTGGCTAACATAAACATGTGTCCAAAGTCATCTTGGAGCCTGTTCTCGCCACACCAAACATCTTTCCAAAATCTCACTACATACCGAAACTTGCCCCACTACATACCCCCACTACATACCGAAACTTAGGCACCACCAAACTAGCCGTCGCCATGATCCCCTTTCAAAGACTCAATCTGTGAGATGACTTCACCTGATTTGGAACCCACAACGAATACTCCCCGTACTTAGAAACTATCACTGCTCGCCACAGACTATGCCTCTCCACACCGAATCTCTAATCCATTTTCCTAACAATGCCTTATTGACTTCCACCAGAGTCTTAATATTTAATCCCCCTTCTTCCTTCAGCCGGAAAATTTGTTTCCACTCCACCAAATGATACTTAAAGGAATCCAACTTCTTATCCACAGAAACTCCCTTTGCATATGCTCTAGCAAAATGGCCACCTTCTAATACCGTTACTACCTCTGCTTAACATGCTTCACGTATAAGAGAAGATCTTAATCAATGAGAAAGATATCTTGTTGATTTCTTCACCTCACCTCACCTATCCATCTTTTACTGTTATTTGTACTTTCCGCTAGGATATATTCTATCAAAAGTTTCTGGAAATTCTATGTTTGTTAGGATAATAATATGTTCTTATTTGTTTGCTGATATGGTTTGTGTGACGCCCCGATCCTGCGCCTAAGGAATCAAGTTCCAAGACGCGTGCTCGTTCGTCATAACCACGCATGCGGAAGACTTTACCTGCGAAAATGCGGGAATTTTGAACTCTTATCATATGGTCCGATAAGCAAATAACACTGGTCATCACAATAACCTATCATAAGCAATTGCGTTACTTCACTGGCTACAGTAGTCCTTACTTTGGCATCACAACTGCGCTGGCACACTTTCCAGACTCTATCAAGCGTAGCTCCTTGCCAATCAACAATCGCTCCAGAATCTGAAGACATAAGATGAAGGAGTGAGCTATAAAGCCCAGCAAAAATCCACAGTCCATGTAAATTATTTTTCACATATTAACATTCATCAATATTGATATATTAGTACAGTACAATTCTCATATTTATAATAATATTGTAATTCGTAACCCAAGGTCACTCAGGGCTATTTCACCTTATTCGAGGTTCCCAACCTCCAAGTTGTCAAATTCATCTAGTCATTGTCCACAACACCAGGTTACCGTTTCAGATAACCACTCACGCTTTATCCTTGAGTCCATAGACTCGATCGACTGGGCCTTCGCCCGTGTACAACCTCTATCCATGAGTCCACAGACTCAATTATCAACCAATCAGGACTTCTCCCGATTATAACCAATTATTGGATATGTCGACCCAATTAATCCTTAAATCATCATATTCTATACATAACCTGGGCCTTCACCCGATAATTGCCAGGAACAATACTTCTGACACATCACACTCTGTCAGGAACAACACCTCTGATATATCACACTCTGTCAGGAATAACACCTCTAACACTTACTTTATATTTTCTCTCTATGGGAACACCGATACACACATAACCACATTTGTTAGGAAACACATTTGATCGTCAGGATACACATTTGATTGCCAGGATACACATCTGATTAGCCAGGATACACATCTGATAGCTAGGAAACCCATCCAACCTGTCAGGAAAATAAAACTCATCTGACAAGCCAGAGACGCACCTCTGACTAACAGGAAACACCTGACTACCAGGAAACACCTGACCATCAAGAAACACCTGTCTATTGGGTACACATCTGACATATCACTCTGCCATGCATAACACCGCTGACATGACACCCTTGGAAACACATCTGATTACCAAGAACACATCTGACTTGCCAGGAATAACACATCTGACTTGCCAGGAACACCCATCTAATAACTAGGAAACACCTCTGACATCAAATCCTGTCAGACACAACACTTTTGACATCAAATCCTGTCAGGTAAAACACATCTGACATTAACCTGTCAGGCACAACACCTCTGACATCAAATCTTGTCAGGCACAACACCTCTGACAACTACCATCATATATCATCACGGTCTCTGTTGGGTGCATACCTGCCGACACAGGCCAATGCCCCCTCAAGGTAACATCATTGAGTTTGTAAACTCAATACATCACTGGGTTCATAAACCCCAATCCAACCTTGAGTTCATGGCCCAATGCTGTCCTAACTCTCCCGACTATCAGTCACGGAGGAGCTCGGGCTCATAATAGATACCGCTTCTCCGAACTTAGCTAAAGAGGGACCACAGATAGCATTTCATGTAGGTTAGGTTTTCTAACCATGAAAAATCCCCAATTATTCAAGCCCTGCTTGAATAATTGAACCAGTTGGGCCTCACGCCCGTGGACCAAGTCCGATGGTATACCATTCCGGTGTAGAACATTACTCGGCCGATGGACCATTCCATCGCCTTACCATGTCCCAACAACATCACATCATACACAAAGGTTGTCCCGAGGTGGGACTTTTACCAGGCCAATGGACCTACCATTGCCTTAAAACAAACATCACATCATACAAGAGTAGTTCCGATAGGAAACTTAACCAGGCCAATGGACCCTACCATTGCCTTACAATGTCAAAATCACATCACATCACACATATATAACTTCCTGCGGTACGATCGATCGCACTTCCCTTGCGATCTATCGCAAATCACACTGAGCCTAAATCCGAGCTAGAAACAGCCCGAAACCGAGGGCTCCGTCCCTCTGCTCCATTTTCACTCTCATTCAACCCATCCATACATCATTCATAAGGTCTCTGACCTTTTTTCATCCACACCTAATATCACCAAACCATTCCACATAAATAAAGTAGCTTAAATAAGGGAAAAGAGAAGAGATGGAGAGAGATTTTACTTCTTTCACGCTTTTCGAGACGTCTAGGGACAAAATGGACACTGCCAACGCGTTTGAGAAAAGGATCAACGCCCAAGGTGAAGCTCCTCGCCTTCAAACCTGATTTTCCACAAATTGATCAAACACTTAACTGATCAATCTCAATTAAGGACCCATAAACGCATAATTTTATTCTATTAAAATTCTGGGTCGTTGCAGTTTGTTAGTTGAAGTCAATTTCTTTTTTCTTTAATCAAGAAAGACATTGAATATAGCAATATGGTAGCATACATAAACCAACAAAAATTACTTCTCGAGAGTGCAAACCAGACACAATTTGACTTCTTTGCTAGAAGAAATAACTTCTCGTATGTGCAAACCAAATGATATTTTTCCCTCTTGAATGACTTTTCCATACTATTTCATCCTTAAGAAATTTTTTCTTCTGAAAGAAATTTATCCAAATGGGGCCTTATTCAGTCCATCGTGAGCTATTTTATTAAAAATCTTGCTTGCTTAGCCAAAAAAAATTAAATTAGAATTTGCTTATATAGTTTTTTTTTTTAATCGGTAAAAATATAAAAGAGAAGCAAAACTACATAAGAGAGCCAGAGTATAGTTCACGAGATTGTAAACTGATACAGACAGCAAAAAAGGAAAAAAGAGCAGAAGCTATGAAACCCCTAATAGAAAATGACCAAATACAATCAAATTGCCAACATGCCCAAGTTCACCCCAGCCTGATGAGTGGAACACCAATACACAACCAAAGAGCTGGTCCAAACACATAAGTTGTATATAGATGACAGAGAGTTGTCGAAAACTCTCTTGTTCCTCTCTTTCCAAATAGACCAAGCTATAGCACCCGACAATACCAACCAAATAGCCATCTTTGAACCATCCCCACTAACCAATTCCCAACAAGATAAGAAGTTATGAAAGGAAGATGGAAATACCCAAGCCACACCCAACCAAGAAAGAAAGAAACTCCAAATCTCATTTGCAGCAGAACAATGCAAGAGAAGGTGATCAACCGATTCTTCTGTATGAAGGTACATATAACAACGGTTAGCCATCCTCCACCCTCTAGATTTCAAGTGATTACATGTGAGGATTTTATTCAAAGCCGCATTCCATAGAAAGAAAGATACTTTAGATGAAATGTCTGGATTCCACACCATCCTATAAGGGAACAAGGCGGATGAACTAGCCCCAAGCATCTAAACTAAAGATCTCACTGAAAACCTGCCATTGTTGCTTCCAGCCCAAATTCTACAGTCCCGACCCTTACAAGCTAGAGAATGTGACCCCAAACACTCTAACAGTCTATTAAGCTCGACTACTTTCCAATCATTCAACCATCTCCGCAACCTAGGACACCAAACCACCCTCACAGAACTCCTATCAATGTAATCCCCAACTAGTGCATCCCTATCCACCATTATGCGAAATAAGAGACCAAACTCCTGCATAAATTAGATTTTGAGCTACCAGTTTAGTCTTGTTATATAAATTAGAATATCACATTGGTCAAATAATTGTTTTTTCTGTAGGTTCGCATAAGAACATTTCTTACTAGTTATACTATTTCAAATCAAGAGGTCATTGTTTGTGTTTTAATAAGTATTTCTGAGATTGAGGTAGTTATTCAAGGATATCAATCCCATTTACTGATGTACTTTGCAAACTAATCTTTGCTTGTTGCATGATGTTGCCAAAAATTGCAGCTTGCTGCATTGGTTATTGTTTTTTTTTATCGATAATTGAGGAATATATTAAAATAACAAAAGAGATACAAGCAGTTTAGAGGGAGGTAAAATGAAATCGCAAAGCAGGGAAGCAATAAGAAGAACTACAACAAGAAAATACAACATATCGAAAGTCTAACTCCTCATAGCAATATATCACCCACTTCCGTCCCCATACCGTAGATGGACAATCAGTCCACCATAGAACGACAGATCCAGTCCTAAAGACAACTGGACAATACAAGAGTAGATGATCTACTGTCTCTTCCTCCATGAGGCAAAAGAAGCCGAGATTTGCCATACTCCACCCTCTACTCTTTAGGGGATCAATTTTAACAATCTTATCCAGAGTTGCATAGCGAAGGAAGAAAGATACCTTTGATGACATACGGGGGTTCCAGACAACCTTTGATGGGAATGGGTGCAAAGGTACCGAGACTAAGGTCTTAGAAAGGATCTCACTAAAAATTGACATTTGTTGCTTCTAGACCAAATCCAGGAGGAATACAATCGGGCCAAAAGATTCTGTAAGTCCTCGAGCTCCCAGTCATTTAGGTCTCTCCTCAATCTAGGGCACCATACTTACTTCCCGACCCCTGGTAACAATCAGCCACCAACGCTTTTCTATTAAGGGCGAGTAGGAATATATTTCCAAAATCATCCTTCAGTCTAGCCTGACCACACCATAGATCAGTCCAAAATTGGACTTCGAGACCATTCCCAACTTATATCTAACGTGAGGCTCTAAAAGATGTGCCACCGACATGATTGGTTATTGTTGATCATCAGGTGTTTGAACATGTGCTTTATTTCCCGAGGTTCGTGAGACTAATAAATTGTGGAGACTTCTAACGACAATTTTCTTGTGATTTGGAGTTACTTGTTTGTAGTGCTCGACTTGGAGACACTATCATGTTGCTTTGTTAATCAATAGTTTTTGAATGTTGCTTATCTTCTTACTCCATTTTTTTTCCCGAGTTTCCGATTTTGTATACTGCTTACTTTCTTCATCTAGAGACTTTTGCAATATTTGTGTGATGGGAGGGTTATGATGCAGATTAGTTTTCAATCTAGTTGTCATTAGTTCAGTATTGTTTGATTGCACATTTTTTCTTTATGTTTTTATTTCTAAATTTCCCTTACATGGTAATTTTTTTGATATCCATTATTTAACATATGAAAATTGATGTATCATTTCCCATATAGATATATATATATATGGTATATATATATATATATATATATATATATATATACACCATACATATTCATATTTTAACAGAATTATTTATTATGCTTAACAGGCAGCAGGAGTTTTAACTTGAAAACTTTGAATCAGATAAAGAAAAAAGTAAAAACAGTACATGGCGTTAAGGCGTTTCTTTGGGTTTTCCGATGGGGAGCTGATGAGGTCAGATGCAAAACCATGTTCGAGATTAATGAGGCACACAGCCGGGATTTATTCAGTAGGAGGAGGACTGGGTTTGTAGATTCTCTGTAGATTGCATTATGGTCAGTGATTACATATTATCTATTTTTTTCTTTCATATTTTGTTTTTCTCGAATACCGTTTTGTGTTGATGCTTGATCATTTGCTCTATCTGGGAAAGATGGTGAATTCCCATCTCAGTTATTTGCTAATGCCATTTGAAAAAGAAAACATAAAAACTCAAGAGGTCGTGTTTGAATCATGTTGGATTTACACATTCTATTTATCTCCTCTCTCTCTCTCTCTCTCTCTCGACTATTTCCCCCCTTTGACCCTTATCCTCTGTCTCTCTGATATTAAAGTCTGCCACCGTCAATTAGCCATCAACAGCTCAGCTGGAGTTACCCGCTGCTACCTTTGGTTCAAGCTCTCCTCCTTTAGCTACTCCGCCTGTGCTAGGGGCGAGTCATGACTTCAGGGGTTCTCCATATCCGGTTTTGCTATGTGATTAAAATTTAGTAATTAGATAGAAATGGGAGAAGATGGATCTTGTTATAGTTAGATTCAGACCTTTTGATCTCAATATAAGGGAGATAGCCAGATAGTTACCTCATTGTTCTTAAACTAAGAACTATTAGTTGCACTCAAAATGAATAAGAAGACTAAAACCATATTTATAAGACTCAAAACCCTAAGAAATACTCCTACTCTAATAGATCACTTTCTTATGTAGAAACTAAATTAATAAGGTAATTATCCTCTACCTAATAAATGATTATTTTATTCTTAAATAATAGAATGTAAATATTAGGGTTGTTAAGTTCCTTTCCCTTCGTCGAAGACCTTGTCCACAAGGTTGAGATTTTTCCACTTGGATCACATGTTGCATTCTAATAAATGTCTTCGTTTCAAGCTTTCAAAAAATTCACGGATGTTGGAAGGTCGATTATCCTACTCGAGAGCTGTTTAAATTTTTCTTGATGATCACATAATGATCTTGTCTATTTCGGGCTTGTGAGATATTACTTAATAAGTCATCAATTATTGTCGAATCAAGGTGCAAACATAGTCACCATGTCAGAGTTTGACCTCCAAATCTCTGAACAAACTTAAGAACTAAAATTTAAGTAAAACAAAATAAATAAACAAATAAAATAAAATCGATTGATCACCTCATCGGGCCGTCAATGTTCAATGAAGACAATGAAAGTTTAGACAAGAGGACCTGTGCCCTTCACGCATACCTGAGTGTTTAGTGTGTCACTCAGAAGTGAGAATTTCTAGAGGCCATAGAGATAGAGAGATGAGCTTAAGAGAGAGATCGAGGGATGAGTTGTAGGCGAGAGATAGATCACTAACGAATGTCAGGAACTTAGGGTTTCTCTGTAACCCTTCATTTTGGTTTTATAGTGTAGGATTTAAACGCCTTGTACTACAAAGTTAAGAATTAATGGCATTAAAGTAATCTGGTTAATTCTTAATATTGTGTATAATAGTTTAAATATATATTATTATGATATATAATATATTTGGGCTGTGCTCGGGCTTCAAGCAAGTGAAGCTACTAAGCCCTAGCCCAATCCTAATAGAAATGGGTTTCGAATTTTTATAGCCTGAGCCTGGTCCTATGGGCTCAACTATTGGGCTAAAACTGAGCCAGGTCAGCCTGGCCCATTGACACCCCTATTCACGACTTTTTGAAATAGTCGTGATTTTTCTTTAAGCTACCAATATTTCATATATTAAATATTTGGGAAATAAAGCGTGAATTATTTGGGACTTTAAAAATAAAGTTGTGAACTTTATTACGATGGACAACATCAACCCCAATATCAGCTAGCACTTGTGAAGAAATGGGCATTCAAACCATCAGAACTCACAACAATCTTTACCGATAAAAAAAAATCTCTTCCCTTTTGACCTCTCTGACCAGACCCTCACTTGAAAGAGAAAACAAGGTTTTAGAGGGGAGTTTCAATGAGGCTAGCAATCCAGCCCAGCACCCTCGCTTTCTTGACATGGAGCTTCAGGTTAGGTAGTTAATTACATGTTTCTCCAAGCTATTTGGATACCAGGGCTTCAAAACGAAGGGCTTGCTATCAAAATTTTTTGGATGAATGGCTTGCTATCAAAATTCCATAGACCTTTCTCTAGCATCTGTTCCCTTTGGTTCCCACTTCCCACAACCAAAATAAAAAAATAACACCTCAATTTTGATGAGTACATCTGCAGCAATATTAACAAAGTTCTCTGATTTTTTTAAAAAGTCTCGAATTGTTCAACTTTTTTCGTCGAACGATTAATTCACAAGTATTTGTGACTTTTGAAAAAATAGAGATTTTTTCAAAAGTCATAGATTTTGTGAATGAAAGACGAATTTTTATATTTTGCCAAAAAAAATTTCCGATCTAGACGAATATTCCCGAACTCTGACTTTGTAACTATGCCTGCAGCAATACAACCTTACTCCAGTTTCTCTTGGTAACATGAAACAGAGGCTTCAACCCTATGATGGCACAATGGGAGCAAACCCCACAATGTCATTGTATAGTTCTCTGGTACTATACTACTATATGATGGGAACAAGTCCAAAACCTTTCAATCACCCAAAAATGCTCAAACTGATATACAAAACAACTCACCACCAAATTTTAGAGTTTAAGTATGTCAAAAAGAAGTGGGAGTGGGAGAGAATTACATGCCCTAGAAAAGAGTGTATAAAACATAGTTGTAGGGAATTTATGTACAAGGTGGAAAGCTCACTTCCCCGGAAACTCGTTTCCCAAACTCCCTTTCATCATGTATCATTTAGTGATAAAAGGGGCTATGTAAGAAGTGATTGGATAGACATGAGTTTTAAGCCTAGGGTGTAGATCTTGAGCAAGTATCGTTGGATTGAAACCTAAGGCACATAATTCCCCACAAATATCTCATGTAACATAAATCAAAGGTATGACTAGTCATCCTAAAATAATGGGAATGAGGCACATATATCTCATTTCTTGCTTCCCATTTCTTAAAGATTTTTTGAGCCTCATTTCATGCTTCTCGCTTTCGAGTCACTTCTCGTTTTCACTTCTTGCTTTGCTAACTATGGTATAAAATCTTCAAATCCCAACTAAACTGCATGAGATTTGTTTCAATCTTTCCAAAACAACATATATATAAACTTTTATCAACTTATCTCATAAAAAAACGCCCTAAGGGATCCACCCAATCAATTGATGAAAAATTAAACATTTTCCTGGAATCAAAGAAAGGGTCTAAAACCATTAAAAAATCTAAAAAAATTCTGCAAAATTCACCAAAAATCCCAAAATATACTTTTCTCTGTGTTTGGATATGTGGAATTGACCCAAAGAAATGAATTCTATAAAACTAAAAACTTTGAATTGAATTTCACATAGTCTAGAATTATTTCATTTGGATGCACTACTAATTAGATGGAAGGAATTGAATTGTAGAAGTGATAATCTAAATGTTTGGATGAATAAAAATAAAAAATTTATATGAATTGCAGCCCCATCTGTCAAGCTGCACCCGTCCAACTTTTCACGGGTTAGGATTGAGGTTTTGGACCCATGAATCGGGGTTTGAGTTTGGTTTCACAGTCCATTTATATTTTGTATGGGTCTGGCTCCTAGACTGGGCCATAGTGATTACTTAATTAAATAATAAACATATACTTATGTTCATAATATGTTTCCTAAATATTAAATGTAACTTTAAATGTTTTTATAATTCAAAATATAATAATAAACATATATCATTATGTACAAATATATTTACTAAATATTCAATTTAAATAATTTTATATTTCAAAAGTATAATTATTTTATATATATAATTATTATTCATTTAATTCATAGGTTAGGCGGTGGGGTCAGTTTGAGTGTTCTGTCACTGGGTCAGGTTTGGGTATGCCTTTTCCAACCCAATTTGAAAGTTGAAACGGGTTGGATTTGGATTGATGGTATATTTACTCAACCTAAAACGAGTTGATGGAGATAAAATTTGAAGTGTTGAGAGAGATTTTAGTTAGGGTCGCATCTTCTCCCATAGTCCACAATAGTGTGAAATTGTCAAATAACACCCCCAATAATGGATTCAATTCCGTTCATTTATCCCATAAAATCAGCACTTCAATTCCGTGTGAAATTGACAAATGCCAATTCTGCCAAATACACCCCAAATGACTGAATTGGAATTCAAGGACGGAATTGAAAATTTTTTCTTATTCCATTCCAAATGTGCTAAAAAAATCCAACCTGGTTTGCTCTACTCCACCCAATCTAAACTCAGCATTTATGCAACAAGATCATCTAAACTAAACTTAAAAAATGACTACTAGAAATACTCCATTCAGAATGGTGGAGGGAGTCCTAGTATCTATCATTTACAGCTAGAACTACTGGGGTATCTGATCCCTTTCTAATATTTCTTGGTTTCAACCGTGACAGAAAGAATAGGAAAGGACCATATAGAACATTCCTTTAATAGAGTAAGTGAGTGCATTTGGAACTGTAGAGTTGAAGCTTTGAAATTGTTTGTCAAAGCTCATATGACGGTACTTATACAGGTTCAAGAGTTACAGTTCCAAGAAGTCTTAGGTGGATCACTTGCGGAGCTGTATCTATGAGCTTAACCTCTGCTTTGTTGGCACGACTCTTTAGTCCTGAATGTGAACCTCAGAACATAGCTGCTTATGACATGGGAAATGAAGTTATATGATCTGTTGACATTTGATCTGTCAAATAAAGTTCATGTAACTTTTGTAGGAGACTTGTTATTGCACATTTCCCAGGTGGACAACCCTAGGATTATATTTCATGTAATGCAACCGTAAGAAATCAGGAGCTTTTCTTCAAATTTGTTCTCCAATTAGTTTCCAGTAGAATTAGACTCTTGGAGTGTTTCAATTGAGAGTCAATATGAACTGTAACAATTCATATTGTATCTGGTTTCAGTATTTATTTTGCAATTTAAGCAGTTGAGCATATAATATGGGCACTGACTTATCATTATCTAAATCATGCTGTATAAGTAGTTTTTTTTTTTCAATGGCAAGCTATAAGTTCTATTGCTTCTGACCAATGCTTAAAGCTGGTCTTGATCATGGAGTGAGTTAATTTGACTGACTTGGGCACTCTTTTTTTTAATTGAAACTTACAAGGGATGAATTGAGAGATTTTGTATAATTGTTGGGGGCATTGTGTGGTTACACTGTTACAGTTACACATCTGGTCAGTTATGGAGCTAAAAGAAACCCCTATTTTTGTTATGCACGCCTACATATCATAATGTGCCCTCTGTTGGGGAAATAATTCGATATGATTTTTTTTTTCCAGTGGCTAATCCTTTCTTCCACTGTTTTCATATCATTTATTTACTTTCATCATATTTCGAATATTTGAAAGTTCTCAGTTCTGAGCCATGTAGAATAGGTTTTACAGCTAAATCAGCTGATTTTTAAGTCTTCTTCAAGATTTGTTAAAACAGGCTTCATTATGATTATGGGGCTTCTGACACAAGAATCAACCCTGAGGCTTCTGACACAAGAATCAACCCTGAAAGCCAATTCCTTTCATAGATATCTTGAGTAATTTGTCTCTGACTACTTAGATCAGCAACTCTTTTAAACCATGTCATTTTCCTGGTGAGGCAATAGGCAGTTACATTGAGAAATGACATGAATCAAGTAAAGGGGGGGGGGGATATTCACTGAAGAATGTGTTCTAAAATCCGATTGCTGATTTTGGAATGGTGTTCCACTCGTCATGAGGGGGGTGGACCTTGGCATTATGTTAGACTAATGGCTTCCGCTTTGTATCTTAGATCTTTTGTACCTCGGATGTCTTGCTCCTGTTCTTTTTAGGTTCATGAGCTGGTGAACTTTTCTTTTATATATGCTTTGATCACCAATCGAAAACAAAAAACAAAAAATTTGACCCACCAGGGGTTGGTGCAGTTGGCTAGCATCCTGGGTTTGCTCCCTGTTGTTGTGTTCAATTTCCACTCCTCGACCTACCCTGGTGTCCGTATGGAAAATTTTGAGTGGGACAGTGCGGACACCCAAAGGGACTAGTCCTTGCCTCAAAGGATTTGGGACAGCCTCTGTTGATAATGTTTATTATTAGACCAGGGCCTCTGCATGAACTCCTGAGTCCTGATATTCCACCAGACATCTCACTTCCAATCCAGCAAGCCTAGCGGATGATAATGTTTGAACTAGGACGAGCAGGTGTGTGAAATGTCATACTCATCCCACCCACTTTTGACGGCGATCAGGTCATCGTCAGTGCTAATGTAACAATCTTGGATGAAAACATCATGGGACGAGTTTGAATGCATTCAAACAAAAAACCAAACGAGAGGGATTAAACTTTCAAATAGCAGAAATATATCTATCTTTTTGCAAAACCAGTCACTATTGCTTAGTAATGCATCTACCAATCCATTTCCTTTGTTTTAGTTCATATTTAAACTGAAAAACAGTTGACACTGATGGAACCCTTTGGCATTCTCTATCTCTGTAACTACTTTTCTCAAAATGAAGTTTGGAATTGAATCATTAGTTTGTTTTCTGGGGATCCTCTGGCCGGCACCAACTGAAGAAGGTCCCAATTATTCATTCACAGATATGTACATAGGAAAAGGCCGAAAAGGTCCCCCATTGTTTTGTTGCTTTCGAGAGTTTCTTCTTGTCTTTTTTTTTAAAAAAGTAGAGAAGAACATTATTAGATGATAAAACGAACAAACCATTTTGGGGTTTTCATTTAGAGAGAAGAGAGAGAGTCTGATGCTTTTCAGATCACCTATCATCTTAAAAGGGAGTTTGATCACATACAAGAGCTTGTGGATGGAGACCATGGCAATCACATTTAAACAAATCCGGTAACATTTTATACCCTCATCCTTTCTCCTTGTATGAGTACAGGAGATAAATCTTACATTTTCTTCTTCTTTTTCTTTTTTTTTTCTTTTTCTTTCTTTTTTAAACACGTGCACAGAGAGAATTAATCTTTCAATTTTATTTTATTTTTTAAATTATTAGGATTCTAATCTAGATATTCTATCCCGAAGAGGAGCTCAACCCAGCACTTCCCGAAGCTCCTCTACATCAAAACTAAGACTTGCACATTTCAAGAAAATCAACCGAATATGTGCACATATATGAGATTCGGATGCCGAAATCCCCTCAAATACTCTAAGGTATCTTTCTTTCCATATCATCCATAATATGGCACCTGGAAACACTGTCCAAAGAGCCTCCCTAACTCCACCTACACTGCACTTAGGCCAACAAGATAAGAAGTTAGTAAAGGAGGAGAGAAAGACCCAATCTACACCTATGCGGAAGAGAAAAAATTCTCAGATATCAAACACCGTAAGGTAGTGCATGATCTACTGTCTTTTCTGCTTATAGGCACATTTAACACCGGTTGTACCTTCTATGTTGTAAATTATCACAAAGATCTCCTTAGGTTAATTAAGTTTAACGATAATTATATATGGATGAATCAAACAATTAGTGTTGTTGTGATCTGAATAGCTTCGCGTAGTGGTGTTGTTACCTTCAACCAAAAAAAAAAAATCTCAAGAGGCCAGCTGGCACATTCGCTCCTGGTGAAAGAATAGGACCCATAACCCATATGATTATTGGTACAAATTGAGCAGTTAATTTATGGGAAATGAAAAAGGGACTAGAGGTTGACCCTGTCATCTCATTGGTCTACATCACCTTTTTACCACCTATTAACTATGGTTAGGATTTACTCACCTTTTAGGGTTAAGTAATCTAACCATGATTTTTAGAAAAACAAAAAAAAATTTATTAATTTTAAAACAAAAAAAAATTATTAATTTTAATTTAGTTAATCTTAACCATGGTTAAAGAGGTGTTAAAAGGGACATGAGACACTGCGGTCAGGTCCGGACTCTATTTATTTATTTTTTAATGTATGGGATTAGCTTTAACTCAGGAGTCAATGCCAATTAACCACAATTAAAAGACACGTATCGGCAATTGCATGCAACGGGACAAAAACGAACGAAGGAAGACCATAGAGAATTCTATAATTTTTTTCCAAGGCGAAAGTAGATTTACACCGCCTGAGGTTTGATGAAAATGCACATACACCTCCTTAGGTTTTAGAAAATACATTAGGTACCTCTACTTTTTAAAATATTGACACTTACACCCCCTTCCATCAGTTGACCTGATAGAATGATGATGTCGTGATAAAACGGTATAAACTACCAAAAATAAACTCTCTAAGGCCCTGTTTGGTTGCACTTTTGTTTTCTGTTTTGGTTTTTAAAAACAAAAATTTGAAAATTTTTACACAAAACATGTTTTTTTGAAAATTAAAGAAACAAAAATTTTCTACTACCTCTATTTTTTAAAACAAAAAACAAAAATAGAAAACACAAATCCACTATCACCACCCACCACTATCATCACCATTCACCACCACTATAACACTAACACCATCCACCACCACCACCACTACTCACCACCCACCATCACCTCCACGGCCACCACCACCCACCACCATAATACAACCACCACCACAATCATCACCACCACAATCACCACCACCACAATACTACACCACCACCACCACCAATGCCACCATCACCACCACCACGACTACCACCGCCACCGCCACCATCACCACCACCACCACCGTCACCGCCACTGCCACCATTATCACCACCGCCACCATCACCACCGCCACCAATGCCACCACCGCCACCATCACCGCCACCGCCACCATCACCACCACCACCACTACCACCACCGCTATCACCACACCATCACCACCACCACCGCCACCGCAACCACCATCGCCACCATCACCACCACCACCACCACCGTTGCCGCCACGGCCACCATCACCACTACCACCACCGCCACTATCACCACCACCACACCACCACCACCATTACCAACACTCACTACCGCACTACACCCACCACCATCACTCACCACTACCACCATCATGAATTGAAATTATTTAATTATATTTACCAAAATTTTTTTTTTGTTTTTCTTTTTTAAAAATAAGTAACCGTTACTAATAACAAACGCGTTTCCTATTTAAAAAAATTGAAAATATAAAATTATTTCCAATTTTTAAAAGCAAAAAATAAAAACAGAAAAACAGAAGTGTATCCAAACGGCCCCTATGTTTTTTGTTTTTATTTTTTATTTCTAAAAACAGAGATAGTAAAAAAAATTTGTTACCTTGATTTTAAAAAAATTTGTTACTAATTTTTAAAAACAAAAAATAGAAATATATTTACTAAACATGTTTTATGTAAAATATTTTAAAATTTTGTTTTTTAAAACAGAAAACAAAAAACGGAAGTACAACCGTACAGGGCCTAAAGTTGACATTTTCTATTTTTTTAATATACGAAAATTATCCCATCATTTTTATAAAAGAACTCAAATCCTCTAGGTGACCACGTGTCTTTTTTGACACCCCTTGTGGTGGCCACATGTCCTTTTTGACACCCCTTGAGGTGGTCACGTGTCCTTTTTGCCACCCCTTGAGGTGGCCACGTGTCTTTTTTGGCACCCCTTAAATGGGTTAGATTCACCCACCCCTATGGTTCACTCATTCATCCTTGTTTTTTTTTTCTAAATATTAAATTTTTTTTAAAATTTAATAATTGTTTTAAAAACTTTTTTAATATTAAAATATTTTTTAAAATAATTAATATTTAGAAAAGAAAAAACCATGGATGGGCAGTGAATCCTAGGGGTGGCCACATGTCCTTTTTGACACCCCTTGAAGTAGCCACGTTTTCCTTTTGACACACCTTAATTGTGGTTAAGATTCATCTACCCCTAGGGTTCACTCACTCATTCTTGTTTTTTTTTCATATCAATTTTTTAAAAAAAAAATTTAAAAACGATTTTTAAGGCTTTTTTTAATATTAAATTATTAAAAAAATTAAGGTGTGTCAAGAAAGACATGTGGCTATCTCAACGGGTGTCAAAAAGGACACGTGGTCACCATAGAAGATTTGATTTATTAAATGGATAATTTCATATATGAGAAAAATAGAAAATGACAACTTTTGAAGATATCTTTGGTACCTCATATCATTTTTATCAGATTACATTATTATTCAGTCAAAGTTAACTGATGGAAGAGGTGTTAAGTATCAATATTTTGAAACGTAGCCTAATATATTTTCAGAAACCTGACGGCGTCTATGTGTATTTTCGTCAAGCCTCAGTGTGTAAATGTATTTTCTTTTTTTTTTAATCAGTAAATTGTAGACTACCGGGACAGATGGCGAAGCCGGAGTCGTTAAACAGATCCACTTCCGGCGAAAAGAACGAATGAAAGCCGGCACGTTGTATCTCTCTCTCTCTCTCTCTCTCTCTCTCTCCGTCTCCTTGTTGGACTTCCACTAAACTCTCAATAAAATGAAGAAATGACTATCTAGGTTTCAGCGCATCTGTAATACCGAAAAAACAAGAAACCCTAACCCTAGTTTTCGTGGCGTCTTTGCTGCAGAAGACAACCTCGAAGCCCTAGTTTGTGTTCAACCATGGATCCTCATCACGAAGATCTCAAAGAGAATGGCGAATCCAATGATGAGAACAATAATCACGTATGCAAGAAGATAAAGATTTCGCCTTTGATCTCCGACTCTGAAATTCGCGACGAATTCTCTCATCACGACCCAGGAGTCGCTCGGATCAACAACGGCAGCTTTGGAAGCTGTCCTGCTTCGATCATAGCCGCTAACAAACAGTGGCTGCTCCGATTTCTCCGACAACCCGATGATTTCTTCTTCAATCAGCTCCGAAAAGGGATTCTCGAATCGAGAAGTGTGATTAAAAATCTGATTAATGCGGATGACGTCGAGGAGGTCTCGATCGTCGATAACGCTACCACGGCTGCAGCAATTGTTCTTCAACAGATTGGTTGGGCATTCGCCGAGGGGAGGTTTCAGAAAGGAGACGCAGTCGTGATGCTTCACTATGCATATGGAGCGGTCAAGAAATCAATTCAGGCCTATGTTTATCGCTCTGGCGGGTATGTTATTGAAGTCCAATTGCCTTTTCCTGTCGATTCTAATGAGGAAATCATAGCTGAGTTTAGAAAAGCTTTGGAGAAAGGGAAATCTAATGGCAAGAAAGTTAGATTAGCTGTAATTGATCATATCACTTCCATGCCTAGCGTCATAATCCCTGTTAAGGAATTGGTTAAGATTTGTAGGGAGGAAGGCGTTGACCAGGTTTTTGTAGATGCAGCTCATGCAATTGGTAATGTCGAGGTTGACATGAAAGAAATAGGGGCGGATTTTTATACCAGTAATTTGCATAAGTGGTTTTTCTGTCCCCCTTCTGTTGCATTTTTGTACTGTAGAAATTCGTCTGAATTGTCCGACTTACACCATCCCGTGGTTTCTCATGAGTATGGAAATGGGCTGGCCATCGAAAGTGCATGGATTGGGACAAGGGACTATAGTTCGCAGCTTGTTGTTCCTTCTGTTTTAGATTTTGTTAACAGGTTTGAAGGTGGTATTGAAGGAATTAGGAAAAGAAATCATGATGTTGTTGTTGAGATGGGAGAGATGCTAGCAAAGTCTTGGGGAACAAATCTTGGGTCACCACCTGATATGTGTTCGAGCATGGTCATGGTTGGACTGCCTGCTAGTTTGGGCATTTCAAGTGAAGCAGATACTTTTAAGTTGAGGACACATTTGAGGGAAAGTTTTGGTGTCGAAGTTCCAATATATTTCAAGACACCTACTGATGGGAATAAGGATGGTTGTATAACAGGGTATGCCCGGATTTCTCATCAAATTTATAACACCGTTGATGATTATTACAAGTTTAGGGATGCAATTAACCAGCTTGTCCAGGAATCATTTAATTGCATGATGCTTCTTCCTAACTGAAAAGGTAAAACTTCCATCTGAGGAATTGGTTTGTGATCTATTTGTGTTGTTCTGTACTGGTAATTCAAATCGTGAAATTATATAACCTACTATATATTTATGCCTGTTGTTTATCAAGCCATTAGTTTCATTTTTTGTTGTTATTCTTTAAACTCCGAGACCTGTCAATGTTTTTTTCACATTGAGGCTTCAATTTTCAATATGGATATATATATATATATATATATAGGGAAAGGATCTGTAGACATATGGAAATAAACATGTATGTTCACATATCCACATAACCGTTTGATCCTTGGATCCAATGATTATTGTTAAATCAAATTTTATGTGCTAACGGACGATTTAGGAATTCTTGTTCCAATTTTCCTTTTAAAAGCCTCTCTCTCCCCATCTTTTTCTCCTCTCTTCTCTGCTCCCTCTCTCTCTTCTCTGTGAAACCCCATTTCAGAAAAATAACTTGTGAAACCCATTTATGAGGTATTTTAAAGAATTTCTCCGACCCCATTAATTACTATTTTTGAAAAATATAATTCGTGAAACCCCATTTATCATGAACTAATTGAGGTTTTGAAGATGATTGACAATGCAATGGAAACCTGCAGCAAGAAAGACCAGGAGGAAATGAGGTTTTTTAGAATTGAGTTTTTTAGTTGTTAGTTGCTCAAATTAATCCCTAAATTTTACAGAATTTTGGTTGTTAGAGAATGTTTTACATTTCCTAACAGTAACAGCTGCTCTGCTGGTGGTTGATCATTCCAGAATTAAAAAAGTGAAGTTCACTTGAAGCATTCATCATTATCCCTAGTTAGCTAACATCCAATGGTTAATGTGACTCAAGAACCTAAGGTTATAGTTTCCGTATAGTTTGTAGGTAAGAACAACCAGAAAGACAAGACTCTGAATTTGTATGCATACACGTTTTGGCATGAGGAGTTTTATTCTCTTATCCTTCACAGAATCATAGCATTGCCGTAATGCAATCTTCAAAATGATGGAAATATGAACATAATGATGATGACATAGCAAACGAATCATCCCTTGTGTTACTGCACTTCATAAATGGGGTTTCATGATTTTAATATGGTATCATAGGAAGGAGAGAGAAGAGAGAAAGAGGGGTTAGGGTTTTAAACCTGACTTTTGGGCGATGGTCGAAGAAGCTTGGAATATATCCGCCGGTGAGAGAGAGAGAGAGAGGAAAAAACGGAGAGAGATTGGCTCTCGAATCCCTCTCCGGATTAAAAGGGTTTAACTTAGAATTCCTAAATCGCCCTTTATCATATAAAATTTGGTTTAATAATAACCGTTGGATCTGAGGATTGAACGGCTATGTAGATATGTGAACATATATGTTCATTTTCATATGTCTATGGATCCCTTCCCATATATATATATATATATATATATATATTTGATTGGTAAATGATATGGTAATGTAAATAGCAGGCAGATAATAAGACCAAACAGATACAATATGGACTTTATATTTCATAATTAAGAAACTATATATTTCAAACAAATGGGAGGGTTGGATTACAATCCCATGATTTGACAACCTTACTTTGATGACCTTTCCATATACTCTTTATGCTTTGCATCAGTGAGCACGCCAACTTATTCATCATACTAAATTTGGTTTGCCTTGTCATCTGGATAATATGTTAAAAGCATTACTCTATAGGTATCCTTGGTGAATCCCTCTGAACTTTATTTACCAAAAATGTTCAAGAGGCATGCAGAAAGTATTCGTAGAATTCTTTGATAAGATATTGAGACAAAATTAACTATTAAAATTAATATAACAATGCTGTGTTTCAGTGAGTTGTCTTATTCAAATTGTAGAAATATGTGGCTCTCCTTCAACTGTTTAACATTTCTTTTCCATTTTAACACCTGTGAACGTATCTATTATGTTTTCTTAAAGATCAATCAATCATGTTCATTAATACCTTATCCCAAATATTTGGGTCGGCAAAAGCTGGAACACAAATCTTATTTCATCATTTTGTTCTATTAAAATCCATTATTTCGGTTGAATCATGTGTTATCAAGTCTTTCCTCGTTATCTTCATTAATGTCATTTTATGGCCTTAGAGCTTTCAACTTGCATTACTTCACTCCTCACTGGTACCGTTTATTGGTCTTGCTGAAACCATTTCGACCAACTCTTCGTTATTTTATTACAGACTAGAACCTCTCTCAAATTCTCTCAAATTCGCTCATTTCTAATCCTATATTTTTGTCTTTCAACACATCTTTCTCAACATCCTCTTCTCACCTACACTAATTCTATGAATTTATTGCTTCTTGGTAGCCCAACATTTTGCTTCATAAATCATCAATGTTCTTATTGTTGTTTTATAAAAAAATTCTTTTAGTTTGATTAGAATGCATCATTCACATAGCACTCCATAAGCACATCTCCATTTTAACAATGATTAAAATAGTTGAATCGGCATGCATAACGGACCTTGCCGAAACCGTTACCTAATGAGCATTATGGTCCGGACAACCATCATTTACAAAATCACACCTCTATTGTTCTTTTTTCTTTCTTTCAGTTAGGATAGAAGTCATTGAACACGATTTGCCATTAAAATTCCTTAAGAATCTTTTGTTTGGGTCTGATTTTGAGACCTCGATGAACACTTTGAACAGCCATCCGATACTGTCCGCAATCCAGGCTTCTCTCAAAAAGCCCTGGCCTCTCTCGGTGATTTCCATAGCAGAGAACCCTTTTGAGTGTCGTCTTTGCAAAAGTCGAACGATTTCTGCTCTTTGGCTATTGTCTTTTTCTTCACATTGGATCCAAGAAAGATTTAGGAAACCCCACTCTCCATGAAGATGAAAGGAGACGGGAGAAAGGATGGTTATGGAACCTCAAAAGGGACTGGTAGGGAAAGAGGATCTAAGCGAAGCTGATGATGATGTAGCATTAGCAATTACCAGTGATGGTGTAACGTGTAAGTGTGTTATGCAAAGCTTAAACTCAAAAATGGCTCAGAGATTGGCCGCTTCTTCGATTGACACATTGGTCCTTAGGCAGTTCTTTTTCACGAACTAGACATTTTGTCATTGGGTATTCTCTTATAAGGTTTAATGGGAAATTATAGCCAGTTTTCAATGTGTCTTCATGATCTCTGGAAGTGGTGCTGTATCAACTACACTTTGTATTTTGGTAACATATCAAGATTTCAACTATCATCCACATCCAGATCAAGATCTTATTTCTGCGAAATGAATTGAAAATAAAACAAACATTTCCTTCACAACATATCGTGTTTCCTGTTTTTTGCTATTCATGTATTTTGATAACCTTTCAGCAGTTTATGTGCCAACCTTGTCTTTCCTAAGTGCAGGGACTTGTATAACTAATGCTTTCCTGTTTCTTATTATGTGCATGAATTGCCTCATTCTGTTGTCATACATCTTGAATGCCTAATCTCATTCCTAAATGAAAAGATGAAGAAAAAAGACTATTGTGGATGAAGTTATTTTTTTGTTAACATCTATTGGTTCCTTTACCTCAAAAGCTGGATGTCGTGCGCATATAACTGCAGCCTGTTGCCTTTTCAAACCCTTTTCATACAGTCATCAGATGTCCTGTAAGATTCAAGACTGGAGGATAATAATTATGTTTAGTCAAGGAAAGGGTTTGGATAGGTCCTTCGATTTAAGGAATGAAAAAGGAATGGGAAGGGCTATTGGGGAGACCATTGCTTACAATGTAGTTCCTGGATGTTTGCTTGTTGCAAGTCAGGGAAGAAATTTCTTTGGTTCCTCTTGAGTATTCCGTAACTGAATAAATGTAGAACCGGTTTTTGAACTTGACTTTGCAGCTTATGAATTATTTTCAACTAATTTATTTTATTTTTTAAAACATTGCAGCAGTCTTATGGTGTATAACAACCCTTTCTTGAATTAGCTTGTGTTCTGGGACTGTCAAGATTCGGAAGATACCACTGAGAAGCCAAGTCGAGATTGGCATACTCATCAGTGCTGGAAAAAGTGCCTTCTTAGCCTTGATGATTTTAAGGGGGAGCATACTGACTATTCTGTGGGGTCCTGTTATATATCTCTTGTAATTTCTTTTTAACAATAAACATTTGGCTTGCTTTACCAATTCAGCTACTGCCAGATGATGTGGATTCTACTTTGTTCAGATTTTGACTATATAATCGGACAAAAGTCATGGGTTGGTCCATTGTAAATGTCGTAGATGATCCTGTCTATTTTGTACTATTATTGGCCAGTGTTTTGATTCTACATTACCAAGCCGTGTTGCTGATAAGGTAATATTTATTTATTTATCATCAGCATTTTGATGGGGAAGTTGGGTCCCAAGAGTATATTTCCCGTATAAATGCTGAGCATCGGGGAAGAAAATTAACATATATATATAATCTGTACAGTTGGTTGCAAGTGTTGGGGAAATTTCACTTAATATAATCTGTAAAGAAAATTTAACTTGTTGAGTATTACATAAGTAAAACTAAACCACACTCACCTATAATCACAAGACTATATCCACCTTCATCCACTTTCTTCAAGTTCACATACTCATCTTGGACAAGACTTAAGAGCTGTTTGAGCTGAGCTGAGCTAAAAAAATATCCTTTTTATAAAATCATTTTACCAATTTAAAAAAAAGGGGTTTTTTTTTAAAGCATCATTAGACACAAATCGTTCCTGTCTTTTCCAAAGAAATCTGCAGCAATTACACCCACAAACCAACCAACCCCAATGCATAAAGCAATTACACCCACAAACCAACTCCAACAATGCTGCAGCTATCGCTTTCCTGCACTTACCACCCATGCAAACCTTAATCCTCTCTGCTGATGCCCCGGCCACTATACTACTTTGATCATTATTACTAACGTTACTTGCAATACTATAGCTAATACCAATTCCATTGCTGCATTCTTCTTCACAATTCTGTAGACTACGGTTTTCAGTCCCCTCCATCATCTCTGTATCTTTTTCTTGGATCAGTAAGCTTGGACGGGTCAGTGTTGTTTCCTCTTGAATATACTGTTGTGGTTCTATCTATTTTGGATCTCTCAGGCGGCCCTTGTACACCCACCTCTCCACATTAACCGTCACTTGATTCAGTGGAAGAGCTTGAGGATGATTCAGTCGCCCCTGGCCTTCATCCTGGTGATTTTCAGCTTGGCTCTCTCTTCCTTCCTTTAATTCCTTTTTCCTGCACGATGAAACGTATGTAAATTTTGTTCAACTTCCAAAGAACTAGTACTTATTCAAGTCATGGATTTACTCTATAATTACTCATAGAATGACTTGTAATTCAAATAAAATATCAATTTTTTTCTGTGTAAACCCAATCCTAAGGCTTCCAATATCCAACCTTAATTAAAAACTCTGACACCAAATTAAGCAAAAACAATCAAGTAGAATTGCTTAAATAATAAATACCAACAGAACATAACAATCTGGAAAAATCATCTAGAACAACCCAAATCAAGAGAAGTGTAACCTTCAGATTCAGAACTTTCTCAAAAGTGAACTTTAGATTTACGGTCCCCTTACCCGTCACAGCAGATGCAGACGAGTAACCCATAAACAGTTCATCTTTTCCTACTATTTCATAGAAGAAAAGGCGTCTTCGCGGAGATGCCTGGTGGCCCCAATTTCCATCCACTATTTTTTTATTTATGTTACCAACTAAATTCACTTCAGATAATATCATACTACAATAGAGAAGTTTTGTCTCTGCCACATGAGCTTGAGCATGTCCTTAGTTATTTCTTTCTTGAGGCTTGATCTTGCTTAATCTACAATTCATGGCATGATGTCCAGGCTTCCCACACATAGAAATCACCTTTGGTCTTTTTGAATGATAGTTTCTGGGACTTCGTCTTGACACTATGTTTCTTGTGAAAATCTGAGACAAATTTGACCACAGCTGACACCGAGGCATTGAGGATAGGTATAACATGTGTTCAGTATCTCTAGAATAATGTTTTAGTAGAATTGCAGTTTGAGATTTGTGGTTGACTTTGATAATGTTGTTTGGTGGGCCAACAAGGAGATAGCTTTTCATGACCGATCAAAAAAAAAAAAGGAGATAGCTCTTTGTGACCCAATAAAAAAAAAGGAGATAGCTTTTCTAGGGCTAGCCAGGTTTTTCTTTGAGCTCCTCCTAAATTTTTTCATGTTGAAGAAATTAGATTTTCTTATTTTTCTTCGAAACTTCCTCTAGCACGCTAGAGCATTATGGGGTGTCTAATGATATTATTGAATAGGAAGATAATTTATCCCTCCACTAACGCATCCTGAATTGGTATTAAGAACTCTGACAGCCTTAGCATATCCCATCCTTTTGAAATTCAAAGAAAAAGAATTTCTTGAAGTATATGAAAAAAATTTACCAAACTTTTACATAAATTTCTTACAGAAAAATTATATTTATGCCCCTCTAAATTCTACAAGGTTATGAAAAATCTGTCAAATCTAGCTGACATTAGCATCCAACAACCTAAAGTAGGTCACTAATTACTAAGCGACTAGCCGACCCATGTGTGGAATTTCTTTGATTTCTTTTTTGTTCTCTCATGGTTCCAATTCTAGGATTATGTTTGATGTTTCTTAAACTGTAATTTATTGGTTATATATATGTAAGAAGATTATATGGCTTATATGTAGTTATTGTCTTATTGATATATAATTGTACACGGGAATGCTAGAAGCCTAGCACTAATGGCGTGGTAAAGGCCTTTTCTTTGGTTTGGTTCTGAAGTGCTAGGCACATCCAATGATCAGTGATGATCTGTCTTTCTGGAACAATAAATTTGATTTAAAAGATTTTAAGTACAGGTCTATGCATGAAGCAAGTTGGAATTTAAGTAGGCCTTAAAAGAGTGCAGAAGTAGTTGCATAGATGAATAAACACTCAAATCCGAGAAGGAATTCATGGGGATGCTGTTCCGCAGGTAGGTACAGGCTATTGCCATTTGCCACTCCACTTCCCATTTTAACCGGGTATCCGAGTATCATCTGATTCCATAAAAAATTTCTTGGTTCCTACTACCTTAACAAGTCCTGACATCAGCTATTAACTTGTAAAATTTCTTAAAATTTTCCTTTTTTAAACTCTTATCTATTGACACATTAGCTTCCTAAACAATATATTTTAACTTCTTAACCAGTAGATAGAAAATTCTCTCTCTCTCTCTCATATGTGTTACATGAAACCTCTCTTAAAAATAATTTTTATCACCCAGCACTTAAAGAAATTGAAATGCTAGGATCAAAAGTGGCTCCACTACTTTAATTATGTTAGGCGAATCATCTGAAATTTCTCCTTCCTTACAAAACTCTCTCTCTCTCTCTCTTCCGCTCTTAAAAATAATTCTCTCTCTCTCTCTCTCTCTTAATTAATACATTTTCTAATAAAATATATTTCATCTTCTTGACAAAATTTCTTTATAATCAAAATTAATAAATAGTTAATAATATTATGTGTTTTAAGTTGTAGAAAATGGACTCTAACATTCCATTTTCACAAAGCGTCTTTTCTATACTTGGGATATGTATAGAAAAGTGAGATATGATCAAGTTAGCACAAAAAATACAGTCAATTATTGAATAGTGTAGTACTAACTCCACTACTGACGCAAAGCTTATAGAGTCATTTACATATTGTAACCTTAATTAGAATCCTTAGCATATGATCAAGTTTCGGTTGTAATAGCTTTGGTTATTAACAAAGGCTCACCTTCTTTTAGATCCATTCATCAATTATGCGAGTCAAAAGAATAGTTATTAAATAAAATATTTAATAAGTAAATACATTACTAAATCTCTCTCTCTCTCTCTCTCTCTCCCAACTTTCTCTCTGCGACCTCAATTCCTCTCCTGTCTCTTTAAGTAGGTGTGTTTAATATTACTAATTTCAATTAATGTGAAAAAAACATAATTCCTGATAACCATCTCTCTCCTAAAACATATCTAAGAGTTTTTCAGTTATGCCTTCTTTGTGATTCACAAGATGCTCAATTTTTGCTCCAATGTCGTGGCCCAAGAGTTTAAGTTAGAGGGCGACAGTTCTTAGAATTTCCCATCATTGTCATCAAGATTGGCCACCATACACGTATTAGAGGTTTTCTTTCCTTACACTGATAAAACTAACAGAGACCTGTCTACACTGTACCCATTGCCTTAGAATAGCTCTTGGCCTCTCAGGGATACCTTGGAAATATTAGTTTTCAATAATGCAGAAGGGAGAGCAGTATGGGGGGAATGCCTTCCATGCATAGTTTAGTAATTACACCTTCACTAGAGGACATAAGTTGAATGGAGTGTTATAGATGTTGATGAACGTGTATCAATAGGAGGTGGCGATTCCGAATCCAGACCTAATCCTTCAACTTGTCAGACTTATTAATGGGTTTGGATTGGGGTTTTGGACCCATGTGTGGGGTTTGGGTTTAATTCTCTCCATTTATATATAGGCTCCAGACTCTAGAGTGAGCTATTGAGAAGAGATGCTCAGAAAGAAATGATTTAGAATTAATAGTTTTGAGGGGCCTCTTCTCTTAACAGAAAAATATCCTTTTAGCATACCATATATAACACACTTGAAACGTATAAAAACATTGGCCATGTAGTCAAGTAGAACTGCAAACATGTAGATCAAAAAAGCGAATTTTGTATTGATAAAAAGAATTATGTTCCCTGTTGCTCAGTATTTGCACACTGCAGTAAGAAAAGTATACACTTGGTTTTAAACATGAAACAAAGTAAATTACCTCATCGAAATTCTAATTGGATGGTTGGGGGTACTTCCTTATGAAGCCACTCGCGGGCATTCTCCAATCTTGATTTGTACCATGAACTTTCACATTGATAGACCCATGTATTACATCCTCTGTGCACTTTCTGGCATGGATCAATCACTAGTTCTTTGAGAGAAACCACATTGTCAAGCACATACTTCAAGAGCTCAATTTCATGCTGATTACCATAAAAACCGTTTATTTCAACTTCCTCTAGGTGTTTATGGGGGCATTCAAGTAGAAGCCTCTGTATCTCCTTTCGTTCTTTGATGTAATTTGGGGAAAACAGCTGCAACCAAAAAAAAAGGCATTCATGTATAATTACATAAAAAGGTAAAAAACTTCATTAAAACAGAACATTAACGCATGGAGATGGAGATCTCATTGAATCGTCATATGGAATCATGGTAGTGAAATATGAGTGCTCATGGATGACCAAAGATCTCATTCTCAGGCGACCCATAGGACACCTTCCATGCTGTGCTAGAGAGATAACGCATAAGCATCAGGATTCAAAACTGAGTATCTGATGGGCCCAGCCAAGTAGGTCTCCTAGGCAGAAAATGTGAACTGACCGAATAATCCTAACCATCCAATCAATAGGCTTTCCTCTAGATCGTTATTTCCATTTCCTTTTCTTTGCCAATCCAAATGAATGGCCAGGATCACACAATCAGGTCGATTGCTGGTATACAATCTCCAGCCAGTGGTCCTGACTAATTTAATCCTCATAAAAGATAGTCTTACTGGGATTTTAGGATAATTTATCAGGACCTGAAGACTGCAAATTTGAAAGAAACGAGTCGAATTTGCAACATTCAGCAATAAGCCTCTTAACTGTACTGATATATTTACAATTATTCTTCTTAAAAGACTTACTCACATTCAATTGCAGTTTCTGCAACAAAGGAAAAGCCTTCAGGATAAAACTAATCCATTGGAGATTGTCCTCATCCTGGAATGGGTAAACGGTCAGCACCAATTTCTTGAGATTGGTGGTAGTAGGTATGTTTTCCGGTAGCTTTAGCATCTGAATTTCCAAGACACATAGTAACAGAACAAGAATTTAGTATATATATACAAAGAACCACACGCTAAATTGTTCTAAAGAGTGAGTATTGTAGAAAGTACATATAATGCCCATGCAAGGGGTCAGGAGTCAGGACCAACTACTCAATGAATCCCAACTAGGCGACTCCTAGGCCAAAATCAACCAGAAATTGTTTTCCACTCTTTTCTGCTGATCAGTTGATTTTTTTGATCAGTATCAGTTGATTACAATCAGATTGGTGTTTGCTAGATCTTCCAAGTGTAGCCATCAAAAAGCAAGTCCAGTCCTGATCCCCCCGCGATATTACTGTTTATAATAGGTAATCCGTAATTATTCCCTGCATTACTCAAGACTATGTTTTCGCTTCAAATTTTATTGCCACATACCTTCATAGCCAAGATTGTGAGCAAGTTTAGACTATCCAGTTGAGGCAGATCATTTGCAAGTCTTGTAAGGGCATAAGTTACACCAACCAGTCTCTCCTCGCCAGTAAAATTCATGAAAACATCAGCCAGCTGCGGAACGTTCTTGAAGGAGAACCGTACTGAGTGACCAATATATTCAACCATGACAAGATTTATAGAACGGATTTCTATCTTCTCCAATCGGAAGCAATCTTGTATCCTCAAAGACTTGAGGGATGGACCAACAATACTCAAATTAACAAGATCCTTGCACATATGCAGATTCAGCTCCTCAAGAAGTGAACAGTTAGATAAGATATTATCCACTTGTTCATCACTTATATTGGCATCTTTCAATTCAAGGATGATCAAGGAGGTGAGACCTTTGAGACAACAATGAGGTCTAAGGTTGCACGAGGCCAATCGCAGAAGCCTTACAGTGGCTCGTCTCCCTTGGGTAGCAAGAAGCCAATAAGGAAATTCATAATTTTCAGATGCTATTGAAAAATTTTGAAACAATTTGGAGCAAAACAACTCTGAGAGGTCGAGATCAATTTTTTCCACTCCCTTAATGACTGCAGAATTGATCCACTGATCGAGGTGACATTTAGACTCCTTGCCTAAGTAAAAATGGGTTGCAAACAAGTCTATCTTTGGGCCCTGGCGTCGAAGTTGCATGAATCCATTGACCCATGTTATAAACTTACACCGTAGTTGATGCATGTCCCTATATGGTTTACCATTATAATGGCCCATGGAATACTCGTTGATCCCAAGCACATTACGAGCATCAAACAAGAGATTGGGGTGAGACATCCACATGAATCTCCATCTTCTTGACAAGACACTAGTCTTTACCGCTTCTTTTAGTGTCAACAATGTTATGATTGAAGAAAGGATCTCATCTGGTAATTGAAGAAGTGGACCCTCCTTTGTGATGCCAATGCTCTATCGAATCCAAAAAATGTTACCAAACTATATTAGCAAAGAAAGCCAATGATCTTGTTACATCCTGCATTTTCCAATTGAAATCAAATTCTCCTTGAAAACACTCATATGAATGGCTTATTACCTCAATTTTTGCAACTTTTCGTTGTCGCCCCATTTTGTTTTCCCGTTAAACTTCAACCACCCCTTCTACACCTTGAACAAGCTACAAAATAAGTAAATACTAGAGTAAAAATATCTCATAGTTCAATGACAAGCAAAATGAAAGAGCAAACTGAGTCATAATGTTCCCAAGATGGCCAAGTCACAACATAATCCAAGTATGACTCATCAAGGTCGTAATCTTAGATGGGTTTGTCAAACCTTCGCTCAAATAATCAGAGCTCTCAATTCAGGGATGAAACAGTGGACCTATATTTTACAAGTTGGTCTCGACTTTTAATATGAAATTGATGTCACCTGAGATAAAATACAAGTGTCACTTATGAGTGTGGGTTTGGATATTAATTTGCTCAAGGCATTGCTATATTTAAGTCTGCTTATCAGTGTGCTTCAGAGATTGACAATCAGAATAACCAAGACTTGCCAACTTTAGTCACTTGACCCACTACAACCAACAAGATCCTATGGAAAAAGATATGAACTATAGATGTTACTATAAAAATAAAGGACTTTATTTGGAGGAGTTATCGAAATGATGTGACTTAGTTAGAAAATGTTAAATAATCCAGACTTCAGACTCTGTGGAACCAAAGAAGAATCCATCACTCATCTCTTTATGAGATGTCTTGAAGGTGATCTAGTGTGGGAATGTCTCCACTAAGCATTAGATTCCCACATATCCATCACCATTCCTAAGAGTGAGCTTTGAGTTGGTTTGAAATCCCAGGTATGTCAGAATCAGAGTGCAAGGACTTTGCAGCCAAATGCGCAGTGGTTTGCTCATTGCTGGCATATTTGGAAGGGACCTACTGATATGGCGTACAGAATGTGTTCATTGAACCCTTCACATATTGTCAACTGTATTTCATATATGCATATATAAAATTTTCAGGTGATGGAGGACCTCGATAGGAAATCATGGAGGTATCAGAGGGAGGGTCATCCCCAAAATATCAAGGACCATTCCCATGAAGGGGATGTGTAAGAGTTATAGCGGTTGGTGCAGTGGATAAAGGTGGGTTGTTTATGGGAGGAGTGGTCATTCACACCCAAGAGAACTTTTGGATTGCAGCTGAAGCTTCATTTTGGAATGGCCCTTCACTGAGGCTTGCTGAAGCCTTAGCAATAAAAAAAAGATCTACTTCTCGCTAAGTCAATGCAGTCATGCAGATAGTCAAGGTGGTGGTAGATCTGATACAAAAAGCATCATTGACGCCATAAACAATGAAGATTAGAAAATCATGAGTTGTCATGACTTATCATCATATCTTATGAGGATGGAAACCAATCTTCTACTATTGTTGTGGTTTATCAAATCCGCTATTCTTGGTAAGTATGTAGTGTATATTATATACTTTTGGAAGATAAGCCATAGTAGGAAGATTGCTAAAGGCAATCCAAGAGCAACACACGATTGACACTCCAAGTTGGTATAAGAGCAATTGTCAACTTGGTAATATGAGGAGACTTTCATTTATGCATTTGTATCTATCTTTCATTTAACTTTAGTTTTGGTGCATTCACATACATGAGGTCCTACCCCAGTAGCATCATTCTCTAGTTACCAGTACTATGCTTTATTCATCACAAAGTCCGAAATGTTTTCTAAATTTTGTGAATTCAAAGCTTAGGCATAAAATATTTTTCGAGCCTGGATTTAATATTTTCAGTCAGATTGACGGGGATAATTTATTAAGAAGACGGAGTTTCAGAATTTATTTCAGTTTCCATGATATCCATCACTGCTTCTCTTGCTCTCTCACACCTCAACAGAATGGAAAGGCCGAAAGGAAACAGACATATAATGGAGACAGCTTTGGCCATGAGGATGGAAACCAATCTTTGACAATTGGTATAATTTGAAAAAGTCTTCTATTGTGAGGATGGAAACCAATCTTCTATTTTGGTATAATTTGAAAAAGTCTTTTATTGTTGGTGAGATTTATCAAGTCCAAATTTCGTGACTGTAAGTACGGTATATTAGATATTTTTGGAATATCATTATGCTATAGTAGGAAGACTGCTAAAGGTAATCCACCCATTGTGGACTATCTATGTAATGAGGAAATTTAAGAGCAAGACACAATTTTCACTACAAAACTTACTTTTTAAGTAAGATCAGCCGGATTGGGTGCTGCCAGGAGTGGGAGTGATACAGGATATCACGCTCCTTTGGCTGGCATATGCAGATCTTCTGGGTGGGACCAAGCAGGGGGACCATTAAAACATGTCACCATACATCCCTATCAACTTGGGGCCTTCTTAGGTGCCAATTTTGAGTCTTTGACTTGCAAATTCCCACCTAGAAGCCCTAAGTGTCATGCTGTAATAGGCTCCACCTGGATGAAAGTAGCAAAATGCTGCATGGTAAGCCAAATGACCCAAAAAGATTTGCGCTCACGTCTATGTACTCTTCTGAATTTAAACATAAGAAAGGAACGCTAGCAGTAATTGTCTTAAATGCTCACACACATGATGTGAAGGCTATTACTGCTAGTCTGCAGTGATAACAAATCTCGTTCTCGGGTTTTTATCAGCCAAAGTTTTTCTTGGGAGATTTTCAAATCTGGAGTTTTTTCGAGTATCTCTCAGGCAAATCTTGGCAACGATTAAAAAATTAATTAAAAGTATACTAAATAATAATAAATATCACCAATTATTAAATTCATAAAACAAGTAATATTGAGAATTTCTTGCGATATTTTTAAGATATTGCTTAAATCTCGCAATATTTATGGGATAAAAAGAGAAAATTATATTATTTGTGAGATTTTTTAAATATCGCGATAAAGGCGGAGTTTTAAACTTTAGGTGTTTTTCGGTATATTATTTGGAATCCAAGCCGCCAAATGGGTAGTTATTTTGGTTATCATAAATCTGTCAAATTACCCAAAAACAAATAAACACACGCGCAAAAAGAGAAACAATTTGGGTGTAGCTCAGGAATAATCACGACATAAACAGCAATAACAAGAAGTACCATTACTACAAGAACATGATCTTGGAAATAGAAAATAAAATAGTTACCTTATCAATTGAAGATTTCGAAGATATCAACACCGGAACTTGGAAGGTGGCAAGTTTAGTCTGGTATACGTTGCACAGCTGTGAAGAAGAAGTAGACGGTGAGAATTCTTAACTTGTTATAGCTGCCTTAAATAGTAAAATCTCACTCCTTTTCTCTCTCTAAAACAGAAAGAACAAATCCAATATTAGAAAGGAGACAACTGAACTCCATTTAGTAGCGAAAATTCTCAGAACTTTCTAAACTTTTAGAGTAGGAGAAATCAGAGACCCGATATCTGGGGGGTCCCATCTAAGAGATCTACAACAATCCTGACCACCATTATTTTATTTTAGTGGGGGGGTTATTGAAATATGAATGCTTTGGGTCAACGGTTTGATTTATGACTCTGAACCTCACAGTATGTTGAAATCGCTGAGGTACAAAGAAGAAGCCTGGTTCAATAACAGAGATTCAATCATGGAAGCAGAAGATTTCTTTCCTGGGACGGACTCAATCAAATGAAGGGTTTTCTCTATTGAAGAGAGAATAGTATTTGTAGCATAATACTATGACTATGGAGGAATATCAAACCAATGCAATTCTTAATACCCATTTACAGTTACTTACCAGGCTCCTTAGAGTCCTTCCTTCCGCACAACCGAAAGCACCTTGGCTTCTTGTTGTTGCACAATCTCACTAACAGTTCCGCTCCGCTCACATATATTATATATAGAAAGAAAGAAAGATGGACCAAGATCTATACATTACATTACATTACGGACAGAGAATCTTCTCACCCTATAATTATAAAGTCGTCTCAGAGACTAAGACTAAACCCTAATGTCTTAACCGTTGTAAAAGAAGACCACCCCAAGTTTCTAGAATTACTAGTTTGAGTTAGTTGAGGGTTAACCAAAAACCAGAAGAAAGTTAGTTGAGGGTTTTGACTTTGAGTTACAATTTTGTTTTATTGTGTTTTTTTTTTCCCCGACACAATAATGAGTTGGGATAAATACTATTGTCAACGCATTTCCCTTCTCATCCTCATTAATTGTGGTTAAAATTTACTAACCTAATTTAATTATATTAATTTTAAGGGTTAAAACTTAGGTTTAAAAGGTTATTAAAGGGGCTTTGTGAGTGGATCGCAATCCAGACTCAGGTTAAGGCGGTCATAATCACAATACACTGCATCTAAGCATGCTGTGATGATTCTCGTCCGGTCCGCTTGTGGTAAGCTCGGGAGGTGCGAGATTTGGGTTTTTCCCAGATTGCCCCTTTAGTACGGGGTTCTTCCCCAAATAACCAAGTTTTAAAAATCATTCTCTAAATGCCCCCACACACGTGTGCATCTATTCACACATGCGAATTTTTCCCATTTTATCCCAATCATTTGAAAAAAAGACTTTGGGTATCCCTACCTTATTTCCAACGAGTTTTTCGTCCCTACCCTATTTCCGACGAGAGAACTTCATTTTCACCCCATTTCCGGCGAGAGATCTTTGTTCCAAGAGCATTCTTTCCATGTTCTTTTCGTGAAAAAACGTCATTAACTGAAGAATAACCCTCATTTTCGGGTTTCTTGTGTTTTAAAAAAAATGAATTCAAAAAAAATCATTGCATGTATGATTAATTCATGGAAAAATGTTTATAATAATTGTATTTATGGTTCAAAACCTTAAATTTCATGTTATATATGTGTTTACATGTGTTTTTTTTTTCATTTTCTATGATTTACAGTCATGTTTCCAAGCTTGAAGACAATGGTCGATGCATTTTGCACGGGGTCGATGTATAAAATGCACGAGGTCGATGCATTGCATCAACCTAGTTCATTTTGTACGCGGTCGATGCATTTTGCACGGAGTCGATGCATAAAATGCACGAGGTCGATGCATTGCATCAACCTAGTGCATTTTGTATGCGGTCAATGCATTTTGCACGAGGTCGATGCATAAAATGCACGGGGTCGATGCATAAAATGCACAAGGTCGATGCATTGCATCAACCTAATGCATTTTGTACGTGGTCGATGCATTTTGCACGGGGTATTGCATCAACCTAATGCATTTTGTACGCGGTCGATGCATTTTGCACGGGGTCGATGCATAAAATACACGAGGTCGATGCATTGTATCGACCTAGTGCATTTTGTACGCGGTCGATGCATTTTGCAGGGGATCGATGCATAAAATGCACGAGGTCGATGCATTGTATCGACCCTGAGCGCAAAAAACTTCAGGAAACTCGGATTTTTGTGATTTTTTCATTTTTTATTCTTCTTTTTTATTATTCTTTTTTGAAAATCAGTATAAATGGTAATGGAAAGGTATTTGGAGGATGAAGGGAGTGAGTGAGCTTCATTCATCTCATCCACGTACATATCTTCTTCTTCTTCTTCTTCTTCTTCTTCTTGGAATGGAGAACTCTCGCCGGAAATGGGGTGGGAACGAAGAACTCTCGCCGGAAATAGAGTGGGAACAAAGAACTCTCATCCACGAACCTAAATCCCTCTTCTTCTTCTTCTTTTTCTTTCGAAATCAATGGAGGGGTATTTAAGACTTTTCATAAATACTGAATTATGGAAAATAGATGATAAGGGCATTTAGAGAAGGGTTTTCAAAACTAGGTTATCTGGGGAAGACCCCCATACTAGAGGGGCAATCTGGGAAAAACCCCTGCGAGATTAGTGTCCCTCCTTATGTGTTAGACGATAGATTGAGTCAATCTCTATCTTTCCAATTTTATTTCCATAATGTTGAGATTCTTTATTAATTGTTTAGATTGTATAATCTTTTACAAAATCCTTATATTCTATTAGTTATTGAGAATCAATAAAGAGAAACACTTATAATTTTACCAATCTTAATATGGTATTAGAACATCTCTTATCCAACATGTCTTCTTCCATCCTTTTTACGCCCATTTGAAAAAAAAATTCCGTCTAATGTAGAGAAGATTTTTTTTTTTTGGGTGTGGAGATATATGTTTAGGCCGCACCGCCGGGTTAGATGTTAGTATCTGTTCATTAGTGGGCGGGTGGAGAGTATAAACGACTCCCACCCTCGCGGGAATTGAACCCCGGACCTCCCCCTTAAAGCAGGGAGACAATACCAATGGGCCAAAGCCCTAATGTAGAGAAGATTGATGACTTTGACTTTGGAGCCCACAAATCCATCATTATGGCATC
Organism: Tetracentron sinense; assembly: GCA_015143295.1. Lineage (NCBI taxonomy): Eukaryota > Viridiplantae > Streptophyta > Magnoliopsida > Trochodendrales > Trochodendraceae > Tetracentron > Tetracentron sinense. Next base: position 39,653,803 of record CM026566.1, on the reverse strand, counting down.
ATTCTATTAATTCATTTTCACTCAAGTTGGATCGAGATAAGAAAATAGGATTTTGCTAGCGACATTCCTAACTGCATCTAAGCATACTGTCATGATTCTCGTCCGGTCCGCTTGTAGTTAGCCTGGAAGGTACGGGATTAGGGTCAACTGTGTCTCTCCTTATGTGTTAGACCATAGATTGAGTCAATCTCAATATTTCTAATATTGAGTCAATAGCTGTAGAGATTCTTTATTAGTTGTTTAGATTGTACTATCTTTTATGGGATCCTTGTATTTTATTATTTATTGAGAATCAAGAAACACACATACAGTTTTACTATGGTATCAGGGATCCAACACTTTTTCATTTTTTTTCTTTGGCACACCCCCTTTTTTTTTTCCGACTGTTGCATAGAAGATTGATGACTTGACTCGACTCTAGAGTCGACCAATCCATTTTCCCTGCATCATTTTGATAATCCGAAAGTTAGGAGTTTCCATGAGTGCACCAAGCACACCGAATTAGATTGACACTTCGTCCATGATAACATTCGGAATGGCACGCTGACAACATCTTACCTCCCAACAGGTCACCAAATTGCACTAAGCCATGTACTTAAAAAAATCTCAATTTCATACACTTTTTCCGCAAGTTGGGATTTTTCGATGCACAATCCAACTTGAGGGGGAGTGTTAGACGATAGATCGAGTCAATCTGTTAGCTGTTGAGATTCTTTATTAGTTGTTTAGATTGTGTAATCCTTTATGGGATCTTGTATTCTATTATTTATTGAGAATCAATGAAGAGAAAACACAGAGTTTTACCAATCTTAATATTATGGAGTTGCCACACTTGTGGCATGTAGGGTCCACAATCTGGATCCTAAGAGCAACTTCTGCCTCCTCCAACATGAAGATTGAAGAGCATTGTGTTGAAAGACGGGCATGTTGCGGAGGGAGGCTTCTCTGTTATCAATTCGGATGAATCAATCAGCTTACATCAGTGTTAAACAATCAGGCGATGCTAAAAATTGCTCTGAGTGTCCAATCATACTGCATTTTGGCCTATGGGGGTATTCTAGGTGTTGGTTTTGGCACATCTCAAACACAATATTCAATGCCCATGTTCAATAATCTAACATTGGTCAGTGTTTATACAATACAGATTTAATAAGGACCAACTAAGAAAAATGTTTACTATGCAATAGTATGAACAGGAGAGAGAATTTGGGTGCCAAGTTCCCCTTAAGACTCCCTTTAGGGCCAAAGAGGAATATAACTTTGTAGCGATAGAGTCCTCTCACAAGAGATTCAAAGGAACTTTATCGTATGAAGAGAGTTTAGTTGGGGAAGGGAAGCTTGGGATATGCAAGTTTTTTTTTTGTTGGTTAAAAAATGCAATTCTATTGATCAATAGATTGAGGATTACAAGTGGAAGGAAGGGGGGACGGATCTCCCAATAGTCCTTGAGAAGGGCAAACAACAGGTCAATTTAAACGAGGAAGACTTGGCAGATTCTCACCACATAAACTCCCTAGTCTGCTAAGCACAAAATATCAAGGTATTAGAGCTGCCCAAAGAAGATCTAAATGTTAACTTGGATGTGAAGATGGCCCCACTTTTGGAGTTTAAAAGTGTGTTACAAGCCTGTACAGAAAGTCTGGAGATGCAATACCCGTCACCCATCCATCCACAATTTTGGGGTAGGAAACACCATGAAATATACAAAGATAGAATAAAAGCTAGTATGATGAACAGACCAAAGAGCTGGTATAACTTGCACTTGATATGCTACAACTTTAACTTTGGCAGAAAATGTAGGCCATAGTAGTGCATAGATGAGCATTAAGAGGCTTATTCGAGAGGCTGAAATACCAGTTCGTCATCCATTTGAGGCTTTTCTTTCCTTTTGAAGGAAAAAGGTTCAAGGATATATCTTGATAAGCGGCTTAATGGGTCTTGTAGACCATCCATCTCGTAGTGCCCGAACCGCCAATCCTGTTGGATAAAATGTCGCCATATGGGTTTATCAAGGCCTCCTGTTAAAATAAGGATGATGAAGAATCAATGATGTGCATAAAACTCGGGTAAATGTGCAACTTGTTTATGAAAATACAAAATGCAACCTTAATATTGTAGATGTTGATTTTTTTGGTAAACTCAATAACACCACAAGGTGATTACTGAAGGCAATTGAAGGAAAATACTCACACTAGAAGATGATGATTACAATCTATAAATAGAGGACTATTGGTACACATACAGGGAAACCTATCATCTGCGGTAGTGCCATTTATTTGCAAACAAGGTGCACTTGCAGGGGGGTCTACTATCCGTGTGAAGTATTTGTATAAAATACAATAACATGAAGAATAACCCATTTTGAGTGTTTTAAGTATTTGGCCATACATAACATACAATAACATGCAAAATAACCCATTTTTAGATATTTTCTTTCCAGGCATTCTGTTCACTAAATAGACTTCCATCTATTTTTCCAATTTCTTGAGATATTATAGTCTTTCCAGACGTTCTGCTCACTAAATGGGCTTCCATCTATTTTTCCAATTTCCAATTTCCTATTCCTATTCCTGCTTCTGATTTGTTCTGGTTATTAAGAATTCCACAAGTTTGTGCGATGATATGACTTTAGGGAACTCTCTAAGATCCAGTTCCCAGCTGTTCTTTTTTTTGGACCGATATTCATGAATTCATTAAAAACAACAAAATAAAAAGAAAGGGATGCAAAAAAAAAAAGTTCACGGAGAGTGAACTCAAAACATAGAAAGTAAAATAACAGAGAAATGGAAGACGACAAATCAAAATAAGATGGATAAGGGATACACATCCCAACCTGACCCAATTGTCCAATCCCTGGCACACAAAGGAAAACCTCTGGATCCTTGCCTCCCCTAGTAAAGGAGAACCAAAATAAAAGAAGCCACATTATTCAACTACATACGAGATCTCGAGGAGACGAGATTTCCTCAAATACTCCCTCATTCCCCTCTTTCCAAATGGTCCATGCTACAGCCCCCGGGAGGAAGGACCACACAAATGCACGAGAAGGATCCAATTTCAATGTAGACCAACAAGATAGGAAACCCAACAGCGAAGAAGAAAGACCCCACTTATCTCCAGTCGGGATTGAAGAGATCAAAGTCCCTTGCTGCCTTATTGTCACTACTCCAAAGTCTCTCCATTGAATATAATAAAAGACGTGAATAATCTATACCTCCAGTTAATATTTAAAATCAAGATTGGAAGACAACATAGTTATAGTAAATGCCACTTAGGCCTCAAATAATTTGAGCTGCACAAAGTACCTGCATACATAAGCCCATGTTTGTTAACTGCTTGGTAAAATAGCCGTGTCTTTTGCTCTTTAGCGGCTCTTTGGAGTTCATTCCATGCACGCACTCTGTCTTGCCTTGTAATTTTACCTGTGGTAACCACCTAAATTCAAGATGCCAGCCAAAGTATTAATGACACAATCAATGATGAAAATAGGGAACATGACAATATAAACTCAAGCATATACGCACTCAAAATTACATTTGAGAACAAATAGTATGAAGGGCGTGGAATACGTGCAAGACCATTGGCACGATCAACTGCTACAAGTCCAAACTTGGGACCATACCTCATCAGCCCACTCCCAATTATCAGAAACAGTCCAGAACAGGTAACCAAGCACGGGAACACCCTGATAACCCAAGGGCATGTTAATACCCTATTATCCTACACAAAGAATGAACCCACTTCCAGAAGGATTGAAAAGTTCAGTTCAGAGTCAACCATGATCATAGCCGCATACACAGCCAGTAATGCTCTAACATATAAGGCCGTCGGATCAAGTCAGTTTCATCAGAAATCCCATTTTCAGTAATGATGAAGGGTACTTTCAGGTGTTTGTATCTTTCATGGAACTGGAGCAGCATCCGGTACAAGCCATCAGGATACACCCCACACCCGGATTCGCTGTATTCTTCTGTCTCTACTAGCTTCAGTCCTGCACCAGAGACCACTTCCTGACCAGTAAAACAATGTTGAGTAAACGTTAAATTTGTCTTCATGATTGTAGGGACACCTTTGATGGTTAGAGTAGTCTAGGTTAGTGAAGTAAAAACCTGTCCATAGTAGTTTATCCCTATAAAATCCAGCCTGTCACTAATACTGTCGACGTAGGGGAAGAGGGTCAAGGAGTTTGCCAGTGAAATAGCTGCGACGTCAAAGAGACCATATGGCCGCATAAATGAGACATGATGTGCTACTCCAACAGTTGCTTTCGATGAAGTACTGTTGGCAAATAAATCAAAGCTTCAGCAAAGTTCACATATTTGCGAAATGTTTAAGAGAAAACTAGGTAACCTGTAGGCCAGACCACAGAGATAGTCTACTAGTGACATATTGGTACGAGTGAAACACGTGCATGCTATTGGGATCTCACTTCTAGGGTTCCACCTTGGAGATCGTGAATGTCAAGATAGTATCCAATTAATGAGCTAATCATCCACCCAGCACATTCTTCTGAATAGACTGAAAAAGGTGAGTAGGAACAGTGCTAAAAAAGCCCATTATCAGATGGTTAAAAACCATTACAAACCTTCTTAGTTGAACGATTCTCAAAAGTCAAAACTATCTGTGTGGGACTATTAAAAATTGTATTCCCCATACTGCATGTGCATCATGCATAGTGATATGGCACTGATTATACCATCCTTACAGTCTAAAGGATAGGAAGTTATATAAATGTGTGTGTGTGTGTCTATAAATATACCATTTGTTGCTAATATGAGGATATTTCTCATGGAAATCCTATTTTCCAAACTCCAGAGTTAGTAGCTACTTTCAATCTGAGAACATAGAAATCAAAAGAGAAACCTGTGTTCGTGGATATAGTCATAAGCCTTTGAGTGTGCAATGGCCATCCAGTGCATGGCTTGTTTAAAAACACCAGTTGGTAGAGCAGAAGTTGCAACCTCCAGCATATCAGGATTACCACCAGACCAAACACCAGCACAATAAGTTAGCATGCAAAACACATGAGGCTCATTAAATGTTACCCAGTAGTCTACCAAATCTGATACACTGTCAACAACAAGCCTGCAGAAACAAAAGCCTTATAGTAACTTGAGGAGTACAAAAAACAAATGAGAAAAAAGAGACTAAACCATAAAGTAATAACTGAAGATAATTGTGTGTGTGTGTGTGTGTGTGTATGTGTGTTGCAAGAAGCAAAATGGACTTCAGGAAACAAATATGCACAATTAGAACCTGACTTAATTTCTCTCACCATGTTCCCAGAACTATTTATAATGGATAACAAATATTCTTTGAGTTCTGTCCTCATGACCCCAGACCCCTTTACTAATCTTGTGAAAATGGGAGCTGAGGAAGGGATGGCAACAGGCCGGAGTAAATAGGTAACCCTTCCAAACCTGCCCCTATTGAGTGGGGAGGGGTCTTAAACGAGGTAGGGTTGGGGACGGGAATGGAGAGGTAGGTTCGGGCCAGGGATGGATTTAAGCCGCCCTGCCCTGCCCCGCCCCGCCCCGTTTATGATATGAAATTACCATTGTACCCCTATTTTAATTTTAAAATAACATTAATAATCCCCGCCTATAAATTGGGTGGTTTCTAGGGTTTGGACTCAGACTCGAGTCTCGACTCTCCCTCGCCATCCCTCACCGGTCGACTCCCTCACAACCGTCTCCAGTCGCGTTCCTCGCTAAGCATCTCCAGTCGCCTTCCTCGCTGAGCATCTCCGCTCATCTGTTGTATTATAGAAGAAACCCAAATGCAAAAACAAAAAAGGTTTCTCAGTTCCCCTACAAAAAACATCTCCAAAATATTACAATTTTCATCCTCTTTGAAGGTCAGTGATCTAAAACCCTAACTTTTGAATCAATTTCAATGCACTAATTTTTCATTCACTCTTTCTAATTAAATCCCTGATTTTCTGGTTCTCTTGGGTTTAACTTTCTTCCCTATTTGTCGAATTTTCTTGAATAATGTTTGAAATTTAGTAAACATCTTTGGTAAAAGATTATTTGTTTGGTTTTGAAATTGTTGAGATGATTATTCTTGTTATTTCTTATGTGCACCCATCTGTAGCTCGGTTGCAGGATTCTTGTTGATTGCAGTAGAAAAAAGAAAAAGAAAAATGAAAATCGGTTTGCTCTATTGCTCATGTTCTTTTTATTTTCTTCACTTTTTTTTTTCAGTAGCAGATCTTCCAGCCGTGCTTAACAGGACGGGGCGTGGTTAAGAACTGTTTTGAAAAATAGGAAGCGCCCCACCCTACCCTGGGTTTGGGAAAGGAGTTTTCCATTAGGGTACGGGGTCGGGATGGAGGCACCCTGGCCCAAACCCACCCTGTTGCCATCCCTACACTAATTATGTGGGGTTGATATGACAAGGATGACTTGACCCAACTTCCCAATAAAACCAAGAAGAATGACCTACCAGAGTACAAAACTCAACCAAATTCACTAGGACTTGGCTGAGTTCAATAGAGCTGAACCCCAGGCCTTTGCATACTAAGCTGACTATGTGTTAGCTACTTAGCTTTCACACAAAAAGGGTCTAGAGTTGCACTTAAACCACAACCTTATTATAATTTTCCCAAAAAATTGCTCAGGTCACTTGACATGGAAAATGAGGGTTCTCATGAATATGCCAACCTAAACTAAGGGGTAAAACCGTAAAAGTTTGTATCCATAATCTCTTATTAGACCCTCAATTCGTTTCCTTTTCCTAAGAATTTCTCCAAATCAAACCTTGATTACTCTCAAGTTTTAGTGTTCTAAGTGTTGAATGTGCATAAGATAATCTTTAGGACGGTAGTAAGGGCACTGATATCAAATAGGACCTGGAAAAAGCTTACTACTTGGTGGATTGGGACTTCCTTCATTACTCCCTCTAAATGTAAGGATTTGGTTTTAGATGGAGGAGGTGAATTCATGGTTGTGTTTCATTGGTTTGCTTTTCGGTCCTCATGAATAGGTCAACTAAGTTTTCTTTTAATAAGTTTTTCAGAGATATCCAGCAAGGGGATCTCATTTCACCTTTCCTCTTTACGATTATCAGAAGACACATATCAGAAGCCAAATCTAGCATGCTCCCGCAGGGCTTTTAGGTGGGTAGAAGTGATTTGAGTGTAACTCACCACCAATTTGCTGATGATACAATTCTTTTTTGTTAGGCGAATCCCTTGATGATGATTAATTTCAAATATGTGCTTAAATGTTTTGAAGTTCTCTGGTTTGAGGATTACCATGGATAAGAGTTGTTTGATTGGGATTAACATATCCGCAAATGAAGCTTCTGTTTTGGCCAGTATTTTGCGGTGTAGGGTGGCGAAGTGGCCTTTACATTACCTAGGGCTCCTCCTTGGGGATAACCTAAATTAATTGATTTCTGAAACCCAATTGTGAAAATAGTGACCAAAAGACTGGCTACTTGAAAAAGGAACTATATCTGGTTGGGTGGTAGATTGACTCTTATCAAGTCCACTCTCTCTAATTTTTTCAGTGTGCAATATCTCTATGTTTAAAGCCTAAGAAAAGATCAACAAAAACCCATGACCAAAATCATAGGACCTTCTTGTTTGTGGAGATTTCCTTTAGAGCATAACAACTGGGTCCCGGTTATTAAGAACAAATATGGTATGGATCCTAATGAGGGAAATCCGCAATCTTGTCTCCACAGTCTTGTCACTGATGTGAACATTTCATCTTCATGGGTTCCAGGGTTGGAAAATTCGTAAGCTGACCTATCCACAAGAGGAGTTAGTAGGGATAATTGTTTAGGTGATGTACTTCATCAGTAATTTATGATTTGTATTTTTAGGGTCTTTGTATATACATCTGTCTAGTCCCTATGTAGGCTTTCTATTGGTGGTGCCATGGGGGCTGTGCCTGCACTGGCGGAGCCACATGGGGCCCGGGGGGGGGGGGCTACAGCCACCCCTGAAATTTAAATTATTATTTTTTACTATAGCAATAATAAGGGTGTAGCCTGCGAAAGGGGTGGAGCCGGAGGATGGGGAGCTCTAGCCCCCCTGAATTTGTGAGAAAAAAAGATTTTCTTTACAAAACGGACACAAACAGAGGTGATGTCCCATGAACTTAGCCCCAAAGAAAAAATTCGGGGGCTACGCCCCCTAACCCCCATTGTTAGCTCCTCCCCCCCCCTACAAGAGAATCCTAGCTCCGCCCCTGCTTGCTTCTTTGTTGGCCTATTGTTTCTATTCTTTCTATTACCAATAAAAAAAGAGTGTCAACTTTGTGAAATCAAGAGAAAAATGGATAATTCCAGTTAGTTTTGACTTTTGAGCTACAACCTACTTTAAAGAGCTAGACAATGCCAACAGATGCATTAAACATTGGCCTGCATGTCAACACATATCAACATGCACTTTCACAGGTCTGGACAGTGTAAACACTACCCAAATGATTTAACAGGGTTTATAGCCTGCAACAAGCAAAAAAGATGGGTAACAGGTTGAAGAAACCTAAATAAAATATAACTACTAAAATACTGATCAATAGAAAAGCAACTAACTTGGTAAAATACCGATTAAAAAACACTAACTTGGTAAAAGACTAACCTGGTAAAATCCAAGAAATAATCAACAGTTTTCTCCAGCTTCCATCCTCCATATTCTCCAGCCCATGGTGGAAGTGAGTGATGAAACAGAGTCAGCATCACCTTCATTCCATATGAATGAACTCTATGGATGATCCATTTATATCACTCCAATGCTGCATAATTAACCTATAATAGAACATCATGCAATTGAGGTCAGTCCAAATTTATATCAAACAAATGCTCATTACATGGGTAAAGTTTCAAATGCCATTCCAATACTAAGAAGTATAAACATTAGGACAACCACACCGGAACAAGTGAAACTCCAAAATCTATCTTATAACTGGTGCCTAAGGTTCAAATTTCACTAATGGCTTTATGGCACATTAAAAGCATTCAAAGAATCAAAAGAAGGTTGGCATGGAACTTACAATTTCTTTAAGTCCATTTACTGGCTCTTCAGGCATGATCCTTGTCCAATCTATTCCCATTCAGAAAACATGGATACCGCTATCTTTAGCCAGCTTCACTTCCGTATCAGGATCAGACCAAAATTTTAGTCTCTCCTCCCTAGAATTAATTCAACAACCAAATAAATCCTTTTCTCAAGTAACCATACTGGGAAATTCATGAATTTCATAAATCTCAAGTGATTAATCATAATCTTCAAGGTAGGGAGCATCATTACTAATATGCATCCTGTCATGCAATCAACTCATACATTGATAAGATCCATAAGAAGAACTCAGGCTTACGGGTGTGGGACATTGTGCCAAGCAGCTATGTTATGACTGCACTCAGTGCTTGGTACTGGTTCTTCCTCTTCCGAGTACTTCTCAAGCCCTCTAATCATGGCCTCCATGGCTATCTTAAGAAGCTTCTTTCTCTTTGTAGTCCTTTCAGACTCCTTCACAGACAATGACACTTGCTGAGACCCACCATCACCAGTAGCTGAAGCCATAGATGCATCCGCTGGTTGCAGGTTCTGCAGTGGCTCCAACTTGTCACAGGGTTTCTCCTCCGCAAACTGGAGCCAAGCATCATTGAGCCTGTCCTCGACATGTGCTGGTGCTGTTGCTAATCCGAAGAAGAATTTATTTTCTTCCTCTACAGGGATATATACAACACAAATGTCAAACCAGCAATCAGGTCACTACTCTGAAGAAAATTAGGAGAGAGAAAAAAAATAATCTAAATTCAAGTGGAAATTAGAAAAAGAGACTGCCAAATTTCCAAGATATGAAGATTCTATTACGATTTTGGGCCAAAGAGCATTTCAGTTTTTCCTAAACTCATCTCCCAAAGCTCATTTGGGTTTTTGGTGATTCCATGAGCAATTTTGTAAGGAGTCCTCAAGAGTTACTTGGGTAAAGAATGAGTATGAGAAACGAAAAAACCACCAGTTCCATTTTTTCAGTTTATCAAGAATGTCATTTGATATTATACGCTCATTCTAAACAGACTAATTTCCCGAAAAAACAGTAATCATTATCAAATTTCAAGGTTACTACATTTCATTATTTGGATTTTTAAAAACTATAGTTCATCCCACCATAATCATTCTCAAATTTCTTCCATAAAAGTAGTCAAAAATGAAAGACTTGAAGCATTCCATACCGGAAATTCTGTTCTGAACTAATTTCCCAAGCACTTAAATCCATCAAAATATTAAAATAAGTATCAAATTAGAACATATATCACCAAAATTTCAGGCTTTTAGGTTTTGTCTCAAGCTACCCTGAAAATCCACATACTTCTCAAACAGTAAACAAAATAACACAAAAAAAAAAAAAAAAAAAAATTCAAAATTTCAGGGTTTGTACAAAGATCATTCAATACAGAAATGGACACAGAATCTTCTCATAGTTGAGCTGAAATTAGGGCTTAGGTGTTTCAGACTGAGTTCAGTTACCACTTGCAGGATCGACGTTGAAGACCGCGGGTGTGTCAGATGACTCATCGATGGGTGACCAGAAGGGACGGAGATTCTTTCTCCGGTACCCTGAAAAGGAGAAGGCGTTGGCAGTGACGGTGACTGTGACTAAGATTCCAGCGAGCTTCGTCGCCGACACGAAGAGAGCCACAAACGCCATAGGAAGATGAGCGAGGCGCAAGCGAACGCGGGAGGATATAAAACCGCTGAGCTTCTACACGTGTTCTCCATAACGTTCTAAAGCCTTCAAGGTTTACACGTGTGATGAACACGATGAGTTTGGGCTTTCGAAACCAAATCTGCTTTCAGCTAGCCTTGGGCTTGGGCTTGGGCTTGGGCTTGGGCTTGGGCTTGACAGATAAGCATTTGGGTCAATCTTGGGCAAATCTTAAAGGCCGAGGCGGCCCTGCTAGAAATCAATGTCCCGTCTAGTGCCTTTAGTCCTGGCTGGGTTCAGGGCCTCAGGCCTTTGCTGTTTTGGCTACTGTCTAGTGTCTAGCACCTTTAGTCTTGCTTGCCATACGTGGTGAAGAGAAAAGAAAAGAAAAAGGTTGGGGATGACATAAAAACGACATTGAATCACAGCCAATCGGGGAGAGTTCCTAATGTTAATGTTTTGTAAAAAAAAAAATTTAAAATAAAGATTAGATTATTGAACCCTGAATGTTAGTGAATCTTAGCAACAGTTAATAGGAATTAAAAGGGGCACGTGTTAACCTATTGGTGCGATTGATTGCAATCTTGATTGGCTGTGATCCAATTTCCACATTTTATTGAGATAACACTCAAAAGTAATCATTAATGATTAACGTGATTGATGCTAGCATTCTCGATAAACCGAAATACTCCCACCATAGCTAGGGAGATTGTGTTGATGTGATAAAAAAAATTAAAATAGCATTTATTTATATATAGTGGCCCCCCAACTCGATTAGAAAGGAAAAAAGTTAAGGACTATGCAACTCAAAAGTACCCTAGTACCTTAACACGTCACAATTGAGAACAGAAGTTAAGCAAAAAGCAAATGCTAGCATCACTAATTATAGACCAAACATGTGTTAATGTCTTCCATTAAGAGAACTAGAGTGAGTCTTAAAAGAAAGTGATGCTAGCATTATCCAAACAAAATCTAGTCAACTCAGGGTAAGAGACTAGAGACTTGATCACAGCCAAATGCGATTCAACTCGAAGAGAATTCAATCACACCCACAAGTTAACACGTGTCCCTTTTAACTTTTATTAATTGTAGTTAAGATTACTAACATTTAGGGTTCAACAATCTAACCATAGTTTTCTGAAGAAAAAAATATTAATTTTTTTAAAACTCTGGTTAAGAAATTTTAACACTTAGGGTTAATATATTTTTTTTCTAAAAACCAAGGTAAGATTGTTAAACAGTAAAAGTTAATGACTCTTAACCATAATTAATAAAGGTTAAAAGGGACACATGTTGACCTGTAAGTGCGATTGAACGATGAACCCATTACTCAAGAAAAAAAATTTCTCAGGGGCTCTGCCCCTAATTCGGAAATGAAAGCATTAAAATGGGAATTCATGGAACCGGCGGGGGGTAAGTAGAAAGTGAATAAATATAGCAGAGAGCGGGGAAACTGTTAGAAGACGAGACGGGGAATAAGACAGACATGTATTGGTTTAATCTGTCTCTCGCAATCTCTCTCTATCTCGCACTCACTTAGAATCTTTGCAACTTTTTTTTTTCTTCTCTCCATTATTAATTACTTCTTGATTTGGTCATTCCCCCTTGAACTCACCTCATAGGACCAAGGACGTGTGTCTCGGCTTCTTTTCACTTGAGTCGATAAAAAAAGAGTCCTGAGAAGAGGACCCTAGAGTCCTCTTCTAAGTTGACCGTCGTGTCCCTTTTAACACCTATTTAATCATGGTTAAGTTTAATTATATTAAAAATAATATTTTTGTTTTTTCTAAACACCATGGTTAGATTGCTTAACCCTAGGGGTGAGTAAATCTTAACCACAGTTGATTAGTGGTAAAAAAAAAAGGGTACCAATGAAATCACGGGGTTAGCTTATATGCTGACATTGGTCCGTTCTCCATTTCCCATAAAGAAACAATAACCAATCATTCAAATTCAAATATATGAATGAACTTTTTTTTTTTTTTTGATAATCTACTACTTATACTATAAAGAAATAAGATTTTCTCTCTTTCCTCTACAAACTCTCATCCCTTAAATCTTATAAGTTTATTTTAGAGATGACATATGGCTTTTCTCGTTAATCCCCTCCGTTCAAGTTTAGGACCCAATATCTCATCATAGAGCCCTCTCTATCTCTACTATTGTAAGTCATCTCTTATCTCCAACTCTTGCAAGTAGGTTTGGAACCCACTAATCTTAGAGTCCTTTCTATCTCCACTGTTGTATAGTTATCTCTTATCTCCAACTCTTAAGTGTATTAATTTAAGTTTAATACTAAGAAACTTATGATTTTCTATTAAATAATAATGAATTATTATTATAAAATCAATTAATTAATACAAATAATAATGTCTATCAAATAAAAATAAAATTATATTATTGAAAATAATTTTCTTTTAAATATTCTTAAAATATATTACTTAATTTTAAATAAATAAATATTATTATTTAATTTTAGATATTCTTAAATTATTACCCATGCAACGCATATGATCTCTACTAGTATATATATGAATGAACTCACTGACCTCCTCATGTGCAAGTCTGCCACCACTCTAAAGGGCATCATTCAACTAGGGTGGCTACTTTTACCCCCCCAAAAAAAACTGAGGTGGGGAACGTAGGGCCATAGGGGTGTCAATCTAGCAACTATTGACGCTCTCACAAAGCCCCCTTAATTGCCCTTCAACTCTGATTAAAAAAATTTACTCTTTGTATTTAAATCTTTTTTAATTATTATTTAAAAGAAAACTAAGAGTAGACTCTTTAACCCTAAAGGTTAATAAATCTTAACCACAACTAAAACATAGTGAAAAGAGGACACGTGGCAAAAAAAAAAGGGATGCCCTAGACACCTCCATTCACTCCACCACCAAGAAGTGATTTTTTTTTTCCTATCTATTATCTCAATTTGCTCTCTAAACTCTCATCCCTTCAATCCTATAAGTTCTATTTTAGAAATGACACGTTACTTTTCTCTTTAATCTCCACCATTCAGGTTTGGGATCCACTATCTCATCCTAAAGCCCTCGCTATCTTCATTATTGTAGAGTCCTCTTTTATCTCCAACTCTAACAAGTAGATTTGGTACCCACCATCTCATCCTAGAGCCCTCTCTTTCCCCCAACTTTTAAGTGTATTAATTTAAGTTTCATACTAAAAGACTTATGATTTTCTATTCAATATTATTAAAATAATAATAAATTATTATTATAAAATCAATTAATTAATACAAATAATAATGTCTATCAAATAAAATTAGTTTAATAAATATTTCTAAAATATATTACTCAATATTTAAACAAATAAATAATATTATTTAATTTTAGATATTTTTAAATTATTATCCGTGCATGGCATGGTGTCTCTACTAGTATATCTATATCTATCTATCTATCTATAATATAAAGAAATAAGTGTCACCTAACCCCCAACAAATAAGTGACACCTAATCCACTCTCTTTGCTCTCCAATCTTTTTTTTGTAGTCGATATCATTGACATAACTTACGTCAGTAGAGTCAACTGGTCAGAAGTTAACTTGGGCAGTGGAGCTCTTGCTGCTCGTACCCAGGGGGATTAGATCCCCAGACCTTCCCCTTGGAAGGCCACACCCCTACCACTCATGCAAGAGGCGGGGTGTCTCTCCAATCTTCAATACCAAGAATCCTATGAATTCTATTTTAAGAATGCCACATGGCACCCTTTTTTTAAATCTCAACCGTTAACTCTTTCTCTCACACACATCTCCCTCTCAATTCAAAAACTATTGGAGAGATTTTAGGGGATACATACGTTTTCTTTACAATTCAAAAATCATTGGAAATATTTTAGGAGATTGTGATAAGAGAGATAGAGATAAGGATAGATAGAGAATGTAGAGAGAGATTTTAGGGAATTATGATAAGAGATAAAGAGAGATAAGAATGATAGAGAGAGAGAGAATGTAGAGAGAAATTTTAGGAGATTATGATAAGAGGGATAGAGAGAGATGTAGAGATTTTTATTTTATTCACACCCGTGCATTGCACAGAGTCTCTACTAGTACTATAATATAAAGAAATAAGTATCACCTAATCCCCTCTCTTTGCTCTCCAATCTTCAATCTCAGGAATCCTATGAGTTCTAATTTAAGGATGCTACGTGACACCATTTTTTAATCTCAACCGTTAACTCTCTCTCCCACACACGTCTCCCTCTCAATTCAAAAACTATTGGAGGGATATTTAGGAGATTGTAATAAGAGAGATAGAGATAAGAATGATAGATAGAGAATGTAGAGAGAGATTTTAAGGGATTGTGATAAGGGGATAAAAAGAGATAAGAAGGATAAAGAGAAATTGTAGAGAGATTTTAGGAGATTGTAATAATAGGGATAGAGGGAGAGATGTAGAGATTTATTTTTTTATTCACACCCGTGCGTTGCACGCGGTCTCTACTAGCTATAATATAAAGAAATAAGACTCTTCTCTCTATTCTCCAAACTCCAATCCCTAAAATTCTACAAGTGCTGATTTGACACCTCTAAAAATGAGAGTGATTTTAGGACATATTGATCCATTGGAGGGTTTTGAATATTTATCTTATGAGTGGTTAGTTATAATATATATTCTTGTTTTCACACCTGTGTATCGCACGGGTCTTTACTAGTATATATATATTCACAAAAATAGCATTCCTCCATATCTTAGAGTTCGCTGCACATGTGCTCTGGATCCTTCACAATAATGTTAGTGGCAGTTTGCTAATTAAAAGAAAAATGATTTCATATAACTGTCAATGATTTTCTCTATAATTACAAAAGGTCACATATATTATGCTTCCGCAGATGATACAGAGTTCACGAAATGTGTGAACTCTAACATTTCCCACATATATGGAGAATGTTAAATAAAAAGATACAAAATCGAAATTATGATACTTATTTTAGCTCTTTACAAAATGTCTCTCTTATTTGTCTTTCGTGGTTTATTATAACTACTAGAAAAATAGTAATAAAGACTATTTTAAATGACATGTGCCTAGTCCGGCCAGGCATGATAAATCACTAGGATCGGCTCGTCTATGTCACGCCCCAAATTACCCTCTAGGAGTTAGGGATACTTTGGCTCGTGATGTGCAAATATCCAATACCAAACCATCCTGTAATAACATACAAGGCATACTAAAAAGCGGAACTGAAAATTTTTTTATAACATAAACCTGCAATTTGTATTCCAAGTCCGAACCAACAGATTATACAAAATATAAAGTCTAAAGTGGACATTCCCCGCTTTCAATGTCGCGCTCCAAAATACCCCCTACGAGTTAAGGGATACTTTAGAGGTGACTAATCGTACATGTCAAACCATCCTGTAATAAACAAGGCTAACATGATGTAGTGACAATGATAATCAGAGTGCAGAAGCTATAACATGAGTGCGGAAGTGCGAACTAACTTTTTCCTTTCTTTTATCACTCCAATATAGTATTCCAAGTTAACATATACAAAACACATCAAGCTAGAGGTGGACATGCCCACCTATCAAATTACATAAAAAGGAACTCTCTCGTACTCTCCCCTCAACAATAGTCGAGGTACGGCCACACGTCGAGGTCTCTATCCGCTTGCGACTGTAACGGAATAGATGGCTCCCTCTTCTCTACGTACTCTTCCTCGACCCAAGGCTTAGGGTCAATGACATCCAAGGAACCTGCCAACATAAAAGTACGGCTGAGCATAGAATACTCAGCGAGTACAAGCTACTAGCTAACCATAGCAATAGCGAAAGCATAACAACAGTGAACGCAATACAAAATATTGATTTAAAGTAATACTAGAAGCATAAGATAAATAGCATGGAACATGAAGCAATATAATTATCTTGACATGCATGCATAAATGCGAAAACCTCGGTAAAACTCATGTTCGGAAACCTCTTTCATGTCTCGATCTTGCTTGTGAAAACCATGCATTTGTGCCTTGTTCTTGTTTCATTCTTGACTTGTATACTTGTGAGCCAGAGGCTAGCACCCTTCGCTTGGGCTACCAACCTCCTTGACTTGTTCTTGTTTTATTCACTTGTGAGCCAGAGGCTAGCACCCTTCGCTTGGGCTACCAACTTCCTTGATATGTAATTGTTTCCTTTCACTTGTGAGCCAGAGGCTAGCACCCTTCACTTGGGCTACCAACCTCCTTGATATATTTCTTGTTCACTTGTGAGCCAGAGGCTAGCACCCTTCACTTGGGCAACCAACCTCCTTGACATATGCTTGTTTTCTTGTTTAATTTATCATGTACAAATACTCTTGAAAAAAACCCGATTCATACATGCATGCGTGCTTGTGTGCTTATCAATAGTGGACATGACATGCTTGAATAGGAGGATCACATGAGTGTAGCAATTCAACTCTTAACATAATCATATGAGAATTTAGACAAAATATAGCGCATTTGAACAATTTATCATTTACAAGAAAACTTACAAAATCCTATTTCCATTTTCTTCCTTAAATTTATTTAACCCTTGTTTAGGCATTTTATCATACACACGGTGTGCAACATTCCTTATTCATTTCATTCATCTTTTAGTGCATATTTTCCATCAAGACATCAAGGTTCGTTCATTATTGTAGAATGCCCTTTAACCATTTTCTATGTCACACATCATACATATTCATACGGCATCCAATCGCCACAACTCCTCATCCATCCACACATCACAATATCCATATTATCTTGTTTACATTTTAGGGAAATGACATATTTCAAAAGGAAGAAAACATGAGATCGAGTGTCATCATTTAAAAATAGAACACCTAGGTTATTACTAATGGGAGTTAGTAGGGTGTACTAACCTTAAAATTAAGGTTTGATCTTGGGTGGAAACCCTTGATTAAACTCCAACTTGGGAGAGGAGGACCCTTGCTTGAAGGATGCTTGAGTGGGAAAGAAAACCCCTTGAGAAATACCTTGGGAAAACGCTGCCCTAGCTTCGAGAAGGACTCCCCCACGAGCTTGAGGGTGGATTTGATGATTCCAAGCCAAAAGGATGATCTTGGGTCTTCGAAACCCTTGATTGCTTCAAGATGATGCCCTAGGGTGAAAACCTCTCTCTCATCTTCTCTAAATCTCTCCAAATTTGGTCTTAGAGGGTTTATGACGCTCACGAGTTTTGGGTATATATAGAAGTTGGGGTGGTCAAAGACTAACATACCCTTACTGATTTGACTTAAAATCGACCAAAAAAGGCCAAAAACGCGTTGTTCGGTCGACCGGTTCAAAATAAGCACTCTGAACAAAAATACCATACACATTTTGGCAGGTTCGGTTGACCGGTAGTGAGGTTCGGTCGACCGGATAGAGGGTCGGTCGACCGGATTTGTATTCGGTCGACTGATTGCTGACCTGGTTTGGTATTTTGGCCATAACTTTTAACTCCATTATTCGGTTTTGACGATTCAACTTGCGTTAGATTTTTCTTTGAAATGGGAACAACTTTCATGTTTTATACAACTCCAAATTTTGAGTTTTACTTAGTCTAAATGGGCCCACAAGTTGACTGATCCAACATAACTGCTGAATCGACCACAGACCATCTTTCGGAAACCTCACGTTTGACATAACTTACGCTCAAAATCCAAAAAAGTGTAAAGCATGATCCTCTAATAGGGTTTAAATACTTTTCCAAAAAATTCAAGAATCACTCAATTCCAAGCAACGGTGACTGAACTAGAGCTTTTTTTTAAAGTTAAGGGTAATGCCAAAACATACCTCTTCAACACCTAGAACATAAAGAGTGCTTTCACACTCCTTTCCCTTAGGTCCAACACCCTAATCACACCTCATGAATCATTCCCCATAGGTTTATAATCCACCTAGGTGTTCATTTGAATTCACACCAACATGCATGAGAGGCCCTGGCCTCTTTATGCCTCGCGCACTAGCACTATTTTCCTCACTAGTTACTTACAATCCATTAAACACTTAGGGTATTTTATACCCTTGTTTTTACCCACTTAGAGTATATTTGTACTCTCTCTTTGAGACTCAAAACATGTACCTAAACCTTCCCTTAACTCACCATAATACTAAGAACACCAAGGAAGGCCTTAGGCCTTTAAACACACCGTACAAGGTCACTGTTCACATGAACAGTGAACCAAATTTTTGGGGCTCTACATTCAAAATGCATAACTCTCTCCCTCACATCACTCAAGGATAGAGTCACATATCGAGTGCCCTCTGCTCCTGAAGCTCACCCAAAGTGGGTACCTCCTCGACGTAGGTCTCCTCAGCCCAAGGCTCCTGAGCGTAAACCGGACCTGCCAAAGTAACAGTTCGGCTGAGCATGGAATACTCAGTGTATACAAACTATTAAATAGTATTACTATAAGCATTAATGATAGCATATGCATATATCAGAGTGAAACAGGCAAAAGCAAAGTGAAATAAGCAGATAACTTAGAGCAGTTCATAAGACAAATAACATATGAGTATTTCTTTACAAGGCACATATCATTGAGCATTTCACTAAACATGTACTTTGAGCCATAACAACCCAATTCTTAGAGTAATTTGCAAAACCGATAACAAAGCGATACTTTACAAGCTAGGAGGTAAACTCCCTTGAGTTCAAAATGAAACGATACTTTACAAGCAAGGCGGTCCCTTAAGAATACCCTTGAGTTCAAAACAAAGTGGTACTTTACAAGCAAGGAGGTAAACTCCCTTGAGTCCAAAAATCAAAACAATACTTTACAAGCAAGGAGATAAACTCCCTTGAGTTCGAAAATCAAAGCGATACTTTACAAGCCAGGAAGTAAACTCCCTTGAGTCCGAAAATTAAAGCGATACTTTACAAGCCAGGAGGTAAACTCCCTTGAGTCCAAAAATCAAAGCGATACTTTACAAGCCAAGAGGTAAACTCCCTTGAGTTCGAAAATCAAAACGATACTTTACAAGCTAAGAGGTAAACTCCCTTGAATCCAAAAATCAAAAAAATACTTTGAAACCTTAACTTAGAACAAATCATACTTTTCAACATTTATCCTTATACAATTCCAATCATACAAGCATACTAGTTCATGGAGTATTTGTGAGCAATTCAATAGCCATATAACCCTTAAAATCATGGTAAGACTCTTAGTGTAGAGGACATGGTTTATCAACTCAATTTCCATTCAAGAACACAATTTAATTTCTACCATTTAGTAACAATTCATAATATAATTAATGAGTAGCATGTATTTACTAACAATACTTTGATCATACCCTTTTGAGCATAACAACACATTGAACAAAACCATGCTTTGAGCAAGATCCTCCTTTGAGCCAAAATCATCCTCTTTAGCAAAATCCATACTTTATTCAAAACGATACTTAGAGCTAAAGTCATTCTTTGAGTTCATATATTATTGTAAGCAATTCGATAAACAAGAACACCCTCAAGATCATGGTAATATCCATAGCATGCAAAACATGATTATCAATTTCTAATTTCTATCAAGAACATACCTCAAAACCTACTATTCATTAACCACTCATAGCAAAAGAATTTAGTAGAGTGTATCTACCTTAGGGGATAAAATCCCTTTGATCCAAGGCTTGAAAAAGGTTGAGGAAGCTTGTAGAAGAGAACCCCAAGCTTGAGGATGACGATCCAAGCTCCAATGGCGTATGGGAGTGAGATCCAAGCTTGATTGGTGCTCTTCTTCCCCAATCCAAAACCCCCTCTTGGAAAATCCTCCAATCATTTCCCTTCTCTTCTAAGGTCTCTCTTTAGGTTTAAGGTAACCTCAAAAGCCCCAAATCATTTCCTATTTATAGGCCAAGGGATTGAAACCCCAAAAATCCCACACAAAAAGTTTGGGTCGCACGTCTACGATCGTTCGTAGCATATCTACGATCGATCGTAGACTTGTCAGTGAGTTTTCAGAGTTTCTGGGACTCTACAATCATTCGTAGGCTTCCTACGATCGATCGTAGGTTTTCCAGTGCGTTTACAGCATTTTCGAAACTTTACAATCGTTCGTTCGTAGGTCATTTACGATCATTCGTAACTCTGATAGAAAGTTTCCAGATTTTTCCCGCTTTGATATTTTGGCCATAACTTTTTATTCACTTATCGTATTTTGACGATTCAACTTGTGCTGGACTTTCCATTCGAAGGGGAACGATTTTGTTTCTAATAGACAAATCTTAATTTTAAGTTTTTAATTACCTAAATCGGCTCTAAAGACAACTGGTCTGGAAATGGATTTCAGAAACCCAGATTTGCAGCAAACCCGATTTTGGAAATTCAACTTTTAACTCAACCCCAACTCAAAATCAAGAAAAATGGTAAAAATGAACCTCGAAGAGGGTTCCAATGCCTTTCTAAAAATTCAAGAATCACTCAATTCTGAGTAATGGTGACTAAACTAGAGCTCTTTAAAGTTGAGGGAAATGCCGAAACATACCTCTTCAACACCTAGAACCTTCGAGTGCTTTTACACTCTTTTCCCTCAGGTCCAACACCCTACTCAGACCTCATGACTCGTTCTCCATAGGTTTTTAACCCACCTCGGTGATCATTGAAATCACACCAATATGCATGAGAGGCCCCGACCTCTTTATGCCTCGTGCATTAGCACTATTCACCATTCAGTATTCACTTATAACCCATTAAACACTTAAGGTATTATATACTCTTGCTTTTTCCCACTTAGAGTATCTTTATACTCTCTCTTTGAGACTCCATAATACCAAGGACACAAAGGAAGGCCTTAGGCCTTTTCATACACCATACAAGGACACTATTCACTGACACTATTCATAGTAAAGTGAACTCGAATTCCGGGGTTCTACAGTCTATAACTTCAGTAAATATATGCCAGACTTGGGCCTAAATATGTGAAGCTCGATTAGAATTGAGCTAATTAGGTTTGGCCCATTGACGGTGGAATCATTTGTTGAGCCAATTATTTTTATCCTTGCATTTGATCTGATTATTAGGGTATTACGGCCCAATGGGAAGGACCAAGATCCATGATCTAACTAATTCTTATTTTCAGTGGTGTCACTAAGGTCCCATGTGACCCTTTTCTTGATCGAGTTACAATCCATGGGAAGTGTTATCAAGTAATCACGGATGCGCCCAATCAACTTGTGCAACCAGTAGAAGTAAATTTGTGTTACAGTCGAGACGCGAGACTTGTCAATGCATTTAATGTGATTACCCTAGCATTCCATCTATACTTCTATACTACTCCTATATAGCTATTGGTATCCACATGGATACCTTCAGAATGTCTCATTCCAACTCCAAGTTGTTGCCACATGGCATTTACATTTATTACTATATGGCCCCACTCACTTGGATTAGGGATTTCTATCTCAGCCAACTCATCTCCCTCCCATATTAACTTTTGTCTTCCTAATAACCATTCTATTAACTCCCCCCTCCCCCCACAACATTCCATTTCCCAAGTTTCCTTCCCTTCATTGTCGTTTTCTTAAGGGTGATGAACGGACGCCTCTTCGATCGCTGCAAGTGCAACCCCAATTTTTTCTGCTTAATGATACCTTGAAGTTTTCTAAAGGAGAATGGTTGTCGTCATCAATAGAGAAATGCTCATAAGGTTATCCCTCAGATTCTAAAAGTTGTGATGTTCAATACATCATTGGTTAGTTCTTTAATCAATTTTTTAAGTTATTTTTTTATGATATTTATGAAACTAGCATGACTCTCAAGTTTTTATGGTTATCTAAAAAAATGCTTTGATGATATTTATGAAATCCCAGTACTCGGCAAGTTTTTATGTTTATTCTTCATTTTGATTAGAACCCAATCTGTGAGACCGTGAGAGTGGCACCATATCGCTCTTTTAGTGCCATATTTCATAGTAACATTGTATTTCGTCATTTTCCCAACAAATATGTGCAAAATCCATAATTCTTGAAAAATTCCTGAATATCCACAAGGACTCAGAGATATTGAAATTTCTATTCGCCCAAATTCCTTACTGCTAAAACGTTTGTGCAAATTTTATTTTTGCTGAAATTTACAATCCAGATTTTTTTCCTAATTTAATTTGGTAAATCTTTACATGTTTGGGTGTTTTGCAAGGCAACATCCTTCCTTCGTCTACCTATCTTCTCTTCTCCTATCTTCGTATCTCTCTATCTTCAGTTTTTTCTATATACCTTTCAAATCTAATTCTATAATGATTTATTTTTTACCACGCTTCCAAATGGTGATAACTTTTCCCCTATAATGACTTTCAATTTTCTTCCTTTAAAATCCTAACCTTCTCTTTAGGTCTCTGTCTCTACCTCATTACCCAAATCCCCTTCTCTTACTTTGGTTTAGCCTTCTCAAATGCTTCTAGAAGAACATCGGGTTGGGCTTTAACAGATGCAATTGAAAGTTTCCTTTTATCAATGCTTGCATTCGTATCTCAATCAGGATCGACAGAAAATCAAGTAAGTGTTAAGACAATTTGTCAAACAAATAAAATAATAATAAAAAAATTACCCCATATTAGAATTTTACCAAAAATTGTGATTTTATTAGAACTTACCGGAAGTTGTAATTGTATTTTACCTTCCCTTGTGAAATACCACTTTTAAGCCACTGTAATTCTGGCAAGCTTCAACTCAAATACAAATCATTTATATCCTAATGGTCACCATACGGTCCATTCCAGATGGCTGCCAATGGTTCAAGACATGTAAACTTAGGGGTATGTTCATGTCCAGATTGTCATCATGTTATTAGTATTGAATGTTTTATTGTTTTCTTTTACATTTTATTTGGAGCAAGACTAATCCAATTTGGTTGTGTAGAAATTTTTGGTCAAGTTTTAAGTAGTGACACATATTATAAATATGATACATGAATCGAAGAATAGTTAGGCAAATTACAAGACATTGTTCATATCTAGAATGCCATTATGGTATTACTATTGAATGTTTTTTTTTCTTTTTATATATATATTTTTGAAATAATAGTAATCCAAATTGATAGTGTTGATAATTCGTTGGTCAAGTGCAGTGTAGTCAAAATGTCACCTAAGCAAAGGCTATGCCACCACCTACCCTTGTCACCTATTCTTGATCTAATAATAGTAATCCAAATTGATAGTGTTGATAATTCGCCGGTCAAGTGCAGTGTAGTCAAAATGTCACCTAAGCAAAGGCTAGGTCACCACCTACCCTTGTCACCTATTCTTGATCTAAGCGGCATTCGCATAATTTTATAATTTTCATAGAATAAAAGTATATTTTGGCAACTTATTCATAGCATAAGCAACTCCTTATCTAGTTAATCCTTAACCGTATAGGCATCACTTGAATGCTTTGACTACACTGTTTAATAGTTTCAGCAGTGACACAAATTAGAATTCTGAAACATGGATCAAAGCACAGTTAGGCAAATGTTATTACTATTCTTTAATCCTTTGTCTGCTTATATTGTAGAAAGTGATTTTGTTTGCAAATAGTTGAGAGGGTTTTGAAACGCTTCTGTCTTTCGACTGAATCTATGTTTTATGTCACACCCTTATATCGTGTGTTTTTGTTGTCTTAGATGTTTATTGCCTACCAAATTGTGAAAGAAACTCGCTCCAGAAAGCTATAAGCAAACTCATGTGAGCAATTCTGAGATCATCAACATGAGATCCATTGATGTACTCTAGAGGATGGATAAGAACCTTTTTAAAACTTTGCCAAAACTCTGTCTGAAACCTAGAATGCTTGTGTGTGCTCCTTCAAATGCATCGACTGATGAGTTGCTAGGATGTGCTCTCGATCGCGGTTTCATTGATGGTGAGATGAAAGTCTAACGGCCTAATGTGGCTTAAGTCGATGTTGTCATCCAAGTAATATCTTGGATGTATGATTCTCTTCTTTTCTTTGCTCAACTATTTTTAGTATCTTCATTAAGTGGTTAATGGATCAAGCTTGCACTAGGATCTGTTATTTCCATAATGGCTACAAAATGTGGTATCATGCAACCATTATATGCTTTGAACTTTGAAGCCATAATTTCTTATCTCACAATTTTTTTTTTTCAGCTTCCGAAGCCTAAACCTCTCACAAAGTGGGAATTGTTTGTTAAAAAGTAAGGTTATCTATCTTAATCCATTTTTTCTTTTTCTTTTTTTGCTAAAGAGGCCAACGAGATATTTGATTATAATATAGTTTACTTCTTAAGCTGCATAACTAAACTTAGTAAGAATGGGACCTTGGTGGGTTGAGCTCATAGCTCTAATTGATCTCAATACTGTGTGTTTAATCGTAGGATCCCTGATTAGAAATCTGTTACGTTTTGTCATATTTCTTTGGAACATTTGGCAGGTATTAAAAATCACAAAAAAGACAAGATTGTGTATGATGAACAAACTGGCACTTGGAAGCATCGCCATGGTTATGATAGTGTAAATGATGACAAAGATGTATCCATCACTGAAGCTAAGATAACTGATGGTAAGTATTCAACCAGCCATTCAAACCCTTAATCAAGCACAAATACCTTTCACGAGAAATTTTTATTTTTCAAATTTCTTGGGGAAGTTATATATTTAGAAAAGAGACAATTCAAATAGTTTTTCCTCTGTAATATAATCATCAAAGTATATTCTATCCTGCCAAGACTTTCCTTTCTTTGTGATGATAGTAAGTCATTTTACAGAGCCAAGGGGTTTGTGTTATGCTATTTATATATGATACTACATCTATGTTATGTATAACTTGTTTTTAATTTTTGTAAATTATTTTTACGTCCCAACAAAAAAAATACTATTTTTATGCAGCGGGTTTTTTTTTCTTTCTATTTACCACCCATGT
The DNA here is from genome assembly GCA_015143295.1 of Tetracentron sinense. Classification (NCBI taxonomy): domain Eukaryota; kingdom Viridiplantae; phylum Streptophyta; class Magnoliopsida; order Trochodendrales; family Trochodendraceae; genus Tetracentron; species Tetracentron sinense. Next base: position 39,628,310 of record CM026566.1, on the reverse strand, counting down.
ATCCCACGGGGTTTTTTCTATTACTATATATATATATATACTAGCAGAGATCCCGTGCGATGCACGAGTAATAATTTAAGAATATCTAAAATTATATAATATTATTTATTTATTTAAATATTAAGTAATATTTTTAATAATATAATTTTTTTTATTTGATAAACATTATAATTTGTATTAATTAACTTACTTTATAATAATAATTTGTTATTATTTTAATAACATTTAATAAAAAAATTATAAATTTCTTAGTAATAAACTTAAATTAATACATCCAAGAGTTAGAGATAAGAGAGAACTCTACAATAGTGGAGATAGAGAAGTCTCTATGATGAGATAGTGGATCCCAAACCTTAAGAGTTGGAGATAAGAGATGACTCTACAACAGTGAAGATATAGAGGGCTCTAGGATGAGATTGTGGGTCCCAAACTTGAATGGTGGAGATTAAAGAGAAAATCTACGTGTTATCTCTAAAATAAAAGTTATATATATATATCCTCTTGAAATTTGATAAAGATAGATAATACTAGCGAGCACTATTTTCAGAATCGGAGCCGTTGACACTCCTAATACATCTGCTCCAAGTTTGGAACCTATTTGATGACTCCCTTCTCACTGAATATTGAAATGGGGAGTCACCTCTCAAACGCTTCCCCTTTGACCCAATCTTTTTTCTTTTTTGTTTGATGGAAAAAATAATAAATAAATAAAATGCCTTCCCCTCTTAGCGTGACCGTATCTTCTAGGAGACCGTGATCGGAAGTCTCTTTACCCGCGTCCCCACACTCTTTCATTTCTTATATTTACCTAAATGCCTTCCCCTCTCACCACAAATACTAAAATGCCATTACTGTAAAATGGCACTGCTAGCCCCACTCTCTTCCTTCCTCCTAATGTACTCTTCACTTTTTCATTAAAAAAACATGGGATGAGATTTAAAATTCTGGATAGTACCTATTATCCAGGAGTTGGACCTTGGATTCAAGGGCCTCGGATTGTCTTTGGCGAAGCCAGAAAGGGCTCTCGGGGTTCCATACATTGTGCGGCAACTGGTAGAAAAATGGGGAGAAGTTATTTATTTTCTTTCCATGATTTTTGACTTCTCCCCATTTGATATCTCTCCTCCTTATTCTCACACACTTATTGCCACATGTCCATTTGTGTGTGGAGAAGTCAAAATCATGGGTCCCATGATTTTGACTTCTCCACCACTTGTCCTCTATTCTATGGAACCCCGAGACAAGCTCTTTCTAGCTTCGCCAGAGACAAGCCAAGGCCGGATTCAAGATCCAATAGTTTCAACCCTCATTTAAAGCACTTGAAGACATGAAATCATTGGATATTAAATCCAACGCTCTCAAGAGTTTTTCGTCACTTTCCAAAAAACATAAGATTTTTGTGTCAAATCTCATTACAAATTCTTTGTCTTTTTGTTAGCCGGGGGATTCAATGGGATAGGCTTGGGCCTAGATTTTTGTATTTTTTAAAAATAGGCCTGACCCATTTATGACAGGTTTTTAAGGTTCGAATTCGGCCCATTGAGACCCGTTTTCTATGAAAAAGGGCGAGTGGGGCTTGTAAAATCCTCATAGTTGTGATCTCGAGACTCCTCACGTACACACACTCAGAGGGATGTTGATTATATACCAATAGATAAAATAAGAGTATAATAATAAGAGTTTGAATATGAGCAGAACAAGGGCTCCAAAAATATGCCCCAGCAATAGGGTATTATGAAATATATATATAAAAAGACAGGAACACGCTTGTTTGTATTTTTAATTCTCAAAATAGGTGTGCTAGCCTCACTCTTAGTCAAAAACCAATTATAGTTTTGGTCTAAAACAAGGACATTTATTGGTTTTTGGCTGATAGTAGGGAATCCATGAGAGAGAATGGTTGAGAGTATAGGGCTAGCACGGCTCTTCTCATAATACCTCGACTATCAAACGTATCAGGAAGCTCTTGATATCTCTTAAACTGGAGCTTCAAATTGCTTGTAGAACTCTTGGATGGGTTATCCAGGATGATAAAGGCTAAAAATAATAGCTCAAAATTATAAATACTCAACATTATCGGTATCTGGGTCACCATTAGAACTTGAGCATCTTTTGTTCACGTATTTACGTCAATAGTTAACTTGGGAAGTGGAGCCCTTGCTTATTCGTACTCGAGTGAGATTAGATCCCTAGACCTCCTCCATTGAAGGCCACACCCCTACCACTCACGCATGAGACGATGGTGTATGCAAACTCATAATATGTTTATTTTAAGTGTTTCTATCAAAAAGATTTTCAATCACATGCATTCTATTTCTGTCAAACGACTCATATCATTCTATTTCTATCAAACGAAAAAGGATATTCAATCACATGCATTCCATACAAAGAATAAAAAAACATTATCATATTTCCCTTGTTGTGACATCGTGAAAAATTATCAACGATTTGTTTCTCTTGATGTTCAATGAATTAGAAGACATGCACGAGCAAACACGAATGATCTTTTCTCTTAACTCACCTTAGCTCTCATTTCTCTTCTTTCCTAAGGTGTGTTACTGATGAGTCTTCTAGCAAGTCTTTATTTATAGGTGGAGAGAGAGACCCAAGATTCTTAATATCATTAGGTTTTCTAGTTCATCAAAGAAAGTTACATAATGATAGCATTTCAAAAAAAAAAAAAAACGTAATGACTAATATTTCTCATTTTATATAGCAGTTAGGATATCTTTAGGATTAAAATAAAATTAAGAGAATCCAAGTTGCTTTAGGAGCCGTTTGGATACACTTCTATTTTTCTGGTTTTATTTTTCGTTTTTTAAAACTAAAAACAAGTTTCTGTTTTCAAATTTGTTAAGTAAAAAATATGTTTGGCAACTAACTGTTACTTGTTTTAAAAAAAGAAAAACAAAAAAACACGTTTAGGAGTTATGATGTATATAATAATGAGTAAACAATTTCAATCCATAGTAGTGGTGATGGTAGTGGTAGTGGTAGTGGTTGTGTTGTCGTAGGGGAGTGGTGGTGTTTTTGGTAGTGGAGTGGTGGTGGTGGTGGTGATGGTGTTGGTGGTGTGGTGATGGTGGTGGTGTTGTCATAGTGGAGTGGTGGTGGTGGTGATAGTGTTGGTGGTGTGGTGGTGGTGGTGATGGTGTTGGTGGTGGTAGTGGAGTGGTGGTGGTGGTGGTGATGGTGGTGGTGGTGGAGTGGTGTTGGTGGTGGTGGTGGTGGTGGTGGAGTGGTGTTGGTGTTGGTGGACCGGTGGTGGTGGAGTGGTGGGTGGTGAAGTGGTGGTGGTGGGTGATGGTATGGTAGTGCATGGTGGTTCTGTTTTTGTTTTTTGTTTCTAAAAACAGAAGTGATAGAAATTTTTTGCTACTTTGATTTTCAAAAATTTTGTTATTAATTTTTGAAAACAAAAACTTGTTTACCAAACATGTTTTGTTTAAAAATTTTAAAATTTTTGTTTTTAAAAAACAGAAAAATAGAAGTACAATCAAATGGGGCCTTATAGCACCTCCAACGCACTCCCTAAAGATAAAAATATCGGCAATTTGTTTAACTTTTTCAAAAATGCCAGCTCCAACGCACTCCCTAAATCCTAACTCTATTTAGGCGGAAGGGATTTTGCTCGGCAAAGATGCCGAGCATTTCTCTTCCGCCATTTAATATTTTAATAATTTTTTTTTACTTTTCTTAAAAGCTGTTAAGATTGTTGAGTGGGAAATCCAACCCAAAAAAAAAAAAGCATTATTTAATAGAAATAGAGAATAAATAGGGAGTTTAGGTAAGAGTTACAAGTACAAAAAGAAGGTTCCTAAAAAATTTAACACTCCATTTTGGAGTAAAAATAAAGAACTTTTAACTTTTGGGATGGAGATGCTCTTAGGAATTCACAAACCTGAGAGGGCTTATGGGCCATATCAAGAATTATATTAAATAATTCTAAAATGTAATAGAGTAGGACGAGCCCATGTACTATTACTGGTTCTTAAGTTTTTTTTTTTGTTCATTTTGGTGTCGACTGGTTCTTAGTTTTGAATGAAATCGTTTCTAAATTCTACAATCTAAAAAAAATGGGTACGTTAATTTAGACCACTTTAGGTAAGGAGAGTTAGGGGTATATTGTCTTAAAATATGATCTGGTATTGATATAATGAAATCTCTTGGAAATGTTCTTGTCTCCGGCCCCAAAAGTTCGGTGCCGTGCTGCCCCGTGAAAATATATAGTTCGTTAATAAATAAACAAATAAAATACTGCGTTACTGAAAATCTGATGTGGCATCGCAAGACCGGTCATTCACAGCTTCCGTCTGTAATGATTCTACCAAGTCTGGTTCTATCTTGACCACTTTATGCTGCAATTTGGTGAAGTTTTGACATGTTTTAGTGGGATCCAATCCCCGGTACGAGTTGCAAGAGCTCCATTGCCCAGGCTAACTTCTAACGTAGTTAAATGAGAACCGTGAAAAAGAGAATAAAAAAAAAAAAACATATTTCTACAAGCCATATTAACCAAGGGACATGATATCGCCTTAGATACTTTCAATCGCAGCTTAATAACCTACGTCTGTAATCACAACGTTTCAGAGCTTGTATAAGCAGTGTCATATCATTTTCCGACAGTTCTACCATTAACAGGAGTGATTTTGAAGAAACAAGGGCATTCCGCAATTTATCCAATAATGGGGGTAATTTTGTAGCTTGAACAAAAAAACCTTGTTTTTTTCATTATCCTAGGCGTGCTTAAGGATCCTCGGACCTCGGCCGGCTAATCTCATTTCTTGATACCTATTTTTAGGCAAATTAACTAAAGATTCAGGAGAAAAGGACAAGACACACATCTTGTGAGGCCCATTGATTCGAGTGTCACCTATATAAATTATGAGTATATTGATAAAAGCACATAAAATAAATATACTTATTTAACATGTATTTTTATTAATAGGTCCTATCTATTAGTGGGGGTGCACAAGAAATGCACTCGGACAACATAATGTGGCGTTAGTCCAATGGTTGTGTATTACTTTTCTACGAGGAGATCTTGGGTTTAATCCCGGGAAGGGTGTGCATGGTTGTGAACGTCACCCAAAACAGATATAACCCCTATTAAGAGTGGAAAAGAAAACACAATGCATCTTGCTCTAATGGTGGAGTGTGGTCTCTCTCAAGTGAGAGGTCTGGGATCTATTCCCAACACGAGTTACAAGAGTTCTAACCACAAACAGTATGTAAATGATATCCTAGAATAAGGAAAAAAAAAAAAGTGTTCTAATCCGAAGCTAACAATAGCCCTATGTTTGGTTGCCGAGAAAATAAGTAAAAACATGGAAAAAAAAAAAAAATTAGACAAAATACAATTAAAAATTGTGTTAGAAATCTAAAATTTTCTTTTCTTTTCTATATTTTTACTTATTTTCTTGACAACCAAACATAGCATAAATGAAATGTGTAGTGAAAAAAAATTTAAAATTCATACGAGTTCATTTACTGCCTCAACCACCAAACACTGCCACTGGAAGATCAGAGGGCGCTTTAGTCGTCAATTTGCTGGGCTTTGTGGCTACAAATGGCAACAAAGAATTTGAGTGATTTAACTAGCCGTTATTCTGATAGACCGTAGACGTGGCAGCAAAGTATGCTCCGCCGGGGCAGGCCTCTTCATCGCATGTACTGACGTCACGGGACCGATTTTATTCCTTCTGGGCCTGGACCTGTCGCATTCAGGTCCATCCCCGTAGCCCACTGGATGTCCCAAGTCCCAACCTTCCCTTCTTAAGCTTGGGCAGTTCCTCACTTTCTTCTTACAACTCTCTCTCTTTCTCTCTCTCTCTGTTTATGAGAGAGAGAGAAAAGCTGCCAAGAAGAAAGCAAGACAGAAGTTTCTACAAGGTAATTAAGAAAGCTTAGATTCTGTAGTAATGGTCTCTTCTTTTCTTTTTTTCCTTTTAAATGTGTTTGATGTAATGGGGGTTTATGTTTCAATATCCATCTAAGGCATTAATGGCGAAGCCTTAATGCAGAAATGAGAGAGTTCCTGTGATATTTTCAATAAACCACTTTTTGTTTTTTTTGTTGCTTTCTACAGTTCTGCAAGTTCATTAGAATCTTGGTATGAAAAAATGTAATTGAACAACCCTTCTTCATCCCCAATTGGTAAAAAAAGGAGAAGATCCTTTGTTCTTCTTTTCGTTTCTTTTACGCTAATCGCTTATATTATAATATCTATATTGCAGGTCTCCTTTCACTCTAAAGCCATCTTCACCAATATTACCATGTTTAAGACTTCAAGAATCGGAATCTTATGCCGGAGTAGAGCCTCCGGGGGCGATGGACACCTCACGGGCTTTTGGTTTGGCATTGGAACCATTTTGATAGTAATGGCCTGTTCGCCTTAATTGGGCGCTATCCTACCTGAGCTTTTCCCAATTACTCCTTCATCTCGTTTCTTTCTATCATCAGCTTTTGTTTTTGTTGTTGCCTTAGTCTTCTTGACCTTGTAAGACCTTTTCTTGACCTTGTAAGACCCCACGCCATGGTTGCTATCTATATTTTTCATCCAGTAATAGACTCTCTATTAAAGGCTATTCATAGAGAGTTTGGCGTTTATCCTTCCCCGTTCCTGCCCAACTCACCTTCTCCTTCCCTGTCTATCCCTCCTGAGCTATTAAAATTAGACTAGCAAAACCCATTTCTTCTCTCTTAAAATTCTACTATTCCTCTGAGAGAAGGTTCAGAGATTCTCAGAGTTCATACAAGGAATGCAGGTCTCAATCCATTTCGGGTTTTGCATTTTTTTTTCTTCTTCTGGGTTTTCTAATGTATTCTTCTAAGAGAAGGTTAAGAGATTCTCAGAGTTCATACAAGGAATGCAGGTCTCAATCCATTTTGGTTTATCTTTATCTTGTACTATTAAAGAATTATATAAAGAAAAGTGTTCATTGAGAAAGTGTTGCAGAGAGTACTCAAGCCATTTGAGAGACTTCTTTTATTCTCTCTTATTTTGCTTTTAGGGCCTTGGATTTTAATTGTATAATATGTGAAGAAACATGGTGTTGCAGGCATCAATTTCGTTGTTTTATATGTTGTTGGCTAAGAAGTGAATAGATAGATGATAAATATTCTCTCAGATCTCTGAAGAAGAGGTTCCCCGTGACTGGTCCAATGTACGAATGTATTATTGGACTTTTCTCTATTTTTCCTGAGCTTATCGCATGAGGTGGATACGAACTTACATCAGGATGACCAGCTTTTCTGTGAAATAGCTTTCATGGTACATAAAACTTTTTGCATGGAGAGAGAAAGAGAGCATATTAGTCATATCTGAATTTTAATTTTCTGCCCTCACCTGTTCACCAATTAAAAATTTTTAAAAAAAAATCTACCCTCCTCTTTCTTTTATTATTATTATTATTATTATTTTTTGTGGAGGGTTAAGGCAACAACACCACAAGGTGAAAGGCTGCAGTCAAAGAGGAGAAATTCAATACACAGGCTGCCTTGTGCCTGTGCCAGTGCCAGTGTGTGTCGCTATGTGGATCGTTAGGGTTTCATTCCGTTAATCATGTTGTAGCCGTTGATAGACGACCCACCATGTGTAGGCTATAGCCGGTATGTGTAGGTTGTAACCGGCACTCTGCTCTCTAACTCAATAATCAATGCTAACTGTATTATTGGACTATCTAAAAAACATAAAGAGGGATTCAATAAATAACCTCAATGGAATTCCCATTCATTAGAAGCTCTAGAACTCTCCAACAAAAAAAAAAGGCGGTTTAGCAAAAATAAAAATTACGGATCCATGATACCAGGGATACATAATTATACACAATTAAACCCACTTTCCAAACTTAAATAATGGCACAATTAAACTACTTTTCAACTTGAAAAGCGACTAAATAACCACTCATGCAATGAGCGAGTTCCTAATAACATCCCCTAAGAATTAATTGGTTTGGAACTGTTTTTGTTATTTCAACTATGAATTAAGAGAACAGGAACAAGAAACAATCATGTTCTTCACATTGTATTTCTTTTCATTCTCTTTTCAGTAGGACTAGCTCAAATGAGTATTTTAGCCAAATGACTGCAATATGTGGACATTAATTAAGGAGCGTTTGGGGTCAGATCACATCCCTCAAGATAAAAGAAAAGGCAAAGAAAAATAAAGAAATTAAAAATATAAAGAGAAAGCAGGAGGAATGGAAAGTTAAACAAAAGGAATACTGGTCCAAGAGGAGTGGGTGAAAAAAAAAACATATTTATTTCAATAATTTTCAGCAATTATAATCGTCAAAATCAATTATTAATTGTGTATCATTAACTATTTTGGACAACGCTATTATTTAGGCCATGATCGATTATAAGTGGTTTTACCAACTGCAATATTGGTAGAGGACACTAAGATGGAATAGGCTCTCTAATATGAGAATTTAACTGTTGTAACATGATGAGAGACTGTAAACAAAAAGATCAAGACCTTCCACACCCTGTGTGGGGGGGCTTATAGACGGACTTTTCAAGTTATGGGGCCCAAGTTAGGAAGCACTATTAAGGAATTTAGGACACTATACATCACTTGGTAAAAGGTTGCTCCACCTCTATCTCGAAATTATATTTCATCTACGCAAATAATGTTACAATCAATATTAATCGAACATAAATTGGATTGTTTAATTAAAGTAGTTAAAACAGTATAAAAGATTTGAGTTTGAATATTCAGACTTTTTTGGGGGTATAATCGATCCAATGAAAGGTTTCCAAGATAAACAACTCAAATCTTGCACAGTTATATGCTTAAAGCTTGCAATTAGTTTAGAAATTGGAGTAGCTAATTGGAGAAAGGAAAGACTTACTGACTTCTTTTCATCAAATAGCTTTAACACCAAATGATGATGTCCATAAGTGGGGTAATACAGAGCTAGATACCTTTCGGCTCTGGTTGACATTACTCCCTCATTTCTTCTTTGTTAAGCCACTAAAACTTCTCTCTCTCTCTCACATGTGTTTGGAAAGAGAAGGTGGATGACAACAACATGGGTTGAATTGAAGCAGTCTCTCATGATGCCACAACCCCCCACTCCCATGACATGGTGTCGTTGTTAAGAGCACTTTCGTGGGGTGTCACCCACATTTGGCACATCTTTTCAAACTCATTTCCACCTTTGGGGTAACATTCTAACATGGCCCTTTTATTGGATTTTGACTTTTTGGACCTCTCCAATTGTTCTCTGATGTTAGGCTTACTGCTTGAAATATAAATGATATACTGCTATAACACTCCCAATCATCCTTCCAAGACCTTAATGAAGAAGAGATTTGAAGCCAATCACTGACCTATATAAATGATACTGTTATACCACTCCCAATCATCCTTCCAAGAACTTAATAAAGAATTGATTTGAAGCCAATCACTGACTTATGTATAAAAATATATATATATATATTTTTTATAATATACTAAACACACACAAACTCACGCACACCACACTCAAACACACAGCCCTCAATCTCAAATCAAGCCTTTAACCACACATGAGAGAAGTCACAGCTAATCCCATTTTTCACACAAGAAATTGGATTATGTTCCACACCATTTCATGTGTCATGCAAAGATTAAATCCAAAACAAATGACAAATGTAAGGTTTAAGGTGAATATGGGTTTTTTTTTTTTTTTTTTTTTTAAAGGAGAGGCATGATAAGGCCACTTTTTTTCTCATTTACTTTTACCTTTCTTTCAACAAGAGACCCTTACAAAAAACAAGGGTGAGCCCACAAAAATTGTCACTCTTTTGTTGTTTTCTTGCTCAAACAATAGAAAAGTTAATGAGAAGGAAAGTAAAGTTTTTGGCAACCGATTTCCTCTTGCAGCTAGATTATACTCTGGCATAGCTTCTTTGACCAACAGGTGGAAATGTATTTAACTTAGGATGTGATAGCATGCATGCCTACGTTCCGTTGGATGGTACGGACACACCTCCCTAGCTCGCCATGTGTCCTCTTTGACACCCATTAATTATGGTTAAGATTTACTCACCCCCAAGATTAAAATTTAACATTGGTTTTTAGAAAGAAAAAAAATAGTTTTAAGAAAATAACCGCATCAGTGAGTAAACATAACCAAGGTTAATTTTTTTCCTGAAAAACAAGGTTAGAATATTTAAACCCAAGGATGAGTGAATCTTAACCATAGTTAATAAGTGTAAAAGAGGACATGTGGTGAGCTGGGGAGATGTGTGCATCCCACCCAACGGAATGCGCACATGCATGCTATCACCTCTTGAGTTAAACACCTTTCCAGGTGTCAGTCAAACGGGCTATGCTTTAGCCCAGCCCACAGTTCCTCCATGGTTTGGGTTTCACCTAGCAAGTTAAGATGGGCTTGGGCATGTTCATGCTCCAGTGACTCCAGCCAGTCATGGACGGGGCTTAGGATTACATGATTGATAAGGCTCTGAAGTTTGTGCAAAATGGAGCTATAAATGAACCTCTACGGCTTCATCTGTGAAGAGTTATTGTTTGGATGGTAAGAGTAGTTCAAACAGAAGGAAGCTTGGTAAACAGAACGTGCTTTGATATCTGGACTTGGGTTCAAATTCCGGTATGCAGATAGGGGCGTAGTATCCTGCATTGATTGCACCTTAATGACGCCCTGTGGCAAGTGGGAGCTTAATAAAAATCAAGGGAAATAGTTAACTTACCCGGGATATGGATTTGTAAACCTAAGGCTGGACCTCATTGGTTCAAGTCCGCCCTCTTAAATACTCATCAAACTCCCAACCTTAGGTTTACAAAACCGGGCTGTACCATGGGTCCATGGCAGGTTCCCTATTCTACTATTAGATTACTAGTGCCAAGTGTCTTGCCTTAGCTTGTTACAATTTTAGTATTGCTCACCCGAGCTTCTCCTTGCACTATACCCACGAGATTTTTTTGGTAACACACGCATGTTCGTGTACATTTTTTTGGGCAGCTTTTTGTAATTGTATTAAGAGTCGGTTTCCAGTTAGGTTTCTGACCGATATATAATATAACGCGGTAGATAGCAACACCATGTGTTGCATTGACTCTGGGTCTTTTGACAAAATTTGATTTAGTGTGTCTGGGATTAGTACTCATAATATAATATTTAGTCTAATAACAAGTTTGTATGAGAGGCTAGAAGGGAGAATGATCACTGCCATCTCTTTGCTTTGAACTAGTGAAGAAAACAACTTCTTCATAAATATAGCCCACATCAAGTGAATTACATAAATCCTTAAAATGACATTACATGATAGGCTATAACTTTTCTTTGGGGAATTTGATTAAAAACTCCCAATAAGAGATGGATAGGAGATGCTATTAAGAGTTGGACCGTTGGATTGAAAATCCAATAATGTCAAGCATTAAGTTGGGCCCACCATTTAAAGCATGTAATGTTTGACATCATTAGATTTTTAATCCAACGGTCGAGCTCTCGATAGCACCTCCTATGAAGAGTTTGTAACTAAAGGATTTTTCTGACTTGATCATAGGTCAAACCAAATCTTAAAAAGCTATTTTGACCTATGACAAAAAGGGAAAATGACTAAGGAAATGGGGTCAAAAGCACACCAAGTATTTTGAGAGTACCGAGGAGTAGCTGCCGTGTAGCCTAATCGTATTTGATTTATTGTTATGTCCCTTTCAGGCTGATTGCCTTTCCTATTTATAGAATTTTAGTTTTGGGAGCTTTTAACATGAAGTAATTGTAATGGTTTGTAACGGACACATTAATTATTGTAATGTTTTTTACTTTTAATACAATTATTGCATTAACGCCTTTGTAATTATTGTGTCAAAGCAACTACTTAATTTTTTTCGGGTGCCTTTATAACGACTTATTACTCGTCAAAAGTTCTAAGTGGATTGGTGAAGGCGGCCTCACATTTTATGTGATAACATAATTTTCAACCAATGAACCTCTCAACTTCCAATCCTTAAATCTGTTTTTTATTTTTTTATTATTTGCGAACATTATGATAGAAACGCATAAGTTCAGAGTTGAAAGCATTTTAGCCAAAAAAATGTGAACGGGGGCAATAATCAATAAAATTTAAAGGCGTCATGATATTCTTTCAAAGGTGCATGAGATTTTAGTGAGAGTATTTGCCTCATCCTTTTATTGGTCCACGTGTCCCTTATAAAAACCACCCATCAACAGAGTTTAAATCAAATCTGTTTTTTTTTAATGTCCCTATAAGGGTACTAGCAAAGCTGTTTAGCCAGGCTGGACTGCAACATGTAAACATTAAGATTTACGGGAGACCGATTCCTATTAAAATTTTGTCACACATGAATTAAGATACTATTATTATCAGCATCATCAAAATTGTCGTTGTCATATTTGTTTGAGCATTATCCTAACTATCATAATAGCCCTTGAGAAGAATACAAGTAATATCCATAGTTTGGGGCATAATTTTAGGCAATTTTTTCAACCTAATAAAGAAAAGCTTAGCTCCTTTCGTATGTGCCAATTATTGAGCCACTCTTTTGGTTTCTATTAATTGATTCTTTCTTAACAAATCGTCTGAGATTCAACTGTCCCTCCATTCCATCCTTGGGGCTACCTAAAACGACACCCCACCTAACAGGGAGAGACATATTTTATTCACGTTCCCCAAAACATCCATTGAAACCTCATTTGTTTTGACTTAGGGCTGCCAATGGGCCAGGCCTGGATCTTTCCAAGCCAGCCCTTACATATAATGCTGATGGCCTAACTCGGCCCAAGCCCCCCAAAGGGCCTAATTGGCTAGGCCGAAGTCCTACCCTTAAAGTTAGGGCCGGATGAACTTATCCTCTAATAAAAATGTAATCTCCATATGGGAAGGAATAAACAAGCATTAAACTAAAATTCTCAGAATTTATCATTTTTGGAATCCATAACGTAGAAAGGTAGAGTGGAAGAAGTATGAACCTCTAGCATGTGGAGATTAGTCGTAGTCTTGGAGCTCTGGGCACCCCCACGTTTATCAAAAAAAAAATATATGAACCTCTACAAAATAGAAAATAGGAAAATGCTTAATGGTCCTCACATTCCATTATGTAGCAGAATGCCAATCCTCATTGGTCCACACCCCTCACCCATTAATTTAATTGAGGTTAAGATTCACGGACCCCTAGGGTTCATCCATCAAACATTGATTTTTTTTTTTTTTAAATATATTAATCATAATTTATTTTAGTTTAATCATAGTTAAAAAGGACAAGTGGACACGGTGGTCCAACCAAGGAGATAGATCAGCCGGAGGTAGAATAAAGTACCTTAAAATGCAATAAAATGTTCAGATACTGTGTGCTGGCCAAAGACCGAAAATTGACTCTGGAGTTCCCAGTTGTCATGATAAGTATCTCACTCGGCAGAAATTAGAGGTTGGAAACGGAGAGTGATTAATTGCCTATTACCCAGATTCAGATTCATTGCTTACCCTAAAATATCTCCAAAAATTTACCGTGTCCCTAAGTGGGCTTTAAAAAGGTTCGACCCAATTCAGATTTTAGAGAAACCCACCAGGGGTTGGTGCAGTTGGCAAGTGATCGTGTGCCCAACTCTTACTCTCCGACTTACTTACGTACCCTGATATCAATTAGGAAAAAATTCTGAGTGGATACCTGAAGGAACTAGTCCTTGGCTCGAAGACTTTGGGACATAATCTATTATAAAAAAAAAAAAAAAACTGGGATTTTAGAGAAGAACAAAATATCCTCATTTATGCAGGCCACAAAAGGCCAAGCTTGATGGGGTACTCTCACCGAATGGCCAAATTCAAATAGACAGCCTTAGTTTTGACCATGTTTTGTCTCCAACCTTTGTCACCCACACGAATGTACCAAAATACATGATCCTGACTCCTATGCTGTCACCTTCCCCATCGTTGGATAGTAATTGTCACGATCTGAAATGTATACTAGTTGCTTGTATCTTATTACCACACGACGAGACCCACCCCATCGTATTGTGGGGTGGTCTCTACCTGTTTGTTCCTATGTGGGTGGCTTTTGATCCATTTTATTCTTTCTTAATTAAATTATTCAAATGGAGGTCATAGAATTTGATATACCTTCCAATGTCCAACCCCAAATGGCTATATTATATATATATATATATATGAACAATGCTACGTCTACTTTCCGGCCATCCACTCTCTGGTTGTTTTTATTAATTTAAAACAAAAAGACAAAACAAAAGTGATGGATCCCACACAAAAGTATCACATTATTTTGTTTTCTTGTATAAAAATAAGGGAGAGTGGATGGCCAGAAAGTAGACATAGCATTGCTCTATATATGTATATATATGTAATTTATTTGAGTGTGTGGGAAACTTAATTTCAGGTGCAAGATATCCATCAATGACAAAGATACAGTGCTTACAACGGATGCCACGTGGCATTGCAGGAAGCATATAAAAAGGTTTTTTTTTCTAACTATAGTTGTTGTAATTGTTTACTAAAAATAGACATGATTAGAGAACAATCCACCTCTTTTTTCCGCAATAATTTGAAAGGAAACCTCTGACTCATATACAATATTTCTTATTATAATGTGTCTGGCCTTTCACGTTTGGCACCATGATCAAAACTCTCTCTCATGTGGCCCAAAATTTTCAAATAAAGCTAAGATGAACAAATTCAGGAAGAAGATGTCATTTTTCCGGTCTTGGGGATTTGACAGTTAACTTAAAAAGACCATATTTTTTGTCCAAATATCCGATCAAAAATCCATTATGGTGTTTGAAAGCATTTTTCAAGATCTACGAAAAATAGATATCTTACAAAATTGTTAAGATTCTAATACATATTTTGGTTATCGAAATAGAGTTAGAAGTTTTATTGTGAAATTAGTTGCAGAAATAAAAGTTGTTTTAATCGTTCTAAAATTGCACGTCAGTTATCTTAGATGTACTATTGAATGTACTTCTTTAACATTTTAGGTTAAGTTTTACAGTTTTATTTTATTAAAATATACTTGTTATGAAAATATTGTTAAATATTTTACTTTTAAAATTTTGATATATTAAATGAACCTTTGCCTTAAGTTTTGAATTACTTTGATTAGCACCTGGCGCGAGTTTTTTTCTTAATTTTTCCTTAAGATGCTTAGGCTTAGATGGTGATTGAATTATATTTTTTCTTTCCTTTATTGTAGTCTTTTGTCTTACATCTCTCTCCATACATATATGGTCGACAATCATAACTCCTGTTTGGTCATTCAACTGTATTAAAAACTTTACTTTTTCTTAAATGA
This sequence comes from Tetracentron sinense, assembly GCA_015143295.1. Taxonomy (NCBI): domain Eukaryota; kingdom Viridiplantae; phylum Streptophyta; class Magnoliopsida; order Trochodendrales; family Trochodendraceae; genus Tetracentron; species Tetracentron sinense. The sequence goes on along the minus strand of CM026566.1, from coordinate 39,613,036 downwards.
TGTGTTATCAAATATTTCCTATCTCACTAATCTATTCATGTTATTGGCATTATCCTTCTCATTTTAGAGTTTTGATCAACTTGCACCAATTTATCTCTTCATTCCGAAGCGGTAATAGTTTTCCATGAACATATCCAAACCATGTGTGTGTTTGCATTGTATATACATGGCATTTTTAAGAGTGAATTTTTAGCTACTCAAAAGTCAAGTTATTACAATAAACAAAAATTAAGAAATCTCACTGTCTTTTCTTTTAAAATATAAAGAGGACCATTATTGTTTGCCAAATTGAGGAATTGATTTGATTCACTATAAGTGAATTGTCCTCACCCAAATGTATTAGGTTGTCCACACCACTGGTTCTAGATTGAAGAGCCCAAGATCGGAGTGCATTCCCTGATTCACCTCCAACAGATATTGGCACAAGTGTTAGAGAAAACTGTGCACGTACGAGTTTATATTGTATATTGAATGTATATGATTTTTTTGTTTTGGAAGTGATTAAAAGCTCTTGATAGCACTTACCTACTATTGAGAACTGGACCGTTGGATTTCCAATCTAATAGTAAAGCATGTGCCGACATGGTGCCATTAGATTTTCAATCCAATAATTCAGCTCTCAATAGTAGGTACCATCAAGAATTTTTAATCACTTTCCTTTTTTTTGGGTTAAATGTATATGATGTTAAGTTTTAAGAAATAAAAATTGTTAGGGAGAGCTCTCATTTTTAATGTTAAGTAAGGTGACGTTTTCTAATCATTTGGCAATGAATAAAGCTTCCGAGACTGTACGGTCCTAATGGTAACCGCATTATCTTAGAAGTTAGAATAGGTTGTTTTATGGCATAAGATAAATCAAATTTAGCTTTGGCAGTAGAGTGGCATTATCACATAAGTTTCTAAGATAATTATACTTAAAATGAGAGCTCAGCATAATTTTTTTTTTCCTAGATCTCTTAATCATATTTAAACATTTTATTTATGCATTATTACGGTAGGGAAGGATAAGGGTGGAAATCTTTGACCTGACTCCTCAACCACAAGAAATGACGGGTCGGGTGTCTGTATAGGAGTAGGAGAAATGGGCTGAAATTAACTAAGCTACTCCAACCTGACCCGTCCAAGTTTGATTTAAGTCTTAACTAACTAACCTGGCCTATCCCGCATGTTTTTCTTTCTTTGGTGTTTACTTACCCCAGTTTAGGACTAGCCATGTCAACCTTTCTTTTTAAAATGTTTGGGGCCCTCCGAACCGACCCGACAAATTACGGGCCCTAGGTAAGAATGAATGCTCCTCTAGGACGGAATGAAGGCTCCTCTAGACCCGCTAATGAAAGGCCAAGGCGACTAGTGAGTTGGAAAGGAGGGGTTTCTCTTTTCTACTTTATTGCCGGTCTTGACCATCGAAGTAAGTGTCATGTGCATGGGAATGCAAACCCTAGATTTTAGGGGTCAACTACCATTTCTATTAAGTAGGTTTTGTAGGATATTAGGTGTTCCTTCTAATCTCCTACCACAAATCTCACCCATTATTGCTTCACTATTGACTATACAACCTCATGTCAAATTCCTATCTCATACAAAACACCCCAAGGTTGTATTAGTACTGATGATGATGATGATGATGATGATGATGATGATGATGATGATGATGATGATGATGATGATGAACTTCTCCATGTTGCATGTCATCACTAGTCATAACTTTTTTTTTGCTTGGTTTATCATGGGGGTGTTGATGCCCCTTATCTGCTAGTTAGTGTTAGTGTCCGAGTGAGTAATATATTATGTAAGGAAACTAATAGCAATCTATTTGGAATCTCCTCACCACGTCCCCTAAGAACTCCCCAAATGAGGGGTACACCTTTGCCAGCTAAACCATGGGTGTCTGAATAGGTTAAGGAGGTTGTTGGTGTAAATAAATCCTATGATATGAGTTCTAATGATGATGATGGTGGTGAGGATAATGATAATGATAATGATAATATTAAATAATAATATTATTATTATTAACAACATAACGAATTGTTTTCTACTAATTCTAAGATTAAAAAATTTTAAATTTTAATAATGATAATGATAATGATATAGAAAAATAAAAATTAAAAAGGTGAGAAAAGTATTTACAAACTATCAGTCAAATAATTTGAAAAAGTCAAAGCTTCTTGTGTAGCATGAATTTGCTTAGTTGTACTTGACCTGAAGTCTACGATTCCTGAAACCATGAGGTTTACTAATCCAACTCCTTCAAAAGATTCTCTCTCAGCTCTTGTTAAATATCCTCCTCCACCACCATCTCTTCAAACTCAATTTACATATCCTCTCCTCTCTCTCTATCTCTCTCTCTTATCTTTATTACATACTTTCTTTCCTACTACATTCCCATAGGTAAGAAAAGAATGGTGGTGGTCTCTCCTATCTCAATTCGAAGTGAAAATATTGGTGCTGTCGGGCTTCCAATTATCGATCTCTCATGCAAGAGGTCCCAGGTATCGAAGCTCATCGTAAAAGCCTGTGAAGATTTTGGGTTCTTTAAGGTGATTAACCATGGTATATCCAAGGAGGTTATTTCAAGAATGGAAGAAGAAGGGCTCAACTTCTTCGCAAAGACAGCATCAGAGAAGCAACGAGCTGGGCCAGCTAACCCTTTCGGTTACGGGAGTAAGAACATCGGCGTCAATGGGGATATGGGCGAAGTTGAATATCTTCTCCTTCACACCAATCCTCTCTTCATTTCTCAGGAATCCAAAGTGTTCTCCAATGACCCAGAAAAATTCAGGTAATAATACTGAATATATAATGACTTGGTTTCATGATCTCACATTTGAAGTAGTACTACAGCTATTTTACATTACTCTCTCTCTCTCTCTCTCTCAACATTAGAGAACAAACTTTAGTTAAATGTTTGTTTCTATGTAAATTAATTTTGAAGAAACATAAACTATGTTATTAATTGTGGTCATATAATAATGAGTTTTGGGGTAGAAGGCAATGTCAAAATGTTGAAAGATATATTACCCATTAGGTCTTCTTTGATGTTCATGGGCTTCTTTATTTATTTGAATCATGCTCATAAAAATTCCACATGAGTCATGTCATATATAGCATGTGCCTTGTTTTGATTCAATTCAATGGATGGTCTCATTGCGTGTAATGGGACATTAGTCTTCATTGCATTGATGAAATGGTTGATAACTACACTTCTCTTATTGCTCCAGTCTTTCGGTGCCACATTTGCTATTTTATTTGCCTTATTGCTTCTCATACTCAAGCGCCTTGTCGGTACAGACAATTCGGCAATTGGGTCAAGCTGCTTCCTGTTGCATTGATCAGCAGTTCCTGTATTATGGTCACAATTTTCCATGATTTAATTAGTGTGAATAAGAAGAACAAGAAGATAAGATAATGGCATTAGATTATATAATTCAATGATACACCTAATTAATAACTAAAAATCCAAGAAATTTATCAGAAAACAGGCAATCAAAAGGGGAAGCTGTTCTTGTACAAACGACATTAGAAAACAGAATCAAATGACAGGTCAGGAATACATCAAGAAGGTCCAGTCAAAAGCAAAATTGTAGTTTTGAAGAATAGGTTTGATAATAAATAGGTAAAAAGATAATGGTGACAACTTTGATGATATGATTAATCAATCCCCTTCTTGTCTGGTGGCAGCTGTGCTTTGAATGCTTACATAGAAGCAGTCAGAGATCTGGCATGTGAGATCTTGGATCTAATGGCAGAGAGTTTGTGGGTCCCTGACAAGTCTACCTTCAGCAGGCTCATCACAGACGTTGATACTGATTCAATCCTCAGGCTCAATCACTATCCCCCTATCAAGGATCAATATCCCAAAAACAGGATCGGATTTGGGGAGCATTCAGACCCTCAGATCTTGACCATCTTGAGATCCAACGACGTCGGTGGCCTTCAAATCTCTTTGGAAGATGGGGTGTGGGTCTCAGTTCCTCCTGACCCCACTGCCTTCTGCATTAACGTGGGTGATGCATTACAGGTTTGTATTTCTCTCTTATTACGAATTTTTTTTTTTTTTGGTAATAGAGGGTGTCCAAAAGCCAAAAGCCTTCGAGGCAAGGACTAATCCTTTTGGGTATCCAAACTGACCACTCGAAATTTTCCTAACGGATACGAGGGTAAGTCGATCGGGAGTGAGAGTTGAACACATAACCACAGGGAGCAAACCCAAGGCACTAGCCAACTGCACCAACCCATAACAATGCAGATAGCAAACAGAGAAAGAGCTTTACTGTATAGTAATCTTTTTTTTCTTTTGTTTTTTTAAAGGCTATGACGAATGGGAGGTTTGTGAGCGTGAGACATAGATGCTTGGCAAACTCGTTCAAGTCCAGGATGTCAATGGCATATTTTGGAGCTCCACCCCTCCATTCATGGATATCTCCTCTTCCAGAGATGGTCACACCCCAGAAGCCCACTCTCTATAGACCCTTCACTTGGGCCGAATACAAGAAAGCTACATATTCTCTAGGACTCCGAGATAGTCGTCTCAACCTCTTCAGAACACACGCAGAGGACGAACAACATTGCCTTCTGAACTAGAACGACAGTTCCGATCATCTTCCTCTGGGGAGGACATTAAGGATTAAACAAAAAATGTTGCACATATAGTACCAAAGGTCAAGATGAAAGCTGGTCTTACTGTATCCTAGTGGGGGAATTTGCTTAAGAGTCCTTTCCCCAAATTTCCTTTTGAGAGTGCTCAATTGCCTGTAAAGAGAGATTAGAGATTGTGTTAGGTTGCCTTACAAATTTGCATGAATAGAAAACTAGAACTTGTGTTTGGGATTGAGAAATAGTTTCTATTTTGTAAGAAGATTATGATGACTTGTTTCAAGTGTAATTCAAAATTTTTTTTTCTCAAGCTTGGTTTACATGTATATGTTGAGATGGGTAGGCCGAGATGTTAAGCAAAATTAGAGTGTATTTTTTTTAAGGGTTGCCCATCTAGACAAAAATGAACCATGGGGTCATTTTAGAGGGACAATAGGCTACCATGATCCTACCATATTTGTACATGTCACCTACACAAAAAGGCATCATACCCTCAATTTGATTGGTCAACCTAGGAAAAGCCCTCCTTACCAATGCCTATGCTCTCACTCATTGATCGGTGCCTGGTCCTAATCCCTCACCCAATTGCATCTGTGGCTTCACACATACTTGCCTAATGCATCACATTGTTTAGCTTCTGGCTAGTTTGCTTAAATCCAAACGCATCCTTAGAAGCAACTAAGATACACTAGCCTCGGCAAAGTGAACACAGGTGTACTGTACTCTACCAATCCGTAGAGAATGTTGCACCATAACCACGAGAATTATCAATGGTCCCAATAGAATGGTTATTCTGAAATCATAGCTTATTCATATTTCCACCAGTTCAAAGTGTCGCAGCCAAGGGCAATCCTTTCAGCAACTTACTATAAATTTTGGGTATGTGCTTTCAGCAATTCAAACAATCCTAATTTTCCGATTAGTGCAACATGAATCACGTGATGGCCTAATGTTGTAGGTGATCCGGGTAGATGAGCGTCTTTAATTCAAGGGGTTTATTTAGATTTCAATTTGAGGCGGCCAGTCCAAGGACTGCCCAACATTTGGATGGTTGGCTCGATGACCATGTGTCATGCCTAAGCACTCAGCGAAGGAGTTTGCCCTAAATTTTTGCGGTCCCCACGGCCCTTATATAGCATGAATCTTTATTTGTTTATTGTTTTGAGCTTTCCACACTAATAAATATATAGAGAACATTCGGAGAAGAAGAATTAGGTAGCTCTTTTTTTTTTTGGTAAACTCAATCATACCACAAGGTAGCTCTTGACAGACTAGAATGATGGAATAGGATTCCCAATGCCCACCTCAAATAGAGTAGGCCCTCTTATAATTAATATTTTATAACTTAATAATCTCTAATAATTAATAAATTTGTAAGGAACCAACTTGGTTCTATAGTGTATAATTAATAATTTCTTATATTTGCTATTTAATAATTTTTTAAGAAAATTCTAGTTTATTATTAATTATAAGAGACATTTTTATACTATATTAATACATAGTTATATGAATCTCATAATAATTTTGATAAAATTAGTTTAAATATTTTCGCTATGTATAGTAAATTACCATATAAGTAGTATAAAGTTTTAGATATTTTAAATAGAAAAAACTAAAAAAAATCATTGTTGAGGACTTCAAAATAATTAACAAAAGTTAAAGAAATTTACTTAGCCTTATAAATGATGTCACTTTTCTCTTTGAAAAAAAGGTTACTTTTACCAAACCAAACTTATCATATACTAGCTTTATACATTTGTATCTACATGGAGATTATATGGAAAATTCAATACATTCAAAAGAAATTATATAAGAAAAAAATTTGATGGACTAATATAGTGATTCTTATATATGATATTTTTTTATAATTAATATAATTTCTTTCCACCAAGGTTATTAATTACAAGAGGGTTTACTGTAGTTGAGCTAAGGCCTACCCAAGATTAAAAGGAACACTTCTACGATGTTGTCCCATCTAAACTGGGCAACTCCTTTTCTTTTCTTTTTTTTTTTTTTTTTTTGGGTTCGAGATATACGTTTAGGCAACTTCCTTATCTAAGCAATACTATAATGCGGACCATCTGACGACATATTATCAGGGCCACATATGTGGGTTGGGACTGGCTAGGAGTTATAGTCAACGTAGATTCATGATTTTAACAGGCTGTTTGGATCGAATTATTGTTGGAAAGTTCTCATATGAATTCTACTTGGATTCTTGACGACCTTGATGACCCGATTCATGGACAATGTGTGGGATTCTTGATGACATGTTTTTTTTTGGGTATTTGACCCATTTTATCTTTTTTTACTGCAACCCTAAGTATATAAGGGATTTTAAGGTTTATTTCAAAGTAAGAGAAGAGAGCCTTAAACTAGGAATTAAGGAGAATAGGGTTTCATAGTGATTCATTTTGTAGAAATCTCACTATTGATATAGTGGAATTGATCATCGATACCTGTGGACATAGGCATCTTGCTGAACCACATAAATCATGTCTTCTCTTGTGGTTTGTTTTCTATTTTCGTTTTGCTTATTCGTTATTTTAGATCGTTTCATTAACATTGCACGCTTTCACACAACAATTATTGAAATCATAAGCGATTATCCTGATATGTATTGTCGTGAATAAGCGTTGTTATCAATAAGCACAAACTCCTATAATCCTATTTGGTTGACACTCTATTGATAAACAATTATCTAGATATTTTATTGTGATCATTTTGAGAATTTTTTTTATAAAAAAAATCTCTCTCATGATTAAATCTTGTAGGCCTTGTTAGCTTTAAATTTGAGTGTTTACAATAAATCTCACGTAGTCTTTTTTTGTGGAAGGTATTCAGGGTTAAGTAGACCCCGACCATATATATATACATAATAAAATTACATTCTAAAGAATACTTTTCTAGACTTATCCTCAGAGATAAAAATCTAGAGCTCCAACAGGAGATTAGAAGACGAAAAGGAAGCGCTAGAATTTGTCTTACAGTGTTTAGCAAGCCAGTCAACCGGTTTATTGGTCTCTCTCCAAAATTGGCAAAAGAGCAAAATTCAAAAGAATGAAGAAGGTTTTCTAGTGACAAGGAAATGATCATTTCTCCATCTCCAATGAGGCTATGCTTTCTCATTCAGACAATCTACAACCCATTTAGAATCTGCATAGACATACCAGCGGAAGAAGACCATTGACGAAAGCTAGCTGCAAGCCACGAGTAATAGCTTTCAATTCAAGGGAATCAATAACCTCCCGAATGCAACCCTCCACAAAAAGCAATACACACCTCCCTTAGAGGGTTCCAAAGGATACCTCTAACCCCCCTAATTGCCACAAAGAGAGTCATTTGTGTTTAAAGTAGGGTTGTCAATAAGCTGAGCTAGCTCGTGAGTCAGCTTGATTCGTCTCGGAATGAGTCGAGCTTGCGTTGTATATTTGAGCTCATTGAGCCGAGCCAAGCTAAATGATTGAACTTGTTTGTTAATAAAGCCGAACACAAGCAACGAGCGGCTCAACTCAGCTCGATTAATATTATTGTACTAATAATACCCTAACAATACTAGTTTTCACATAAAAGTTAAAAAACTTAAATATAATTTTTTGTTGAGGTAAAATTTTAAAAGTAATTTCATCTTTTCAAAATTCATAGATTCTCTATATCATGTTTCTTCAATTAGATTCATGAGAATAATTATGTTCAGTTCTTAAGTTTTTTTTTTTTTTTTTTTTTTGGGGGGGGGGGGGAGAATCTGGTAAGCATATTTAATTCTTAGGATTTTGATTTGAATTCTATTTGCTAAAATTAGGTTAGACAAGCCTAAAATAATAGTGCAAGCTCGTGAGTCAGCTCGAACTCGATTATCTATAGATGAGCCGAGATCAAGCTCGTATTCGAGGGCTCGAATTGAGCTCGAGACGAACTTGAGCCAGCATATATATATATATATATATATATATATATATGTCACGAGCAGAGCTTGAGCAGCACCTGGCTCGGCTCAACTCGGCTCGTTTACACCCCTAGTTCAAAGCCAAATAACCAAAACAAGGAGGAATCCAAGGTCTGCCAATTTTAACAAGGAATATTGCCTCTTGACCCCATCTAGACAAAAATTCTCTATTTCTAGCATTATCCTCAATACTTGGTATGGAGAAAGCAAACCATTTTCGCGAATCATTTTGGATCAACTTGATAATTGAAGGGGAGGGGGGGGGGGGGGGGGGGGGGGGGGGGGTCCTTGAATTGATTCTTGTAAATTTTGTTGTTTTTCTCCATCCATAGGTGGTGGATGGTAGCATTGAAGGCCACTTTCTTCATTTGATTGCCAATGTCTTTTCCCTTGAAAGAAGAAATAAGCCAAGACACTTCTTACTCTCAATCTAAAATAATTATGTTACTGTTACTATACCCACAGTGGCAGAGGATGTGATTCTAGACTTGCTTAGATAGGTTTATGCTCTACAATAATCACCCTCATGCGTAAGCGGTTATGCTCTACAATAATCACCCTCATGCGTAAGCGGTTATGCTCCACAATAATCACCTTAAGCTATAGAATCACCAGTTATATCGTTTATGATGAGTCGAACCAAACATTATTATCATACCATAATCCTGACATAAGCTACCAAGTCCCAAAAGAAAAGCTTATTTTAATATGAGCCAAATCAACCTGAATATGAAATTAAAACATTTCCTTAAGAGTAACTGTTAATATGAAGAATAGAATTGGGAATCAATGTTTGCTCCATTGACAGTGTGTACATAGCACCACTCACGAGATCTGGGATCAAGTCCTGTGAAGTTGTGAGTGTTGAAATCTCTACCCGTTCCTCGCCTATAAGTTATAACGGATACTAACCTTTTTTTTTGGAAGGTAAGCTAAGGTTAGGCAGAACCCAATCAAGTGAAGGCTTAACCGCATGAAAAAAAAAAAACTATTACTGTCATTTTGGTATCCCAATCTTGGGGCATGTGGTGTTTAAAAGGGAGGAGATATCAATTGGGGATAAGTCAAAATCATGGAGAGAAAATGAAATGACTTCTTCTACAAATTAATGCTAGGTGCACCGGGGCATCTACCAGAGCCAATCTTTTTTCCTTTTGTGTAATGTCATAAGGAATAAGGCGATTCGAATGGTCAGATCATGTTGGGTGTTGACTAGGTGGCTACTTGCATCTCTTAGATAAGGCCGAGGAAATGATGATGGGTTCTATTTAATCTGGTGACACTGGATGGTCATTCCCATCTACAATACCACTCCTTTTCCAAAGTGGATATAGATAGATGGGTTCTATCTATTTATCCTGATGACATTGGATGGTCCTTCCCATCTACAATACCATCTTTTTCCAAAGTGGATAAAACTTGAAAGCAGTAAGGATCTTCCATTGAGTTTTGTCAACTTTCTATGAAGACTTATAAATGAGATGAGATTTGCCATCATGACTAAGCTTCCGCCTTCCGGTATGGACTGCACGCCAAACTAGAACTATAATGGTTCGGCGCGGGTGCCATATCAGTGTTCTCCTCCTTATTTGAGGCGCCAAATTAGTGCAGTCCTGTCTCGGCTCCCTAACCTAACCTAACCTACTTGCTTTACTCTTTATCAATGCCTTTATGCATCGAAGGAGCCTAAATTCTCTGCCATGAATCTAAAGTTTTGGTTATATCCCCGCACAAATTTAAAGAGAAATGGATTCTATTGAGAATTCTTGAATGGATTACAATGACCCGTAGAGGGTTTAAATAGATAATCCAAAACTCTTAACTTAGAAAGATAATATTAAAAATAATCATAATATATTAAAGATATTAATCTAAAATTATCTATGAGAACATGTGTATATCATTATTTCCCTAACATAATATTTTCCAAATAATATATTGGAAATGAAAATGTTTAGCTTACCGCGCTATCATGATCTTCATTGGTCCACAACCCTTTTTTAAACACTTATTAACTATGGTTAAAGGTTCATCTCATCCAACCATGGTTTTTGGGAAAAAAATATTCTTAATTTAATTAAACTTAACCATGATTAAATGAGGTTAAAAGGGATATGAGGACACGGCGTGAACTCCAAATGTTTGAGATAAATCATGATGAATCTTATCTCTAGTAAATAAAAAAATAAAGGTGTTTTTTTAAAATAATATTTGCCGTGAAGGGTTTTTTTTTGTTTTTTTTTTTTTTTGGGGGGGGGGGGGGGGTAAACTCTATCATACCACAAGGCAATGACTGCAATGACTGAAGGCAAAGACAAAGTAATACTCACACCACCCAAGCAAACACAAACACACACATGCAGCCCATGTAAGCTTCACCCTAGAGCTCCTCAAAACGGGTACCAACCGTTTGAGGCGCCAAGGAACTTATATGGGACAACGTGCTCGGGTAGATACCCGATGTGGGACTAAACACTCACCCTAAAGGTGTTCTGGTTTTTTTTTTGGTAAACTCAATCATACCACAAGGCAATGACTGAAGGCAAAAACAAGGGAATACTCACACCACCCAAGCAAACACAAACACACACACACCACATGCAAAACTCACACACACACCACACACATGCAGCCCATGTTGGAACATTTTATATATGCCAATACATGAACGAGTTAGAGGGTATGTGGGTGGACTGGCTTGTGCCGTAAGGGTGTGTGTATCGGTGTTGTGTTGTGTGGTGTGTGATATAGCGTGTGTGAGTATTGTGTATTGTCAAAAAAAATACATGAATTATTGAACAATTATATCAACTTCTTTCAACAGTTTGTGAGCTGAAAAAGAAATGGAGACTTAACCAAGAAGAAATGGAGAGACTTTATATGAGAAGATTTTCCAAATAAGAATTAAAGTGAAGGGGAATGAACTCCTAAAAATTACTCAAAACATGTAACCTACAGAGTCATACGGCTACTGATTTAAATGAATTCTACTATTGGACTGGAAAGGTTTGGCGAACCGCGCATTCAGCTATGTGGCCAAATATCAGTCCTCATTTGTCCACGTCTCCTTTTTAACACTTATTAATTGTGATTAAAATTCACTAATCCCTAAGGTTCATCCATTTAACCTTGTTTCTAAGAAAAAAATATAGAAAAAATTATTAACACGGATTTAATTAAACTAAATCATAGTTAAATGAGGTGTTAAAAGAGACACGTGGATAGCCGAATGCACAATATGTTAATCACTGCTCTTAATATTATTAATTTTTTTTAAGAATTAACTCCACTCACCAATTCAACAAACACTTGATTGGTGCCAACATTAAATTTGGTACTCATAATTTTGAAAAAGAATTTGCAGTCTGGAAAACTCCTCGTGATGGTTATGGAGGTGCAACACCTTCGAGGGTGCCTTCTTATATGAGAAATTTGGTTCAAGAAGCCAGGAAGAGATAAGAAGAGATGAGTTAATGATAAGAAGAGAAAATGTCCAAGACAATGGGCATTATTGTCCAAGTGTGTTGATGTATAAGTTGAAAATCGGTTTATACACCATGGGCTTCTCCTAGTGGTATTATGTCTCTCCCTTTTGGGGTGGATCCGAGATCGAGTCCCATGAGGTGCTTGTAAATATCCAGCCTCTGCCAAGATTCAAATGCTAGCATTAATCCACTTCTCTACTTCTCTAGAACCTTAGTAACCCAAACCTCTAACATCCTACTCTCAAACCTTAGTAACCCAAACCTCTAACATGCTACTCTCAAACCTCGCCGTCATAGTTTGAGAGTGAAATCACATCGGGAGCACAAACATATATTTTTTTTTTGTAAAAATTTATTTTTTTGTAAGAGCTTGGAGTGGTTTTTCTCATTCCACTTTTCCTAGTAGAGTGGTGTTGTATTCAGGAATGTCATTCAATGTGTGCTTTTTTCTATAGACTATTTTTCTAGATAAAATCTTGACAGTTGATCATTTTCAAAATAGAGACTGAAATCTCACAAATAGACGTGTGATGTGTTTGACAGCGGATGAATCTATAGATCATCTATTTTTGCACTGCCCTTTTGTGTATACCATCTAGAAATTATTTCTAACTCATTATTTTGAAGTTGCATGAGTTTTCTCCTACTTCTTCCAGAGTTTCTTAGTTTGCTGGCAGTCGGGCTTATTAGGCCTTAGGCTAGAACACTGTTCATGGACACTTTTTCTAGGGACAGTCACATGGTCCATATGGAAGGAGCGGTACAGACGGATTTTTGAAGACTCTTCCTTATCGGACGAAAGAGTGACCAAGCAAGCATTCCATTTTTTGGGATAATGAGTGTCAGTTAGGGGCTCAGCTTCAGGGTTAGGGAGCATTTGCTCCCCACCTAAGGGGAGTATATGTTTCTTTGGGAGTATATTGTTCTTTATGATCCACAAATTGATCATTTCTTTTCTTTTCTTTTGTGTATTTTTCATTGTAGCTCTCTTTCTATAGCTCGGTTCACTCTTTGTGAATCTTTCTTTCCTGCTTTCTATTATTAATACACCAGTTCTATTTGCTTATAACAAAAAAGTTTATTTTATCATTTTGCTTTGTAAGGGACAATATTCTTGTAAGTTTTATTAATTATTGGTGATCTTGTAATTGAATTTGGAATGATACGTTTAATGCATTAATAGTCATATTATTTACCATTACTATAAATTTGAATTATGAATAATTTTATCAATTTCTCTTATAATTTAAAAATCAAAAATAATTTCAAGAACTATCAAAATATATATATATATATATAGCAATTCTGAAATTCCTATTTTGAAGGCTAAGTGTATTTTCATAATTTCTTAGAGTATAGATATTAGTAATATTCCGGTGTTTTGTTTGGTCATAAGAAATTAATAACCTTACGTGAAATAATTAAAGATGAGCATAACACATTAAGGTTTAGCATTGAGTGCAACCAAACAATTTAAGTAAATGTATTTAGGTAAAAGCACAAAAATGAGTTTTAGTATAAATAGCTAGAGATAACCTAATCTCTTATCATTTTTGAAAACCTAATCTAAGAGAGAGAGAAAGCTTTGGGGAAGGAAGGAGAAATGAGAGAAGACTTGGGTTTTGAAGCTTGAAGAAGGTAATTCAAAGCTCAAAATTTAAAATTCTGGTTTCAGGGAGTTCAAGATCTTGAAGCAAACCTATTTGAGGATTTTCTATCTTCTTGAAACCTTAAAAAATTAGAGTTGAGACAAGTGAATTCTCTCTTTGTATATTAAATGCATTGTAGTGTAGTATTTATGGTTGTATTTGGTTAAATAACTGCTCATAAATGTTCTAGGTTTAATTAGAATGAATTCAAAGATTTTAGGATTCTTCTTTTTCTTGAAACCCTAGATTTCTATGATTGAATCATATGACACATCATAAATTCATAAATTCATGTTCTACAAATTTTTTAATGTTAGAAATGGGTGTATGTGTGCTTGGAAATGAAGTATGGAATAAGGGAATGAAAGTTTGAGGATTTGGGTGCTGGTGAAACTTGTATTTTGATTAAATAACTATTTTGAAATAAAACGTAGAGACTGCACATTAGGATCCCCTCTTGAAGCTTAAAGAATATGCATGTTAGATCTCTTCTATCAAAACTATATTTTTTCTTAAATTAATATTCATGTCTTATTTCATTTACATTGTCACAATCTCATATCTATGTTATATTTAATGATGATCAACTATTGTGCATGCTTAAGTGAATTACTTAAAATGTGTATACCTTATCCAACTTCGTTAGATCCGTCTTGCTATAGTGATATGGGACGCAATAGAGCTATAACAGAGAGAATTTAGCTAGTTTACCTTGGTTAATAACTTGATTTAGATCTGTCTTGCTATGAATGATATAAGACATCATAACGGAGAAGATATAACACATTTATTGTTGTTACACGATTATAATTGTTAAACTAATAGGAGACTTAACCTGAGGTGGACAACGTATGTATGATTCTATCGGTATCATTGAGGTCTATCGAGGGCCACCAACAGTAGGAATAAGTGTGTGATTCCATCGGTATCCGTGAGGGACTGCAGAGGGCCACCAAAAGATGAACATGTGTGAGATCTTTAATCATGCTGTGAGGCGATGCCAATGGGATTGCCATAGAAGAATATGATGCTATTTTAGAGGTATTGTTGAGGGCCACCTAATGTAGACCAAGTAATCCAAATTGAAGAAAATGAATTGACTTGTGTTGTTATAAATTGCATATTGAGTAAAAATGTAATAATGACGTATGATTGCATGTGTTATGTGTGTTCATCTTGTTGGTCTCTGTGTTCACTCTTGTTATGTTGTCATGTTTCAGGAGAGACCTGAAGGTCATTAGGCGATCTTGAGGAGCTATGAAATGTGAAGAACATTTTGTTAGCCACTTTTAAAAAGTAAGTGATTGTAGAAATGAAACTTGTTGAGAACTTAATTGTACTTTACTTTTGTTTAAACATTATCGTTACGCTCGTCATGTTATACATCTGAAATGATTATGTTTATAAAATACGTTCATTATTGGGGTTTGTCTCAGGTTCACGCTTCAAAAACTTATACAAATGTATATTGTGTATCCGAGTTTCAGGGCGTGACAATACATGTATAGAGAATGTTAACCTTCGCAAAGACTAGTGAACTTGGTAACTTACTCCAGAGACGTTCTCGACCTTATCATAAATTAAAAGTTGACGCTTCTGCTTCTGCTTCCGCTTCCACTCTCACTGCACTCTAATTACTTAGCTTAAAATCGCTACTAACACTAGTAACTGTAGTAACCGGGTTGCTGCCTTTTTTTCTTTTGATAGGCTCTAATCATTTATGTTGAGGGCACTCACGGTGGATGCTAAATGGCTAACGGCTACACTAAGACTCAAACTCCAGTCACACCTAAAGGGAGACACACAACCACCCAAAAAAATTAAAAAAGAGATTAATTTTCATGGGGAGCTCTGCGTCATGGGGAGCCCCCTTTTTACACTAAGGGACGAATGTATAATCTTTACTATTATAATGGCAGAGGCATGCGTAACCTGATTTTTCCGAAATTCCCAATCTACCCTTATATTAAATCAAACTTTGATTTAATGTTTTACTTTAATTCTCAAACTATCTCTTGCTTATCTATCAATTTAAAGAATAAAATCATAGTCTATCACAATTGAACTCAAGGAGAGTTCAATCGCACATGCAGGTTTTTTTTTGGTAAACTCAATCATACCACAAGGCAATGACCGAAGGCAAAGATAAGGGAATACTCACACCACCCAAGCAAACACACACACACCACACACATGCAGCCCATGTAAGCTTCATCCTTCAAAACGGGTACCAACCATTTGAGGCGCCAAGGAACTTATATGGGACAACATGCTCAGGTTAACATGTCCCTTTTAACTCCTATTAACGGTGGTTAACTCCTTCCCCTCACTCTCGCGTGTATCATACGTGCCACTCGCTGGTTATTCATAATTACGAAGACCGATTAAAAAAAGTCCTAGAGTCCGTTTATTTTTATTTGTGTGGCAAGGTAACAAAATTAGATAAAACCCAAAAAAAAAAAAAACAAAAAGGTAACAAAATTAGAGGTGGTCATGAATTATGATGGTCAGTCAAAAAAGAGATATTCTTCAGTCATCAATCACGAGATAAAAAAAAACAGATAAAATATTAGGGCTCTTCTTTGACTGTCATAGTGCCATAGAAACAAAGAAGCTCAAACTCTGTATCTCTCTCAAGAGAGGAAAAAATAAATAATAAATAATTTTTTTTTTTTTTAAGGGAAAAAAAGGGTGAAATTCAAGACTATCGATCCATCAGTCGTTCTACCGATCATGATGCCATCAACGCCACTGATATTCAGTACCATCTACGAAAGATTGTTCTCCGGAAAATCCTGATCAGATCGGTATATATCTCTACCTTTCAATTTTTTTTCCTTATCTGTTTTGCTCTTTTTGGGTGTGTTTGTGCTTCTGTAATTGATGTTCGATGGTTTTTGCATGGGGATCAGATAATATTTATCATGATCTTTGGGTTCCAGAATTTGTAGATCTTTTCGTTTAGAGTTTTTTGATGCTTTTTGTTTGAATTTCTGATACGGGAGACGAACGTCATCGTTGTCTTTGTGCTTTTTTCTTAGAAAGTTTGGCTATGGTTTGGTCGTGTTTATCCTTCGGTGTTCTGCTTTCTTTTCTGCTATCTATAGAGGTCAATTTTATTTTATTTTAATTTACTTGTTCTAAGGGTTTCTAGTTCTCTCTCTGGTAATGTGTTTTTCATTTTTAGCGATTTTTTTCCTGCTGATTTCATTTGTAGATGAAGATATCTTGCGAGTTCACAATTTTTTATCTCTCTAGTCTCTTTGGCGGTGTAACTTTCATGTTGTTTGTGTTTGTTCTTTTCAGATTGATGGATAATATAAAACTATTTTTTGGGTGTTTTATGCAGTTTATCTTTATCTGATCTTCGTTAGTGTTCTTTTTCTTTTTTTTCCCAGATCAGTAGTATTGAGTAGGAAATGCATTTGTCAATGTGTCCATGGAATTGTATTAATAAGCTCATGAATTTACAGCAATCAATAAAATTTTTGATTATTTGAAAATTTCTTTGTTGAGACATCTATACCTGTAAACATATATGGCACCTGATTGCATTGTGATGTACTAAGAACTTGTTTGTACGATCATTTTCTTTGAGATAGGCCAATAAGAATGTGAAAGCGGTTGGGTTCTTTGGTTATATAATTGGGAACTGAGAGTTAGATCTACAAACTTGGGATCTAAATCTGAAATTTTAACCTTTCTTTAGCAGTCACTTATAAATCTAAAGTTGTTTGAAAGAAAACATGGAATAGGTTGAATTATGATGCATCCAAAAGCATCTAGCTTGTAACAATATTATGAGTTTCTTGAGATGGAGTACAACAAAGGCTAGTTCACTATGTGATTTTTTTATAAGTCTTATACTTATCTTCTCATCCCCTCTTTCCTCATCGAGACATATGGAATCTAGGAATTATTTCAAAGGTGTCTTTTCTTTTGGTTTGCAACACTTGACAATATTCTCACATGCGATCATTTGAAGCATAGAGAGTGGAGATTAGCCAATCGTTGTTTCATGTGCCTCTTTGAGGAGGTTGACGATCTACTTTTGGATTGTTCTTTCAAGCATAGGCTCCGGGGTCGCTTCCTCTTGTTTGGGGTGACTTAGGACTCCCCTTGCTCCTTCCAAAGCTTTTTATCTTGTTGACGCTCGAATAGACTAACGACGACTATATGGTCTCTTCTCTCGGGGTGGTGGCTTGGTTGATCTGGAAGGAGCGGAATCGTAGAGTAATGGCTTTGAGGACTCGATATATTAGCTTTCTTCAGGGATTCGTCAGCTCATTTTAGCTTGGGTTTCGATTAGGAAGGGCAATGAGAAGCTAGATGTGCCCCTTTTGAGTTGATTTATTGTATTGTGGATTTTGCTTTCTTTTCTAGTCCAGCCTGTGTCCTATTGATTTAGTGGCCATGGCTCTTCATCTCTTAGTGTATGCGTATTTTTGGTTTTTTATTTTGGGCCCTCATACTGTGATCGTTTTGTCTTTATTGTTCTAGTACTGATAATTATATACATTGTAGTTCCCAGATCAAGAAGCAAAAACGAGAAATGAATCGAAAGTGACAATTATGAAGCGAGGCTCAAAATATTCTTAGGAAACGAGAAGCGAAAAATGAGATATGGATGTCTCATTTCCATTATACTATTATGGTTCCTTAACTTTTTTCTCACATGAGATATGTGTGGAGCAAGGATAAAAAATACGGTTTTGAGAATTGTACAGCTCCCAACCGATACCAATACGTATCAGTTTCGGCCGATACATATTTTTTTTCATATTTTGGAAATTTTTCAAAAAAGTCAGATTAAATTAAAAAAATTAATTAAGATAGTAAACGAGTAGAAACATAGTTATCCAAGACCAAGTAGAAAATGTAGAAATGTAAACAATAGATGAATTGAAAGTAGATTAATAGAAACATACTTTTAAAAATACATAGAGATGAGATTTAGGGGTTTGTGACTTTACAGTAAGTTTGTAACCCCTACGTATATAAGATGTTGAACGAGTCTTATAACCGGAATCAATACGTATAGGTAAGACTTGCCCAATACGTATGAGTATAGTTACCAAGTACTCCAATTTTTTCAAAAATCCTGAATAATACTCGACTTTTTCATCGAACAATTAATTCACGAAGTATTCGTGAGTTTTGGAAAAATAGTCACTTTTAAAAAAGTTGCAAATTTTGCGAATTAAACCTAAATTATTCATGATTTTTTGAAAAAATCCTGAATAAATATCGAATATATGAAATATATCTGTTTATATCTTTCATAATTAGTAATCTTATTTTGTATTTTTTCATTTTTTACCCGACATTTTCTCGATTTATTTCCGAATTTTGACAATTTTTTTAAACTTTCTCCCAGACGAATTATTCCCGAACCCCGACTTGGTAACTATGTGTATTGGTTTTGGCCGAGTCTTAGAAATCCCGTAAAAAAACTTATTGACACTAATAATGGATTGCCTCCTTTCAAAGTTGATACGTATTGGGCGATTCGTATTGGTTTCGGTGATTTTTTAAATCATGGTATGGAGAACTAAGCACTTTAAGTTCAAATTCAATGATACTTGCTCAATATTTACAACCTAGGTTGTAGACTCGAACCTATCCCATAATGTCCCACACATATAGCTCCTCTCTTTGACCACTAGATGAGGTGTGATGGAATCGAGTTTCATGGGAAGCAATCCTAGAGTTTTGCGGGAAGCATTCCTAGGAAACAAGCTTCCTGGAAAGCGAGTCATCTCACTATGTACAATTGTACATAGCTTCCGCCCAACTATGGTTTATTGTGCCTTCAAGTGGAAGAGACGGTGAATCACTTGCTTTTGCATTACCCTATTGTGGTTATGGTCTGAGGATATTTTCTCTCTCGAGTAGGTGTCGATTGAGTCTTCCCTTCTTCCCTTTTAGAGCTTCTTATCTTGTTGGTTTCTGTTATGTAGTACGGATTGTATGATTTAAAAAATCGTCGAAACCGTTACGTAAAGGTTTCGGTGGCCTCCGATACCCGATACCGTACCTTTACCCGTTTATCCCAAAACAAAACTGTAACGCCCGAACCATTACGTAACAGGCGTTACGCTCGATACATAAAGGTTTCGGTCGTAGGACTGAGTTCCGAAAATCCCTAAACTCATTTTAAAACTTCATCTTTGCTTCCTCTCTTCTTCTCTACCTATTCTTAGTATCTTCTTTTTCCTAAAATCCTTTTGTTTTTTGTTGATTAACAACTTGATTTTGGGTTTAATTCATAGATTTGAAGGAATCCAAGACAGGTTCTTTATTTCGGGTATGTTTCAACCCTCGACCCATCTAATTTCCTTATTTCTAAATTTTGAGCTTCATATTGGTTTTAAAAATATCTTCTTACTAATTTATTATATGTTTTTTTTTTTTTTCTATTTATTGGATTTGTTTGGATTTTTTTTAAGAAAAAAAGAAAAAAAATAAGTAAAGGCCGAAACCGTTACGTAAAGGTTTCGGCCATGTCCGTTACGTTGTCCGAAACCGTTTTTTTAAACCTTAACGGATTGTGCTCGGAGGATGATTTGGTCGTTCTTGGGCCATATCGTGGTCAATATGGAAAGAGAAACAAGAGAGTTTTCGAGGATTCTCCCTCTTCTCCCTCTAACACTTGCTCTTGAATTCGTTTACTGATCTTAGAATGAGCTTCCATTTGTCACGATGTAATGGATCTGGATGATGTGTTTGGTTGAGCCTTCACTAAGCTTGGGTTAACACTATTTAGGATCTTTTTCATGTTTTGGTTTAGTTTTTCTGTTTTGAGTTTATGCTCTTGTAAACTCTTTTATTTCTACTAAGCTTGGGTTAGCACTATTTAGGATCTTTTTCATGTTTTGCTTTGCTTTTTCTGTTTTGAGTTTGTGCTCTTTAAACTCCTTTTATTTGTACTGTCTACCTTTGTAGCTCTATTTTGATTAGTATATCTTCTTGATTATCAATACAAAAAAACTATGATTTATTTCAACACAATCCTATTTACTTATCAATAAAAGTTTCTTGAGATGTGAGAAATTGTTATGGATCCAAGAGCATATAGCTTGTAGCAATATTCTGAGATTCTTGAGATGTGAGAAAGCATTATGGAATTGAATCTTTGGGATAGGAACCAGGAGTCACCTTTTATTGATTTTGGGTTTTGAAATAAACATAGAAGAAAGAAGTGGGGAATTTGAGATCGACCAAAAGCTCATACAGATGGAAAGATGGACAAAACACTTTTAAAATTTTGAAACAAGAATTTTAGTATTTAGAGGGAATCCAACAATTAACGTAGTTCTGATCATAGTTATTACTAATTAGAGGCTAGATTGAGAATCAAAAACGAGAGCAAAGCGAAAGCAAGAGCTAGGAAGTGAGACAAAACAAATCCTTAGAAAATGGGAAGCGGGAAATGAGATATAGTCATATAGGCACTTCACACACATTATATTAGTATGAGCAGCCATAACTATATCTTGTCTTACATGAGATATGTGTAGAGAAGTAGGCTCCTTAAGTTCCAATCAAACAATACTTTCTCAGGGTCTACACCCTAAGTTGTAGATTGAGAATGAGATCTCTTCCATTACGTCCTACATGCATAGCTAGGGCTTTCAATTGTTAACCATTTACCCAATTACCCAAGTTACCCTACCCGACTTAGGAGGTTACGAATAAAGATTTTGTATCCAATTGATAAATAGGTAAGGGATGGGTAACAGAATTTTTTACCCATTTATAAATATTTATGATATGGGTAAAGAATTTTACCCTACCCTTTTACTAGTTTACATGAGGGTAAAATGGCAATTTAACATCTATCCCTAAATCCTAATCTAGCTAACCCTTGTGGTTTAGATTGAATGGATGGCAGAATGAGTTAATTTTTATGAGATTATATTGATGTTTTATGGATGAGTTAGGTTTTACGTGATGAGGTGTTGTTTTGGTTTTATTATTAATATATAGTAGTTTGTTGATTGTTTTGTTATGTATGAATAAGAATGGTTTGTAGTATGACATACATAATTTATTTGATGATTTAACATAAATTTATTAGGCTTTACTTCGATTACCCAATATTTACTTGATTGTCCAATTGCCCAATGGATTAATTGCTTTGCAACATGTAGTGGTTATTTTACCCAATTACTTGATTACCTGATAGGTAATTGGAAATCTTTGCCATACCCTAGAAGGTATAGGTAAAGAACAAATTTACTCTATCTTATAGGGTAATGGTACAATAGAAAAGAAATTGTAAAACCTGACCCTTACCCTACCCAGTGACAGCCTTATACATATCTTTGACAACTTAATGGGATGTGATGGAAGGGAGCTTCCTATGAAGTGAGCATATCACCCTGGACATAGCTTCCCTGCAACTATGGTTCTGATTTTTCATTAATTCTTTGTGAACTTCTTTAATTATAACACAATGACTGACCATTGATACCCACTGTTAGGCTTATGTATGGTTAGGTATTTATAGATGCACAAATGAAGAGTTGTTAGAGCTACAAGCCTACAACCAACAAATTTGGATAAGCAGTGTTATCCCACCAATTAAAATTAAGGTGTGCATTAACGAAGAATGTCAGTTTAATTGCAGTGTGCTTATGGAACTTTGAAATCCGTTTGCTATGTCGGTTGAAACATGCAATACAAATCTGAGCCAAGTATGTAACTGTTTAGAAGCTTTTCTATTTTAGTGAATGGGTGCAATTTGAAGGCTCTAAAAGGGGCAGACCAAAATGACGTGGATGGAGAAAGTGAAGAAAGATTTGATAACACGTGATTTAACCCAAGTTACGGCCTTTAATAGAGTGGAATAAGATTCGTGCCGACCCGAAGTATTTTGGAATAAGGCATTGATGATGATGATGATGATGGGTAATCATGATGCATAATTTGCCCATTAATATTCTTTTGTAACCTTGTTAATAATAGCCTTTGTAATGGCTTGGGCTACTATATTTGGAACTCTGTATTCTGGGGAATTGTACATTCTTGCATAATCTAATATTCTATTGTGCACTTGATGAGCCTCATTTTGTTTGTTCATATAACACCCTTTACAGTCGTCATGAGTTCTTCACACCAAACAAGAACTCACCTAGTCGACTCGAAACTTGGCCGAGTCAACTCAACTTGCTTGAGTTTCAGGTCGACTCGGCTAAAACTCGATCTCTCTCTTTTACCCAAGTAACTCGAGTGACTCGGTCGAGTCAGGCCGAATCACTTGAGGACATAGATGTCTTATCTTTTTCTTATTTAAATCACATTCGGCCCATATCGATGTCTCATTCGAGCCCTAAACCGATGAGAAGGAGAAGGACGAGGTAAGCACGACTGGTTTTGTGAAATTGTGGCAGCCTCCTTGTGAGTCATGACCTACTTGCCCAACTTTAACTAGGTAATAATATAAACCCTATAACGGTGAATTGCATTGAAGTTTGGATTGATTTTAGCGTCACAATTTACAACCATATCTGCTTTTAATTTCTAAAATGAACAATAACATTATAATTGCTGAAATTAGGATTGATTTTAGGCTTTTAGTATTACAATTACTTTAGGACTGTTTTTTATTTGTAAGTTTACAGTAAAATTATAGAAAGTAGAAATTATAATTGTCACTCATTTTATTTGTAAGTTTACAATTCCATTTCCGAGTTACTTGACCTGGCTAACTTTTGAGTCAAGTCGAGTTTTCGAGTTTTTGAACTATGGTTCTTCATATATTAGGAAAAATGAGTGACAATTATTACTTTTTTTTTGTAATTGAAAATCCTTAGTTTCATTTTGTTTTCAGCAGTTTATTGATTGCCTTCCTTTGAGGTGAAAGGGTAAAAGCTGCCAGATTCAGATCTCTTCGATTCTCTATTTTCAGCAATGGCTTCAGTGAGCGTGGTGCCAGCTTCTGGATTAAGAGGACCCACTGGCAACAGTGTTGGTGTTGATAGGTTGCCCGAGGAGATGAATGACATGAAAATTAGGGATGACAAGGTATGTGAAACTGGTTTACTTCTTCTCCTATGCTCTTCTCTCCTCTCTCTGTGTTTTATCATTCACTACTAGTAATATGCAAGCTTATTCAATATTTTGTAGGAAATGGAAGCAACTGTGGTTGATGGTAATGGGACAGAGACGGGTCATATAATTGTGACCACTATTGGTGGTAGAAATGGACAGCCAAAACAGGTAAACCTGAGAGACATTCTCTTTGTGGGCTACTATTATGATGTTATAGCATGTTGAGGAGGGTTGCCATTTTACGTTAATGTTCTTGGGCCCTTTTACCTGAATCGTCTCAGTATTTTTTTTCTTTACAATTGATCACTGATACTATCAATGCTGTCATACATTAATTCTAGTTGATAGTAATTTATTTGATTGTTATATTATTTCATAATTGCATAACGTTTCTTGTAATACAACTTTACGTTTTTTTTTTTTTTGTAATTGCAGACCATAAGCTACATGGCTGAGCGTGTTGTAGGGAATGGATCATTTGGAATTGTGTTCCAGGTAAATTTTATCTTTGCTTAAATAGAAAATGATTCACATGTTTGTGTTCCGTGTGCATTCAAATAACTGCTTATGTGTGTTTGTGAGCCAGGTCCGATTCTATGTTTTTTAATTGATTCTATGTTTTAATTGAATATAGATAGGTACAGTGATTATGTTTTTCGCTGCTGTGCTCTGGTAATGCAGGCCAAATGCTTAGAGACTGGTGAAACTGTGGCAATAAAAAAGGTTCTTCAAGACAAGAGGTACAAAAACCGGGAACTGCAAACCATGCGTCTTCTAGACCACCCAAATGTTGTGTCTCTGAAGCACTGCTTCTTTTCAACAACCGAAAAGGATGAGCTTTATCTTAACTTGGTACTTGAGTATGTCCCTGAGACTGTTCATCGCGTGATCAAACACTACAATAAGATGAACCAACGAATGCCGCTGATATATGTGAAACTTTATACTTACCAGGTATGTTAAAAATATTCAAATGTGATTTTATTGGATACTCCCACATATTTTGTTTGAGAAATGTTCTAGACATGTTTATTTAGAAGGCAAGAGTGACTGCATTATGTCTCTAGATAGAGACTGCTTATGGTTAAGTTATCGCTTGACTCATCATGGCCTATAGTAACATGTAATTATTTTAATGCTTTTAATGGGGAAGTGTATTAATGCGGACTAACTATTGCTGGAAATTCTGAATGATTCATTGCTGCTAATTTTGGCAATGCAGGTGTTCATTTTTTTTTATCTTCATATGAAATTTTATCTTGCCCTTGTTTTGTTTTTGTTTCAAGGAGAATCATTATTTTGGAGAGATTTGCACCAATCAAAAAAAAAATATTTTGGAGAGATTTGCGGCCTTGTGGATTTCCATTTTTTTTTTGTGGTTGGAGTGATAATAATCAACTCTTTATCTTAATGAGCTGCGGATATTATCTTGCTCTTTTCCTGAGAGTAAACTGTGAAATCTTGGTCTAACAGAGATTTTAATAAGTGTTGGTATTTGGCAGATTTGTAGGGCATTGGCGTACATTCATGGTAGGATCGGAGTGTGCCATAGGGACATCAAGCCTCAAAATCTGTTGGTATGTTGCGAGTATATTCATTGTCTTCTCTGTGCTCTGATTAAATACATAGGTGCATTGCTAATGATGCAATCTGCATGCACCCCTGTTCTTGTTTTAAGGATCATCCTAAGCAGAATATATTAAATACAGACAGTAGAATGTATGGGTGACAGATCGGCCATAGGTTTCAGTTTTACAAAAAAAGTGAAAGGCTGCATATTTTGTAAGGAAAAGATGCATGACCAATGGGTGCTTGCACAGTATTTTTTTGATTGGTATATATATATATATATATATATATATATATGAGAAAAAGGCTGAACGTCTACACAGAGAAACTAACAGGTTCACAAGGTGGTAAACTGAAGGGAAACTAACAAAAGCAAGCTACAACTATAACACAATACTATATTAGTGCCGGTAACAGTGAAGGGACCTGAAGAATGTCCCACTCAAGGCAAGAACTGTATGCCCATCCCATCAAAGTCCGGTCTAGTGGAGCACCATGAAAGAAGAAGCCGGCGGCAATTTTGATGTACCCGCTCCAAGGAAGAGGCCACAGAGTCAAACACACGACGATTCCTTTCCCTCCAGATCGACCAACCAATCTACCCCGGTAGTAAGGCCCAAAGAACCGATAAGAGAGCCTCAAATTCTTCTACAATCCAACAAGATAAGAAGTCTTGAAAAGAACAAGAGAAGTTCCAAGAGACCCCAGACAAGAGAGGAAGAGACTTCAGAGGCCCAAACAAAGGGACAATGCAGTAGTAGCTGATCTATGGATTCTTCATGCTCAAGGCATAGGAAACACTGGTTTGCCAAACTTCACCTTCTACTTTGCAAATGATTACACGTAAGGATCTTATCCAAGTATACTGACCAAACAAAGAAGGATATTTTGGATTCCACATAGGATTCGACACAACTCGATAAGGAAAGGGGAAGCTAGGCAAACATATAAAGCTTGCACGTGGGATCTCACTGAAAATCAACCCTTGTTATTCCTACATGTGGGTGGTTGCACAATTGATCAGGAGTGATTGTGGAAAACCAATCGACCTGGGTTTGAAACCCTGGACCAACAAGGCTCGAGTATAAACATGCTTGCAAGTTTTTAACCTTCCAAAAACTTTAAATAGACGATAAGTGAAATTTCCGTACTTGCATTATTAGCGTGAACACGGTGAGTGCATTCCTTCATGTTACTTGTCTCTGGGATAAACCATTACCCAAAAAAAAAAATGTAGCTTTTGAATGTCCTTTGAGAGGGAGAATGGTAGGTGTTAGTTGAGGTTATCATTCTCCATGAGTTCATAAATTTTGAAATCGCTGTAAAGGAGCAGTTTTGATCTGTCATCTGTGGTTACAAGCATAGTTACCAAGTACGGGTACTGGTATAATACAACAATGATCCGTTCAGGAAGTATGGATGTTATACGGCAAAAACATAGCAAAAGTACGGGAAAATTGAAAAATAATTAATAATTATGAATAAAAATCAGGATATTAACTAATAACAATAATTTAATACGGAATATGTGTTTAACATGGTAAAAGTACAGCAAAATTATGCATATTGTATGCTTTTAATATGTAATTTGGGTATTATATGGCGATACACGAATAATATGTAATACGACAAAAGTACGCAGTTTTAAACGACGACTCCCCATAAAAGTATTATGCAGGTACTATACAGATGTTTGGTAACTATGGTTACAACTTACAAGTCCAGCAAATTATAATTAGTTTCCTTTTGATTTCATTTGAATACTTTGAGCCTTACTTTTCATCTTATGTCAATTTATCATCTTATCATGTCTTTCATAATTGTTATGCATCAAAGTGCTTTTCTATAACAGGTCAACCCACATACCCACCAGCTGAAACTATGTGACTTCGGAAGTGCAAAAGTCTTGGTATGTTTTTGCTCCCTGGGATCACTATTATCATGATTTCTGGTTTGGTGCTTCTGATGATTTTTATTTGCATTTGGCTTTTGACAGGTCAAAGGGGAGCCAAACATATCTTACATCTGCTCCAGGTATTATAGAGCACCAGAACTTATATTTGGAGCAACTGAGTACACTACCGCCATTGACATCTGGTCTACTGGCTGCGTTCTGGCTGAACTACTGCTTGGGCAGGTAGGTAGCTCTTTTATATGCTCCAAATTCATGCCTTGCACTTCAGGAATTCTGGCCTTTATAGTGTGTAAAAAATCTTCTGTAATCTTTCTTTCCAGCCTCTCTTCCCCGGTGAGAGTGGAGTTGACCAGCTCGTTGAAATTATCAAGGTGATTATAGATTTAAATATTTTCTCCTAAACAGTGCACAAACTTGTATTTGACATAGCCAAGTTTATCCTAGTGAAATATTTGCATTAGCAGTGCTGAGAAACAGCCCTCCTTATACGTGCTGAATATGTGCCATGTGTATTGCAGTAGGGATTTAACACATTTGATGGACAGATCCCATCTGAAATGACTATTAAGGCTGAAATCAACTCTATCAGATGATTCTAACCTTCCAAAGCTCAAATCTATGGCTTTTTTTTAATGGGAAAGATGGACAATGAAGTCCTTATGGGATAAATTCCAATTGGTAGTTCCATGAAATGGTTGGTCCCACCACCCTGCATGTACTGTGTTGTACAGGCAGCATGACTCTTTCCCATACTGTTCTTGTGCAAGTATTTATCTGTTCTTCCTTTCATCACATTTCATGAGATTCTCATTCAGGTTTTGGGTACCCCAACAAGGGAGGAAATCAAGTGCATGAATCCCAACTACACAGAGTTTAAATTCCCACAAATTAAGGCTCACCCATGGCACAAGGTACTAGGAATTTACTTCACATGGCTTTTTTCTCCTTTTTATATTTACCATACAAGACTGTCCCTTATTTTTCTATCTAATGTCAGATATTTCACAAGCGCATGCCACCAGAAGCTGTTGATCTTGTCTCAAGACTTCTGCAGTACTCTCCTAACCTGCGATGCACAGCTGTGAGTATATAAAACTTTCTATTTTGCAAGGTCTGTTCAGCAATAATGTTGTTTTATTTTGCACCCTTTCCTTGCTTGGGGAACATCCCTATGGCAGAAAGTGCTTCTTAAAGTTTGAAATCTTCTATGGTATTAGAATATATATGATCTATCAAGAACATGAGTGGAGTTGGACCTGATATGCCATGGTTCCCACATAGGAATCTCTATTCTTATAATTGTTTCAACCAGAAGATTCTAATTACTGGCTATATTTTGTTATCTTTTGAGGAACTAGTTGACCATAGTTGGTTACTTTATTTTAACCAGCTGAATCATGAATGTGTGGCCTTGGTTACATAAGGTTTATGAGGTTGAGACCATATATCATCGCGTCAGAGTGTCAGTTTCTTTTTCCCATCTTGTGCTAATACCCCTGTGTGAAAAGTTAATTCTTATGGGAAATATGCTCTATTTCTAATGCAGCTGGAGGCTTTGGTTCATCCCTTTTTCGATGAACTACGGGACCCGAATACGCGCCTGCCAAGTGGACGTTTTCTACCCCCACTGTTCAACTTTAAGCCTCACGGTATGAACCATCTTGAAACCAATCCTGATGTTTGATTCTGTTATCCTGATCCAAATTTCTGATTGTTTGGTGTTGGTACTGCCACTGTTGTTGATCAGAACTGAAGGGGGTGCCAATGGAGATTTTGGTGAAGTTGATCCCGGAGCACGCAAGAAAGCAATGTGCCTTCCTCGGTTTGTGACATGGTTACATCGTAGCTGATGTCCGTTTGTCTACATGAGCATATTTGTGCCTTAGGAAATAGCAAGTGCCCTGTTCCCAGTGATCCTATGGAAGCTTATTTTTCTCCCCTCAATGTTCATTTTTTTTTTCCCTGTACCGATGTTTTGTAAAATCAAATGGAGAAGTGCTGCTTAATCTAATCTCTATAAGGTATATATAAACCCGAAACAGAACCTGTCAACTGCTCTTTTTTTCAACGAACCTTTTCTTATAGACTCCAAATATATATATATATATTCTTATTCAACCAGGCAACGGATTTCCGCTGGGCCTAGCTCTTTGTCCAATGCGTGTCCCCTTTAACCGTGGTTAAGATTCACTAACCTTAGGGTTAATGAATCTAACCTTGGTTTTTAAGGGAAAAAATAAAAATTGGTTAAAAATTAAATCTTAACCTGTTTTTTTTTTCTTCTAAAAACAAGGTTAATTTCATTAACCAGTTAAACATTTTAATTTTGGTTTTTGAAAAAAATATTGACCGGTTAAAATTTCTTACCAGATTTAAAAGGGCAGATAAGGGGGTTTTCCGATCTCGAGTACAATTGGATAGGATCCGGACTCTGAAATTAGTTAAGGGTTACAATGTAATTATATTGTAGTTACCAAATTAAAAAGGGTTACAATATATTGTGTTGTAGTTGGAATATAATTCTTAACCTGATATATAAATTCACTTCTTTCATTCATATAAGGGCATCAATGGTTCTCTCGTCCGGAATTCCTTAGTACATTCTTCCCCATGATTATTCGAGGAGGTTGAGGACTATCTGGTTCAGTAATCAGAAGACGAGTTGTCCGTTTAACCATGGCACACTTACGGCAAAAAAAGCAAAGCCACAGTTCTGGGAAAACCTGCAGAGAAGAAGAAGAGATTGCAATCTGCATCTGTGAAATATGTATGGAACTCATATCAGCAAACAAGGAATTCAAGCACCGAACGAGTTGTTCATACACATTCTGCTCGGACTGTATTTCGAAACACATTGAAGTGAAGGTGGAAGAGAACAGATCAGAGGTGAAGTGCCCAGGATGGAATTGTGATAAGCTATTGGACCCTGTCTCCTGCCGCGCAGTCATCCCGGCAAGAGTGTTCGATAAATGGTGCGATGTGCTGTGCCAGAGGAAGGTTCTGAGTTGGCCCAGGGCCTATTGCCCATTCCGGGAGTGTTCAGTGCTGGTGCTGAACGAGTGTGGTGGAACTATCGATAGATCAAAGTGCCCAAATTGCAAGAAATTGTTCTGTTTTCAATGCCAGGCTTCATGGCATGCGGGTTATCGCTGCAGTGAGGCTAGCAATATCAGAGATAGAAACGATGTGCTGTTCGGGCTGCTTGTCGAGAATAAAAGCTGGACCCGATGTCCAGGTTGCAACCACAGTGTAGAGTTGGTTAAAGGTTGCTTTGCCATCAAGTGCAGGTCTCTCTCTCTCTCTCTCTATCTCTCATGTGTTTGAGCGTATTTCGGGGAGGGAAAATAATCACCTCCTCCGTCGGTGATGCAAGGAGGGGCATCTCGGCTCCAATTTTCTTGCCATGTGTCCCCCTTATAACCCAATTTAACTGTGGTTAAGATTCATTCATCCTTAGGGTTCACCAATCTACCCTTGGTTTTTAAAAGAAAAAAAACAAATTTAACTAAAGGGTTAATAAAAACTAACACAAGTTAATGAGAGTTGAAGGGTCGGCTATGTGAGAGCGAGGAAGAATAGTCTCCTCCCCGCCGACAAGGGGACTATTGCTCTTTGGGGAGTGCTAGCCTTAAAAAGGCTGAAAGTCATTGTTGTTTTGTCAAGGTACAAGTTCTTAGAAATTGCGAGAAAGATTCGGGCCTGCTTTTATTTCATACAACGATCGAGCCAAGACTTGTCCGTTCCTGAGATTAAAGCACACACTTTTTACCTAGTTGCAATGCTTTAACCATGAGAATGGATGGGTGGTTGGTTGGCCCACCAGAGTATGAAAGGCCTAAGAGTAATTTTTTTTTTTTATAGGGCATGAGTCTAGATCTGTCCAATTGCAATTGCAAAAAGTTTGAGAGTTCAATTGCACTCAGGGAGCCCCTTTAACTACCCTTTCAACTATGGTAAATTAGTTTTAACCCATGGGGTTGATTATTTTTAATATCCTTTTTTTAAAAAAAAAAATCAAGGTTAGATTGTTGGAGTTGGTGAATCTTAATCACAATTAATAGGGGGCTTAAAAGGGACACGTGTGACAAGTTCAATCACATTGACATTGACTGTGATCCCAACATATAGGCACCAACTTATAGGCAATAGCATGGGCATGGGGTAGTGCCCCTGACTTTTGAAAAAAAATAGTTTAATGATTAGTTTAATGAGGCATGGTGGCATGTAGCTGCCCCCGCCGCCGCCGCCGACCCCCCCCCCCCTGCCCGGGGGTAGGCATACTTATGCTTCCATTTATTCCATTGAGAAGTAAGCCCAAGTCGGCCTAGCATTCCATACATAAGAGTCGGGGTTTATTCAAGGTGAGCTTGGCCAAGTTTGAGCTCGGTTTGAATATGCACGAGCTCATCTTGAGCTTGATTCATGCTCAAATGTTTAGGCTTGAGCTTGGTTTGATCGAACTCAACTTTATTCAAGTTGAGCCGAGCTTGGGTTTGCTCAAGCTTGATTCATGATTTTATTTTGTTAACTTTACCTATATATATGAGCAGTGATTAGCGGACCCACGGGTCTGCTACTTATCTTACCACATGTCCTCGTTTACCTTTTAATACCCCTTTAATCCTGATTAATTATAAGAAAATTAAAGTTAAGATTTTGTTTTTTTCTAAAAACCAAGGTTGGATTGCTTAATCCTAGAGGTGATTGAATCTTTACCACAGTTGATTTTTGTTTAAAAGTGGGGCATGGACCAATGAGGACAGACCATTCCGTTACATAATGGAAACCCCAAGTATATTAACTATTTCCTATATATATATATATATATATATATTTATGAAAATAAAATTTGGAGTAATTGTTCAATTCAAAGAGTAGAGAGTTAAATCAAAGTTTTTTATTTTAAATTCTTAACTTTTTTTTGTTATTATTATCTCTTAAACTTTTTTATTTTAAATTTAAAATCATTACAATGTATGATAAGAAAAGTTAAAAATATTGTTTTCTATTAATACAAATAGCATTACTAAAAAATATTATATATATATATATACTAGTCAAAATGCACGTGCCTTGCACGTATAATTTTTTTCATTATTAAAATATAATTTAGAAAAAATATATAATTTTTAATATATTTTCATTAGACGTCACATTACTCTCTTTATATTAAATAATTTTTAAATATAATATTTTATATTATTGAGTAATTTAATTTAATTTTTCTTATATTAATTTAAATTTAATATTATAAAAATTATTTATCTTTTCTTGGTTGCTCCTCGGGTAAGCGTCGATCAATCGGGGGTGGAGATTATAGGAAGATACTATTCATGGTTGTCTTCCCTAAAATATGGTAGAGTCCTAAACCAACTCTCCTTTTCAAGAGACTCTCTTTCTATAGAAATTGAATTCTACCCTAACATATGGTAGAGTCCTAAACCAACTCTCCTGTAGGATTCTTCTCTAATATGGTAAGAGTCCTAAACTAACTCTATTTTAATCATGGGTCCCACATAATATTAAATAGTAACTTAATTAAAGTTTAGTTATATTATAAGTTATGTATTAAATAAATTAAATTAAAGGATATTTACGTCCAAGTAAAGTTTTGCATACTCCTTGTACTTTTATTAGTAGAATGATATATATATATATATATATATATATATTTCGAGTCAAGCCAAATGGAGCTCTAAACGAGCTAAGATTTGAGCCGAGCTGAATCAAATTAATATGATCTAACTTGAGCTTGGTTTGTTTAAACATTTGAGCTCTAATAAAAATTTGGCTTGATTCATTCGAGTATGAAATGCCAACTTGAGCTTGGCTCAAACAAGCTGAGTGAGCCAACGAGCTAGCTTAGCTTAATTACAACCCTTCATAAGAGA
Source organism: Tetracentron sinense (assembly GCA_015143295.1). Lineage (NCBI taxonomy): Eukaryota > Viridiplantae > Streptophyta > Magnoliopsida > Trochodendrales > Trochodendraceae > Tetracentron > Tetracentron sinense. The sequence continues at coordinate 39,579,932 of CM026566.1, read as the reverse complement.
ATGCTAGCCTCGAACCCTTCAATCATTAACCGCCCCCATACAATAAAAGTTAAAACACTTTTTTGATGTCCCTTATGTGGAGTGATTATGGTTGAAATGGTTGATGCGGTTAATTAGTAGCATTTTCCTTTAAAATGATGATAATCTAACACGTTTTATATTAGAGTATAAAATCTCGTAAGTGTCTTGTTGAGTAATGTATATCTAATTAGAATCTATATCTTAACTAATATGCTAACATATTTTCTTAGATAGATGTTGAGTGATTAAAAATGAGGTATCTGTAGTAATTTACTAGTTAAGTTTACTTAGTGTTGTATTTGATTATGTTTTCAATTTTAAATGGGTTAGTAATTTATTACCTAAAAAATAAGGCTAATAACAGGATGTTGACAATCATTTAATTATCTAATAAATAATTAGGGTGTATTTTAAAATCCATTTTATAGTATTTTTGATATTTTAATTATTTACACAATTTAATTACCTAATTAACTACGTAATTAAAGTCATTATTAAAAAAAGAATTTTTAAGGTAAATTGCTAAAAAAAAAAATTGAGGATTTGGTATTTCTGGAACTAGATTTTTTGACCGAGATTTCAAGCCTAAAATTTCTAACAAACTATTGAAATCCGGACTTTAGGTTTAAGACTAAGAGGAGTTTACTTAGATTATCTAACCGATTATAGTCGATAAAGCTGATTATAATTTATTATGCCCTAAATAATAACATTTGATTAACGAACAAATTAATTAGTTAAATATAATCCATATTTAGTTTTAGTGATTCTAATCGATAAAAAAAAAAGTAATCACTTCTTAATCACGCTTGACTCTAGTTTGAGGTATGGATAGGACTTGAGTCGAATCCCTGGGCATTTCAATTGATTGAATGTGTTGAATCCCTCCTCGCCCATGTCTGGATTCAAGGACAGTTTCAAGCAGCTTCTTTAGTCGGACATAGATTCCATTTTACTTTATGTATTTTTCTACCATTCCCTCTTCCATTATTATCTTTTCCTTCTTCTTTTTCTATTGGTATTTTATTTTTATTTATTTATTTCTGCCCTTTTCCTTTTTTGTTGGATGTTCTCACAACGTAACCAACAGGTAGCTTTCATGAAATTATTTTTGAGTGATTTGTGTCAAAAACATCTTACGCAAACTCCCCCCTACACACCATGGGCTTGTCCCAGTGGTAATGTATCTCCCTTTGGGGAGTTGCGACTCGTGTTCGAGTCTTTGGTGTGGCTGTTGACGCCCACCATGAGTGCTAACCCTACTGACTTCCTAACCGCTAAGCTAGATAGATAAATGATTAGGACCAACCAAAAAAAAAAAACTCCCTCCTAATCGTAACCCACTAGGATTTTGTGCCAGTAGGGTGGGATTTTTACATTTTTGTGAGGAGGATTGATTTCTTATGGCAACCATCACTGGGAATCTAGAAAGTTCTCATAATGGCTTGACCCAAATATTTGAAATGGGTAAAACGAATCCAATATTAGATTTGAAGTTTTTAAATTATGTATATATTAAAAAAAATTATTTAATCAATATATATAAATATATATAACTTATATTTATTATTTTCTAACAATCATGGAAGTCTTGTGAATAGGGTTTTTCTCGTATGCAAAATCAGTGTAATTTTAAGACGGAGCTCTGCATTGTAAAAAAACAGAACTCTCCTTTTAGTATAAAGTGGTAACACTTTTGTAATTAAGGAGAGATGGTAGCAATTTTATAAAGAGCAATAGTTTTCCCCACTATCAGGGAGCTAACTATTGTTCCTCACTCTCATAAAGGCAACTCAACTTCTATGAACTCTAGTTTTTTTTTTTAAATTCTTGTTGTTTAATATATTTTTTATTTTATTTTTCTAAAAATCAAGGGTAGATGAGTGAACTCTAGGAGTGAGTGAATCCTAACCACAATTAAATGGAGTTAAAAGGGGGACACGTGGCATTAAAAGAGACCCGAGACGCACCTCCTCGCGTCACCGACCGAGGAGGTGATTATTTTCTTTTTATAAAACTCTCCTAACAATTTTTTCTCAAATCAAACACACGAGAGAGAAACTAAAATTTTCTTTTTACTTTCTTTTCTGTTACTTATTTACCCCAACCGATCACACCAAATTTTATTTTTTCATTTTTATTTTTTTTGTTGTTTGCAAGAATTTCGGCGTTCTTCCCTTTTGTTTCTTGGATCATTATGTATAGTTGAAAATGAGAAGTGAGTATCAATTGGCTTTTTGTTTCAGATGTGGAACCAAGTTTTGCTATGCTTGCGGAACAAAGATCAGTTTCAACCGGTGTGCATGCCAACGTGAGTCGCTGCGAGATACATGGCCTTTGTTTTTAACTTTTACTTTAGCCTTTTTATGTGTATGTCTTTTCTATTATTACTCTGTCTAAGTCAATGTTGTTGGCAGCATGGACATGGAGTCTGCTTTCAGGATGGTCACCTGTTTTTCCTCATTACTTATTCATTTTCCTTTTTATTGTCTTATATTATTTATGATTCGAGAATGTAGGCTTTTTGTTTCAGGGTGTGACTTTCAAGATCTCACCCATATCAGGGTTGGGGGTTTTAGGGGAGGGGGAGGGCTACGGGGTACCCGTCATTGTGCAGCCCAAGGTCCACGTGGCCTCCAATGAACAAAAAAAAAAAAATTTCAATATCCCTAATTGGACTCTGGTTTCGATTCGATTATGTCTCAAGTCGACCCACCTGGTTCGCAAACAATGGTTATGATGTTTCAAATATGGTGATTTTTGGTATGTGATATCTCATTTATATCACTATTCTCCAAACATTGAGATTGTTAATAATGCTGAGTTAGGTACAAGAAAAAAAAAAATTGTCTCAATTACTTTTGGACTCGGAGTGTTTAGGATAAGTAAGAAGCTATTAACAAGGGGCAGGGCAGAGCCAGGTGGGGACGCGTGCCCCACTCAACTTTTGAAAATATAAATTTCTATTTTTTTTAGGATATAGCATGGGAATGATGCAATGCCCCAAACCTTGGGAAAAAAATAATTTTTTTGAGTTGGGATCATATTCTTTGAACTTGGCCACAAGTGTTCTTTTTAAACTCTAATTAACGGATTCCCTTAACAATTTCCCTAACCTCTTTGCTTGACACGGAACACTAAAAAGGAAACATTGCATGCAGTTAATGAAATGTACCGTACGGTTAAAAGAAGATACTGTCAAAAGTGTCCACGATGTCGGGCATAAAGAGGCTATACCAGAGTATAATTCTAAAGCTTCTACCGAGGAATCCGTTGCCCTCCTCTTTTAAATGAACCAGATTCTCAACTGTTACGTCTCACAGCTCAACACGTGTTCCTTTCAGTACCTCTTAACTACGATTAAGATTCACTAACTCTTAAGGTTCAAATATCTAGGATGGGTGGGTGAACCCTAGGGATGGGTTGAATCCTACCCTCGGTTAAGGGGTGTCAAAGGAGGCACGTGGCAACATCTAGGGTGATAACTGGATTTGTCAAATCCGGTTATCACCGTAGAGGATTTGAGTATGGCTCCTAACGTGATAACCGGATTTGGCAAATCCGGTTACCACCCCTAGAGGTCGCCACGTGTCTCCTTTGATACTTCTTAACCATGGGTAAGATTCACCCACCCCTAGGGTTTACTTACTCATCCTTGGATTTTTTTAAAAAATATTTTTTAATATTAAAAACAGTTTTTTAATTTTTTTTAAAAAAATTAATATTTAAAAAAAAACTCTTAAGGTTAAAGTTGTTACCTAGTGTTAAAAGAACACTTAAAAAGGCTTTGTGTTATAATGAGGCTCCTTGTGATAACTGTAGAGGGCTCCAAGTCCAAAATTTAAAAAAAAAACACATAATTTCCGTTGATATTACAAGGTGTAGGCCGGGTTCTAGTAAATTTATTTTATCTATATTAAAATAATAATTTAATATCCTAAATTATGTAAAAAGTATATCTTTACTAATATAAAGAAGATGTCTCATGTTTAAAAAATTAATTGAATCTTTTGTAATTTCAAAATCACCCTTTGCATAATTAGCCATTAAAAACGGTGATTAAAATTTATAAAATTGACAAACTACCTTTATCATAATCATTATATAAGATAAACACGTTTGCTTGATTCTCATATTTCCTCTCACTCATCTATCTATTAGGCTTGAAACTCTCTATGCTTATAATTGGACTTCTTGGAGTTCGATTACGCCATAGAAGTCACCGCGTGTCCCTTTTAATATTCTTTAATTGTGATTAAGATTCACTCACCCCTAAGGTTCACCCACTTATCATTAAATTTTAGAAAAAATATGGGAAAAAAAATTAACCCTAAGAATTAGTGAATTTTAACTAGGGTTTCAAAAAATTAATATTTTCTTCCTAAAAATCAAGGATAGGTGGGTGTACTCTAGGGGTAGATGACTAAACCATAGTTAAGGGGTGTCAAAGGAGACACATGACAATCTCAAGGGTGTAACGGGACTCTAACTGTGGTTAAGATTCATCGACTCCTAGGATTCACCCACTTCTTCTTGGTTTTTAGTAAAAAAAAATATTAATGCAGAGACCCAAATTTATTTTTATTGACATTCATGCTATTTATTTAATTCTATAGAAAAATGTTTTTAAATTTTAATGTGTCCGCTCCTATAAAAATTAATGTGAAATATTTGGATGTTGAACCTAAATAAATTATTTAATTTAGCTCGTTTTTAGAATTAAATCTCATGAAAAGGAAACTAATCAAAAAGTAGCAAAAGAGTTTTTTTTTTTTAAAAAGCTAAATCGGCAGACTAGCCGATCGATCACCCAGCTTCCGATCGATGTCCGCATAGTGGCGATCAATCGCTCAAATAAATTATTTAATTTAGCTCGTTTTTACAATTAAATCTCATGAAAAGGAAGTTAATCAAAAAGTAGGAAAAAAGTTTTTTTTTTTTTAAAGAAGCTAAATCGGCAGATTAGCCGATCGATTGCCGCACAGTGGCGATCGATTGTCCGACATCCGATCGATGTCCGCACAGTGGCGATCGATCGCCATGCGGTGATTTTTCTCGAGACCGGCGTTTTCTAACTTTTTTTAAGTTCTCTTGAGTCTCAAACTCTATAAATATCACTCTAACTCGAGAGTTAAGGTTTCCAAAGCATTCTAAACCTAAAAGAGAGAAAATAGAAAGTTGCTAAGAGATCAAAATGAGAGAAACATAAAGAGTCCAAAGATTCGATCAGAAAAGAAGAAAAGAGACTTGAAGATCGAGCCGTATTCACAAACGATAGATCATAAGGAAGCGATCATGAGAGGTAAATATGGATTCTCTTATATTAATAGGATAACAATTAATGTAAATAAGAAGAAAATTGTTAGATTCAAAGTAAGAAAAAGATCTAAGCATGTTTACACAATATATATCCCTTATTTAAGATTTTCATGATTTTTAGAGATTTCTCAATATGATTTCCATTATGTATATCAAACAAGGGGAAGTGAATGATTTTGTAATGTATGTATGAATTGAGAATAGAAGAATGGATGAATGTTGGATTTGAGATGTAATTTAATCCAAATTAATGAACATAAAATCAAGAGTAAAAATAATATACTTGCAAGTGCACAAGTGACACAATTGATATATCTGGTGAGCATAGGGTCGAATACAAAGTTATTAACTGTTGTGCAACAAGAATTAAGGAAACGAAATCTAGAAAGAAGAAAAATTTAAATTTGGTTTTCCACTAAATGAGAATGGAGCAAAAATTACTGAAAATAAAAAGCAAGAGAAAGAGATCTAAAGCTTGAGGAAAATCCACATATCCTTCCTTATACTTAGATTTGGATGAAAACGCTCTAGAATTAAATAAAGATTTAAAGTAGATGAAAAATACTACGATAAAATCACTGATTATTAATCCAACTGAATAATTACAGTAATTTAAAAAACACTTTGTATCTAACTCACAGGGGATCCAAACATTTCATATATCATTAATTAAATCATAAGAAATCAAAGAACATATAGAGAGAAACAATTAACCAAACTAAGAAAATTATTCAATTAAAATCAATAATCAAACCATTCACATCGTCCATATAAGTCGAGAAAATGTTCGAATCCCTAACCTTAGAAAGATGTTTAGTCAACCATGATTGGAGTTGTCATTCTCCTTAATAGTTTATTAAACATTATAATTAAATAACTCAAAGAAAAAGAAAAAGAAATAAAAACAAAGCAAAACTAACAAACAAGAGAAAAAAAAGAATAAGAAAATATTAGAGAGCTCTAAAATCTCTCTCACTTTAGGTTTATATATACTAAAGGGAAGAAAAAAAGGGAAAATAAGTAAAAGAGAAACTTCTAATTACAAAATTTCAACCAAAATTGCACTTCCCTCCACTTAACGAAATGTTTTGACCCCTTAAACGTCCGAATTAGGAGATCTTCGTGAAATACAATTTTGCTTACCTTTGCGTTTTCTTTCCAAAACATCCAGCCTTGCCTTAATCCGACTTTTGAGTCAAAATTTATGAGCAAATTAATAAGTATTGTCCAGATTAGGCGGGAATCCGTGAAATCCTCCTTTTTTGTTTGGGATTGGTTGCTAAATAATAGCACTCCTCTAGCCATCCACGAAATTCCTTGCTTATCTTGTAGATTTAGTTGACTTCCATAAGCTCCTTACTTGAATTCCAAAATCCACCCAAAATAGAGAGTTCATGTGACCAAAATAGGTTTTCTCATTTTTTTTTTGAAATAAAAACATCAATATAGCACACTTCTTTTTTCTAATTCAAGAAAGTTCCATCTTTTTTATCCCAAAATTACATTTATTCATATCTTCCTAAGATTCTCCATCCATGTTGTAGAATCTTTTTATACTTGGTCTTGGGCTTTGGTCTTGAGCTTTGACTCTTTGGCTTGAGACTTAGCTTCTTGGATTTGGGTTTTAACAAATGTTTATGAACTTTGACATTTTTATTTGTGCAACTTGAACTTGAGCTTTTAGACTTTAGCTTTCTTGAATCCCTAGAGTGGTCTGGGTTAAGACTCTTGTAATAGTAAATACACGTAATAAGTCTCTCTTAAGAAAGTTTTGCACATGACCTTTCCAGACGCACATGAAGGCATGCAATTGTTCCATAAAAATCAAAAGAAAGAGGAGAACGCTATGGTGAGAAGAAAATACACCACTTTACGTGTAAAGTTGAAAATATATGCCAGAAAAGTTTGATAATGCTAATTTAAATGAGGATAATCAGACAAAATTAAGCACTTATCAAGATGCTCATGATCTTGATGTAGAAATTGTGATGTGATGTGAAAGTAGGGCTTTTGTCAATTAATTATATAAGATGATAGGTTTGGAATTGATGCATGATTGTTTGGTTGATTTTATTATTTTATTGTGAAAACCCTATTGAGTATGTTTTAAATTACCAATCACGAGATTTTTATATGCTTTATTTTGATGTATAATTCCCAAGTTGCATGGATGATATATGCTTGGTTAAAATAAATTTGAATTATGGTTGTGGAGTTTGAGAGTATTATCATGGTGGCATCAGTCGCTATGATGAATCTTCGTTATCCATTGACAAATAATTTAGGGTGCAATTTAACCAAGGCTTATCATCGTTCATTCACACGCACTTAAAACAATGAATATGTACAAGCATGATGAAAACACAAGATTACAAGTATATGAGTACACAGCATGAACGTGTTATTGAGTTTTGCACTGCCCGAGTATCAATAAGTCTAAGATCAAGACAAGATAAGCCAAGCAAGTAATCACAAGCAAGTCGTACGCACCGAATAATGTGTTAAGTCGTATGCACCAGATAATATGCACAAGTTTTGGTACCTGGGTAAGTAGGGTATATGTTAGTATCTACTCATATATGAGGTAGCGTTATTGTAAGTTATTTGCACAGTGCATGTCATTGAATATATTCACGAACAAGAAAGACAAGTAATAAATGCAAATACAAGTGAGCACATGAAAGAATTAAAAAGAAAAGATGTTTCCGCACTTTTATTTTTATGTATGTGTACATGTATTGTTAAACCATGATTTACACTTTATATTAATGTTTGTTATATTGTTAATTAGGAGTTCATATATGTTGAGTGTTTTTGATACTTAGCAAATTCTTATTTTTGGCAGGTTTGGGGTTCGATATTTGCGCACCTGGACCGTGGAAAGAGAAAGAGTACATAAAGGAAGATCCGACAGGTGATTATCCCGAGGGGGAATAGAATATGGATTATTGGCCGTACAATGGATTTTGATTTATTTGTATTTAATTTAATTCAAAGATTTGTAATATAGATTTGGTCATGGATTTAAGGTTAAGTTAAATTGATGTTTGAGAATCACAATGAATGATTCAGATTTTATGTTTAGATTAGTTATGAATTTTTAATAAATACTAATTTGAGGTATCAATTATTATTAATTGAGGAAAAAATTTTAGGTTCATATTTTAGATTGCCTTAAATGCTTATAACAGGATGGAATGATGGTTAAGTCACGTGTCAAGGTCTCACTTTAACCTATGTGAGATTTTGGAGAGTGACAATTAACTTATTTTAAATCTCGGATAAAATTCACTAACTCCTGGGGTCAAAAATTTTATATATATATTTTTTTTCTGAAAACCAAGGATAAATGGGTGAACCCTAAGGGTGGGTGAATCTTAATCACAGTTAAGTAATGTTAAAAGGGGCACATGGCGACCTCAGTGACGTAACCGAACTCTTCGTTCTCTTGGCAAAATGTTCTGAAAGAAGAATGTCTCGCCAAGTCCCCGTCCGCGCCGTTTCTTTGTTATACCCAAAATGTCTCTAAAGTTTTTTGATTCTTAAAATGTCACAACATCATATTTTGATAAGCAACGTGTCGCTTACAATTTTTTTTAAATCCAAAATGCCTCTCCAGTTTGTATACCCAAAATATTCCTTAATTTGTTTTCAAAATGTCCTCATTAGGGTCCCTCTTCCCAATCTCTCTCCCCTTCACTCTCTCATGCATCACACGTGCCACCCACTAGTATTAATAAGGTTATTCTAGTATTACAAACTTATAGTATATTATTTATATATATTAATTATATAATTGGTCAAATATTTATCGAATCGGATATATCAATATCCAAATTCGTAACTGGTTATAAACCAACAGTATAATTACTATTTGAATTCACTTGTCAGAAACTTCGAATTTGGATACGAATCTAATACAGATAATATATGTATTTCACAATCGAGACTCGATCTTGAAACTTACCCACAAAGGAGGAGACACACTACTACTGGAACAAGCCCATGGTGTATGGAGCTTGCATAATCAGTCCTGCAAAATATTGTTTAAAGGCCCATCTTTCCAATGGGATAGGTAATGGGCTTAATCGTAGGGCCAGCCAAATAAGCCAATCAATCCAATTGCCGACAACATGAAAAGGGCTTGAAATTTGGTGCCCTAACCGCCTTTGAGTTGGACTTTTGTTTGGGTCCGTTACTTACATCTCTCTCCTATTTAAATTCAATTTCCGTGGGACTGGAAGTCTCTCAATTTTTCTCCTAAAAATAGCAAAATCGTCTGGACATGTAGCAGAGCTGTTGAGATCATTGCTGATTTTTGACTGTTAGAACTGGCGGGAAGTCAATGGCGGTGGAAGCTGAGGCTGCAACTCCTACTGTGTTGGCTCTGTCAGAAACCGACATCAACTGGGACAGGTTTGGTTTTCCTCTGCAAATCTGCCTTTATTTTTCTTTTCTTGGGTGTTTCTCTGATTTAACAAACTTTTTTTCCAAATTTTCATTTCGTTGATGGGTTTACTCTGTGCTAAATGTAGCTTTGAAGTGGGTTTGCTTCCTTTTCTTTCATTGTGTTTTATTTTTTTGTGCTTTGGTTTTGTTTTGATCTTCATTTATATAGCGTTTCATCACTCAGATTAACAATTTTAATACATGGGGTTGGCTCTATTCGAATGGGTTTGAAGTGAGTTCACAACGATCATTGGCGACTTCATGTTCTGGTTTTCTTTCTGTTTGTCTATGCATTTTTCCATATGGGTTCTGGATGGAGGAAAAATCAGTGATGGCGAAGCTTTCAATTTTGAGACAGATGATTCAGGGATCGCAATGGTGGGTAATTTAGAAGCAAACTACTTGATGAGTAATGGTAATATATATGATAATATGAATAAGAGTGTCCCCGATGTATTTTTAGGTGCCCCCCACAGGGGCACAAGGAAAGCAGTGTAGGCTGCATTGCAACCAGTAGGCGGAATAGTAGACCGCAAGCAAGGTGTGCAAGGGCGGGAATAGTAGGTCTGTGCGCTCTCTCGAGGATTGCAACTGTCCTTTGGAAAGTATCTGTAACTGATTAGGACTTCGGTGAAAAGGGTTTTCAAATGAGTCCTTTGTGAAATTTCAGATTACCTACTAAAATGATTTGTTTTTCACGAAGATGCAATAACAGACATGTGTTCTACGGATTAGTTAAAGGAGGAATAAAACATCTAAACATGTTCTGTTAACCCCATATACACACATTGAGCTAAATCTTTTTTTTTTTAGACTTATAGGTATTGATCTTTAACTTTAGGTGGTGGGGGCTAAGGCTTAGTTTGTTCCATAGTACAAAAGTCGGGGTTCAGGAATAATTCGGCAGAGGGTCAAGTTTGGAAAAATTCGGAAAGAAAATAATAATTATAAAAAGATATTCAATGATATGATTAGATAATATACAAAATAAGCAGTATACTTTATTGAACTAAACAAATTATTGTGAAATTCGGGAATAATTCGCAAAATCCACAAATAATTCGGCGAACCTAAAATATGCGAATAATTAGGAGAATAATTCAGCACACCTAAAATTCGTGAATAATTCGCGAATTTTTTCAAAAATTCGTAGAATTTTGTTACTAAGGTTTGTTCAATTATATATATTCTATGACTATTGGTGATTACTCTCAGCGGTAATTGTGGTAACCAATGACCATGGTTTAAGGACTGAAAACCCACATGGTTTAAGGACTGAAATTGTTGTTTTCCAACATTAGTTTCTCTTGAATTGGCTTTGAAATATAGGAGATCTCACAGTAAAAATTCAAGTATACCTGGATTGTCATGACCATCCATTCCATACTGTTGATTTGAGCACATTTTAGCGTACACACACTTTCAGGGACATGGAAAGGATACAATAAGTCGGCCTTAACATTGTCTTGATTTGTATTCATGGTACGAACTACACTCTTTTAGTTTGGGAACTTTCTTCAATAGCATAAAGGTGCACATTATTACATAATACAAGCAAACACCTCTGATTGGATAACCAAAACACTATCATGTACTCTTGATGCAATAAACACTCAATGGGAGGTTCAAGAACACCATACTAGATTTCTCTATACTGTATTGGGTGGATAACTCACCAATATAAGGACTTAAATGTTGGTGAAGGTTCCATTTCTTTACTATTATAATGCCATGATTTTTCTGAAATTCCCAAATTACCCTTATATAAAAACAAAATATTGATTTAATGTTTTACTTTAACTCCTAAACTACCCCTTGCCATCTATCTATTTAGAATCACAGCCAATCACGATTGACCTTGGGGAGAGTTCAATCACACCTGTGGGTTAACACGTGCCCCTTTTAATTCCTATTAATTGTGGTTAACTCCTTCCCCTCGCTCTCACGTGCATTGCACGTGCCTCTAGCGAGTTCAATCGGGTGTCGTTAACTCCTTCTCCTCGCTCTCACATGCATCGGACGTGCCACCCACTAGTATTAATTATAAGAGAATATTATATATGAGAATCAATATATTAATCCATCAAACATTTTATTTTCATAATTTTTTTGAATGTAGTGTATCTACTTCTACTACTATAATGAGAGAAACCTCCCTAATGATGGAAATTCCCAAACCAAGGTATTAAACTTCGGTTTCGGTATAAACTTCGGTCGCTAAGGAAGTTGACACATTTCGAGGAAGTTTAAGGAAGTCCAAGGAAGTTATGTAAAAATTAAAGAAGTCTAGGAAACTTTAAGAAAACTTTGGAAATCTAAGATAAAACTTTATAAATTCAATACTTAAACATAAATACACATCTAGAATTCATTATATTACTAATGCAAGCATGTAGTACTCAAATGTGAGAATCATATTAAGTGACATGCGTTGTGTGCTTGTTTGAGCTGTAATTTTTTCTTGGTATTTCTCCGGATTGTCAATTTTTTCAAACTATATTTCATCTTCTTTGTCAAGTGAAGGGGTATGTATTCTCTTTATTTTTCAATGATTATCCATGGTAATTGTTTTAGAAACCTAAAAACCTTATGAATGCACACATTGAAGTTATAAATAATTGAAATTCAATTTAGTTTCTAAACCTATTTCATTCTACAATTGATGAGCTTAATCTTTTTACAATACTGAATCAATATGTGAAGAGGAGGAGATTGATAGTTAAATAATTTTGAATTTATGAAATACTATTAGGAAATTAATTGATTTTTTTAATATTACTAAAAAGTCATTATGAGCATAATATACTAATAACAAGATTATTAGAATAATAAAATTATAATTTATAGTAAGGTTAATGCTAACCACACTCTAATAATATAATTTATAATAAGGTTAATGCTAGCACACTCTCTTTTAAAGTTAATTATATTTATAATAAGGTTAATGCTAGGTACACATGTCTTTCCTTATGAAGAAAGTAAGTTTAAAACTAGTGAAACTAGTATTACCCTTTTAAGTTAAAACCTGAAGTCCTTCAATTTACAGATATTTTCTATACATTTCGGTTAACTTCCACTAAAGTTCTACATTTTCTCAACAATTTTTTTTTGTTTCGGTCTAAGTTTACGGAAGTTTACTAGGAAGTCTAGTATTTTTAAAATACAAGTGCGTTTCACTTCGGACACCATGGAAGTCGACTCAATTCGGTCAACTTCGGCGGAATTGAGTCGATTTTTGATACCATGTCCCAAACTACCCCCCCTTAACAAACTGTAGCCTGATTTTTTCTCAATTCCCAAACTACCCTTATATATAAACCTTACAAATCCTTCATTTCATGTTTTACTTAATTCTCAAACTACCCATTTCTCATCTACAAACTACCACTTTCTCAAACCATTGCCTATTTTTGATAAATTCTCAAACTACCCTTAAGACAAAACCTTGATTTAATGTTTTACTTAATTCCCAAATTATCATTTTCTAATCTAAACCTTTTGGCACTCCTTAACTGTGGTTAAAATTCACCCACCTCAAACTACTCTTTTCTCATCAATTACACCCACAGGTTAATACGTGTCCCTTTTGACACTCCTAAACTGTGGTTAAAATTACTCACCTCTAGGGTTCACCCCAGTCGCTCTCCCCCACCCCTCTCTCTCACGTGCATCAGATTGTACACACACGTGCAACGCGCGTGCCTTCCGCTAGTTTTCCATAATGTTAAAACTAAGATAATTCTTAGCGTTCCTCATGGTGAGGAGAGTGATCGCCCCACCTTGTTTTGCCTTAAGTCATTTAATTGCTCCATCCCCAAGAGACCTGACTCTGCTGCCCATTTGCATCAAAAGCCTGCTTATTTAAGGAAAAGATCCAAAGGGTTATTTCTAATAACCAACCTGCTGTAACACAGGATCAGTCCTCATAACTGTCCTGCTGTTACAGCCAAGACTTCTCATTTGTTTCCTTTTATTAGGTTTGTATTTTTAGCAAGAGTCCTTTCTTGCTACAACTGTGCCAACCCATCCCTCAATCAAGGGATTCTTTATTTGTATTTACTCTTTGTAATTATCCTATATATATTGAAACCGTGAGACCAACACACCTTACAGTGGAAGTTGGGTTTTGCACAATATTCTCTTAAGTCTTTTTTGGTATCGGAGCAATTGTCCAACGACTCAGATCTATGAAGCTTGAAGTTTGATTTCTCCTCTACAATGGCATCCCACTTCTCATCGTCTTCAAATATTTCTCACCTTGTCTTGATCAAGCTTGATCGAACAAACTATGTCTTGTGGCTCGCTCAGTTTGTTCCTCTTTTTGGAAGAGCAACAATCTTTTTGGCCTTGTCGATGGAACAAAGCCTTGCCATCCACAGTTTTTTAATGGAGAAGATGGAAAACCGTTGTCTACGGTCAATCCTCTCTATCTTGAATGGCAGTGTCAGGATCAAGCGTTGCTCAGTTGGATTAATGCTACTCTTATTCCCAACATGTTGTCCATCGTTGCCCGTCTTTCAAGTGCTTGTGATGTCTGGGTGTCTCTTGAAAAACGTTTTGCATCGCATTCCCACTCTCGGATTATGCAGTTGAAAAATCAGCTTCAAACTACCAAACGAGGTAACCTGCGATCTTTGATTATGTTGAAAAAATGAACACCATTACTGTCAGCTTGGCTCTTTCTGGCAAACCCGTTGATGAGGATGATATTGTCACTCTCATATTGAATGGTGTTGGACCTGCGTTTGAAGCCACATTTAATTCAGTTCAAGCCCGGGACTCTCTGATTACTCTAGATGATCTTGTTGGTCTGCTTTTAAGTGCCGAAATGAGACATGAAGAACAAAACGCCATCCCAATCGAACCTACGGTTACTGCTCTTTATGCTCCAAAATCAAAGTTTTCTAATCGTGGTAGAGGTGGTTCCTCTCATTATAATACCTCCAACAATGGTGGTTCATCTCGTGTCTCTTCACCATCTCAAACGATAGGCCCTGGGAAGAATACTAATCGACCACCATGTCAGATATGTGGTTGTTTGGGACATTTAGCAATTGATTGCTATCATCGCATGGATCATATCTATGAAGGACAGGTTCCCACCAAGAAGCTTGCTGCCATGGTTTCTTCCTTTAATTCTCCTCATGATGGCCAAACTTGGTTCACTGATAGTGGAGCCTCTACTCATGTCACCTCGGACCTTGCAAATCTTTCCGTTCACAATGACTACACCGGTCTGGACAAGGTTGTTATTGGCAATGGCTCAGGTTTGCCAATTTCGCATATTGGATCTAGTACCCTTCACAATCACTCTTCTGATTTCCATTTAAATAATGTGCTTCATTGTCCAAATATTTTTGCTAATTTACTATCCGTTAACCAATTTTCTTGTGATAATAACTGTTTCTTTATCTTTTCTGCTATTAGTTTTTGTCGAAAAGATTCCGCGACAAGGAAGACGCTTTTCCATAGCAAGAGAGACAATGGGCTGTATCCTATTCAACTCCATCGTCATGTTAGTAATAAATCGAGTCATCCTTTTGCCCTTATTGGTGAACGTGTAGCTTCCTCGGTTTGGCACCGTCACCTTGGTCATCTTGCATTGCCTATCCTACAGCATCACCCTTTTTATGGATCTCTCTAAGAACGTGTAGTTGTTGTCATCCATCGCGTCGTCCCCATTGGAATTAGTTCACTTGGTTGTTTGGACGTCTCCTATGAATTCAATAAAAGGGTCTAAATATTTTCTTCTTTTTGTGGATGATTATTCGAAATATGCTTGGATTTTTCCTATGCACTTCAAATATGAGGCCTTTGATTATTTTGTTAAATTCAAAACTTCTTATAAAATTAAATCCTTCCAATCCGATGGTGGGGGAGCATATCTTAGTAACAAGTTTCAAGATTTTCTCTCTCACCATGGAATTACTTATCGGAGATCATGTCCCCATACGCCCGAACAGAATGGGGTCTCTGAACGTAAGCTTCGTCATATTGTTGATACCGGCCTCACGCTCCTTTCTCAAGCCGGAATGACCCTTCCCTTTTGGGTTGAAGCCTTCAATGCATCTATTTATTTAATTAATCGCCTTCCCGCCAAAGGCCTTGATTATACTTCACCGTTTGAAAAATTGTTTCAATGTTGTCCCAACTATTCCACTCTTTAGTTTTTGGTTGTTTCTGTTTTCCCTATCTTCGTCCGTACAATAAGAACAAATTGGAATTCCATTCCAAACATTGTGTCTTTTTGGGGTACTGCCTTCACCATCAAGGGTATCGGTATTTAGATATGGACTCAGGTCACGTGTTTCTCTCTCGTCACGTTGTGTTCAATGAATCAGTTTTCCCATTTAAGACTCCATCACTGCAGCCCAGTGTCACTCAACCGGTGGAACCGCTCTCCCTCGGCGTTGCTCTTCCCTCTCTACCTTTACCCACTTCATTTCAGCCATCCCAACAGCCGACCCCACCTCCTCAAGCACCATCCCAACCTCCTATACCCATCTCGATTCCTCACCCACCCTTACCTGACCCCTTACCCTGTTCCGTTGCCCCTAGCATTCCAGTTACCTACCCTCTCCACCTACAGCCAATGTTATCCCTTCCTCCAATCATCCCATGGTCACCCGCACCCAAACCAGCACACGCAAACCCAACTCCAAATATGCGTTATTGGCCACCACAGCTTGTGATCCGGTTGAACCATCTTGCTTTAGCCAAGCCCATAAACATCTTGAATGGCATGCTGCTATGTGTTCCGAGTTTGATGCGCTCCAACGGAATGGTACTTGGTCTCTTGTCCTCCCTAAGGACACAATGAACATCCTTTCCAACAAGTTGGTGTACAAAGTTAAGAAGAAATTTGATGGCTCCATTGAGCGATACGAAGCCCGACTGGTTGCCAATGGCTTTCATCAACAACATGGCATTGATTATAACGATACATTTAGCCCGGTAGTCAAGCACACCACTATTCGGACCGTTCTTGCTTTAGCTGTTCATCAGCATTGGCATGTTCGTCAGCTTGACGTCCAGAATGCTTTTCTCCATTACAATATCTCTTAAGAAGTATATATGCGTCAACCTAAAGGTTTTGAAGATCCAAATTTTCCACATCATGCTTGTCGGCTTCATAAATCGCTATATGGCTTGAAACAAGCCCCACGAGCTTGGTTCCTACGGTTGTCAGATTATTTAGAGGAGCTTGGCTCTAAGGCGGACCACTCCTTGTTCACGTATCATGATCATGACATATTTGTTCTCCTCTTGGTTTATGTTGATGATATATTCCTCACCGGTAATTGTGAGATGCACCTTATCCGTCTCATCGACAAGTTGGGGTCGTTATTTGTTGTGAAGGACTTAGGGCGTTTGCATTATTTTGTAGGTATGGAGGCCACATTCTCAGGTGACATTGTATCTCGCTCAGACCAATTATGCTAAGTCTTCTTAAGCGTAACCTCATGGAAGATGCCAAGCCTTATTCCTCTTCGGCTCTCAGTGGCAAGAAGTTGGACCCTTCTGTTGATGATCCTCTTCCGGATCCGACTACTTATCGTAGTGTAGTTGGAGCCCTTCAATATCTCACCTTAACTCGGCCAGATCTAGCCTTTGCTGTGAATCAGGTTTGTCAATTTATGCATCAACCGACCACTGCTCATTGGATTGTTGTCAAAAGGATTCTCCGTTATGTTAAAGGAACCCTTGATCATGGTCTTCTTTTTCAACCCGGCTCACTATTTGTTGAGGCCTTTTCAGATGCCGATTATGCTGGTAGTCCCTCTGATCGATGCTCAACGGGTGCTTTCTGCATTTATCGTGGTCGGAATCCTATCTCTTCGAGTGCCAAAAAGCAATCTACAGTCTCTCGCTCTAGTACTGAATCTGAATATCACCAATTAGCTCTTACACCAGCTGAGATCTCTTGGCTCCGTCTTTTGCTAAAGGACTTGTGCATTTTCCTCTTGGCTACTCTTATATGGTGTGATAATATCAGTTCTATTGCCCTAGCCTCCAACCCAATTTTCCATGCTCGCACCAAGCATCTCGAAGTTGATTACCATTATGTTCGAAAAAAGGTGGTATGCAATGAACTTGCTATTCGGTATCTCAACACTGTTGACCAAACTGCTGATATCTTCACAAAGGGTCTCACTATTGCTCGGTTTCAGTTCTTCAAAGACAAGCTTATGGTTCGCCAACGCTCCATCAGCTTGCGGGGGTGTAATAACCAACCTGCTGTAACACAGGATCAGTCCTCATGACTGTCCTGCTGTTACAGCCGAGACTTCTCATTTGTTTCCTTTTGTTATGTTTGTATTTTTAGCAAGAGTCCTTTCTTGCTACAACTGTGCCAACCCATCCCTCAATCAAGAGATTTTTTTATATGTATTTACTCTTTGTAATTATCCTATATATATTGAAACCGTGAGACCAACACACCTTACGGTGGAAGTTGGGTTTTGCACAATATGTGAGAAGAAGTAATATTATTGCTTCAAAAAATAACAGTCAATTCAATTGGGTATTAGACCCAATGAGCCAGTTGGAAATACATCATGCAAAGGTTGATTCTGTGTAAGAGAGTACATTATATTTCATTTTTCCACCAACTAGTATCCTCATCCCTTCTATGCAACAACTAAAAACTGAGGCCTTATTGTTTGGAGAGGCGGAGCTGAGGAGGTGTTCCAAATTGTTGTATTAGTTCTTTTTTGAGAAAAGAATGAACACAAAGTAACGGTTTAATTAAGGATGGCTAAAGAGCTGCTTCACTGACATCTGATCTGTAGGCTTGTAGCTCCATATGGAGTTGTTGGGTGGACATTGCAACCCCTCCTATACTCTCATTGCACAAAATTACTAATTTGGATATGTGATTTTGAGATCTACCTGAGGCTCTACATGCCCATTAGCACAGTAAAATGATATAGATGTAGTGAAAATGACTAGCACAACTAGACTTTCTTTCTCCATTATAATTTACTGCCAACTCATTTTGTTTTCCTTTATAGTGAGAGTTTTTTTTTTCAATCATCCACCAATACATATGTAATACATGGAGGTAAGTAGGTAAGTCGGTTTTGATGTTCTTAAAACTAGAATTGGAACTCACCTTTTTTTTTTACTTGGCCTCTCAATTAAGGTTGGACAAGACAAGGTTCCACATCACTGGGGCTATCCTATTTACTGCTCAATTGGGCTTATTACATCCAACGGCAGTTGTAAAGACTAGAATGCAGGTGTCTGGTTCTGGACTTTCCCACATGCATGGAGTATCAATATTTAGGCATATATTGAAAAATGATGGGATCCCTGGCATTTTCAGAGGTTTTGGAACTTCTGCCCTTGGATCATTGCCAGGTAGGGTCTTGGCTTTGACTTCGCTGGAAGTATCCAAAGATATGATGCTGAAATACACTGAAGGTTTGCATATGCCTGAAGCTACGCGTGTTGGCATTGCAAATGGGGTCGCAGGCATGGTCTCAAATTTAGTTTCTTGTGTTTATTACGTGCCTTTGGATGTGGTGAGTCTACATTTTCTTTCCTATTAGCCTTCCTTCTATTTGTTTCAGGGTTCTTAATCCTATAATATGAAAGACAGTTCCGAAGCACGGGTGAGGATCTAGCCAATAAAAATGCCCATGTCAAAGTCATTGTCATCATATTTTTCTATATTCACTTTAGATCGCATATATGTATGTTTCATGATAGTTGTCCTTACTCCAATTGTTTGACATATTCTCAGATTTGCCAGAGACTAATGGTACAAGGGCTTCCAGGGACTACAGTTTGTAATGGGCCATACGACGTAGTTCGTAAAGTGATAAAATCTGAAGGGTTTCGCGGTATGTATAGAGGCTTTGGATTAACTGCTGTGACCCAATCCCCTGCATCTGCTCTTTGGTGGGGTGCCTACGGCACTGCTCAACACATAATTTGGAGGTAAAAGTAAATGATCAAGTACTTTAATATAATTCTATTGGTATGCTCTCAATCTGAGAGGTTAACATTCTCAAGTAAATGATCAAGTACTCTAATATAATTCTATTGGTATGCTCTCAATCTGAGGTTAACATTCTCAACTATTATTCTTGATCTCTCCCGCTCCCTTTTTTATCTCCTTCTCCAATTTATTTTCCTTATTTTATTTCTTCATTTTAGGAGCTTGGGCAATAGGGATAATGTGGAGGAGAGACCATCTCATATGGAGATGGTCACAGTTCAGGGTGCAGCAGGAATGGTGGCTGGTGCTTGTTCTTCAGTTATTACTACTCCTATAGACACTATAAAGACACGGCTTCAGGTAAATTTTATCCCTATTCACTTAATTTATTTATTTTTTTCGTTGAGGACATTGACACACAGCAACACCCTACAACAAATCCCTCTTGTTAAACTTACGCATGTTGGTCTGCTCTGTTGCAAATATGAAATAACACTAATACAGATTATCAAATATTATTAATGGGGATTTCTATCTACATCATAGGTCATGGACAATTTCGGTGTTGGAAGACCGTCAGTCATCAAGACAACCAAGACACTCCTTGGGGAAGATGGGTGGAGAGGCTTCTATAGAGGATTTGGACCCCGGTTCTTAAATATGTCACTTTACGGGACTTCAATGATTGTTACTTATGAACTAATAAGTATGTTACTCTCACAACTCATCCATTTGAAAGGTTGGATTTATAGTCAAGAACACCCACGAGCACAATGTTAGGACATGTGTGCACATTCATGGGTTTGTACCTTGCTATCTAGTGATTTCAGACGAGCCATCTCCTGGATTGAAATCAACACAAAATTGACCCAATCCAGGAAAATTTATTGAATGGTTTGGTCCAAATTCTAAAGATCGAGTGATTGCAATGGTCTCCTTGGCAAGTGCCATCAACGGTGACATCCTGAATGCGTGCCATTTGTCCTGATATGATGCTTAGTGACAACTGACAACCATTTCTGGTCTACTCAGAGTGCAGATCATCCCTTCCAAAATTTGTATGGATTAGCTTCCAAATGTTTTTCATCCTACAGTAACAATGGTTAGACACTCATTTATCAGCTGCTCCCTGTTCTTTGTTTCTTCTTTTGTTAGAGAGGCTATCTATAAAGCAAGCGTGACATTTTGATGCGTTGGTGAAAGGCACCATCTTACTGACATTCGTGAACTGTGGAAAGGGATTTCAGCAAGTCTTCATTTTTGTTTCGGATATTAGATAGCCATTTAGATGCTATTTGAAAGCGGCATCAAATTAGAAAAGGGAGCAGTGGCCGAAGGGATCATTCTGTCTCGAGTTGGTTTCCTTCTCTGTAATTTGTGCAAGAAGGTACATTGCCTCTTTCTCTCTTTTTACGCTTCTTCCAAGTGTTAAGAAGACATATTCTTATTTGAAGGATTGGCACTTGAGACGAGGTTACTTGTCGAAAATGGACTGCAATGAAAAGCACATTTTTAAAAATAGCAAGATGGGCAGTAAAACAGCATGGAAAAAGAATGGATAATCCAAGACTGTTTATTACAATTGAAATGAAACTTTTGTCACATGTTTTTTGTTATTCATGAAATTACCCAGTATGAAAATTGAACTGGCAAGCCATGCTTATTAAAACCTTGTTGGGACTGGCATTCACACAACATTGGGTTGAAGGCAAGCTGTGCTTCTACAGAAATGCAACTCGAGTAGAAACGAAATCTCAAACCAGCACGGAGCTGAGTTAAAAGGCGTTGTGTGCCCTTCTTGGAAAAGGGATCCCAAAAATAGATGTGGTGGATCTGGGAGCAATGTTGGATTGAATTTTGGCAGTGTTTAGGATTGACTTTCTCAGTACTGGGGTTGGGTGAATTTTAACTGTGTTAGAGAAAAAATTGAAATATTTTGAATATTTTTTTTCTAAAAACCCAGGATAGTTGGGTGAACCCTAGGGGTGGATGAATCTTAACCACAGTTAAGGGGTGTCAAAGGGGACACGTGGTGACCTCAGTGGTGTTATTGGACTCCCCCGGGTTATAACCATAGAGGATTTAGTTCCTTGAAAATTTTATTCATTGGGAGTGAACCGGTTCTTTGTGGACTTGAAATTCTCTAACAACACAAAAGCCTTCTTTTAGTTCTGGTTAACAACTTTAATTTTTAGAGTAAATATTTTTTTTCTTCTAAAAAACCAAATAGTTGAACCCTAATGTTATGTTTAGTTGACGAGAAATTAGGTGAAAACATGAAGAAAAAAAGAAAATTTTAGATTTCTAATACAATTTAATTGTGTTTTGTCTAATTTTTATTCTTTTCTATGTTTTTACTTGATTCTCTCGGAACCAAACACAGGGTAAGTGTTGATGAATCTTAACAACAGTTAAAGGGAAATTAAAGGAACACGTGCTGACCTGTGGGTTAGAGAATTTCATGTCGTTCTTTGTTGGGAGAGCTGAAAGGGAGAGAATTATAGTGGAATGAGGTGGCGTGATAAAGAGGAAAATTAGAGCTGAAATAGGGATGCCACATATAGTATAGTTGGTTGTACATACTTGGAGCTACATTTTGTTGTTGTTTAGTTTTATTTATTTTAACCATTTTATTTATATGAGTTTGCTCTAAGTAATTTTTCTAGTCAATGCTGCAACAAGGAGAATCTCCTTTTATATCCTAGGATGCTCAGCTGTTTCTATTAATTGAAATTCCTTCTTGCATCCCCTTTTATATTCTACTATTTATAATTTACATAACTAATACGAAACTCTTTTTTAGACGGAGCTTGTTGGAATTTGACTTAGAATTCTATTTTGGGTAAAATTATATTTTTGTGTGTAACTCTATTATTATGGAGTTATTTATTCTGATTAGAATTTTGAAAAATCCTAATTGATTTTGGAGTTTGTTTATATTTGTAAATAGACCTAGGATTAGGCTTTTTTGAATATGAGTGGGTGATTAATGTGAGTTTTAAGGTTTCTAGATAGAGCAGGTTTGATTTTAGGAAAAGCCCTTGTCGCACCCCAAAATATTACCTTGGTCAAATGGGACTTTGGGTCCGTAACACTGCTAGCACATTCTTAACTTAATAGCATACAAGACATACTAAATTAGAATCTAAAAATTTCTCTTTAATAACAATGATAAGATTCTCGATAATGAAATGAACTATCAAATATAAACTGTGACCAACTTGAACTTAAACAAAATTCAGATCATCCCTCATAATCTCCATATCAAATCCAAACCTAAACAACACCAATGTAAAGTATCAAATATCTATTACAACTCTTTAATTAAAACAAAAGTCTACTAGTAAGAGTAACAATCTAAATCCACTTCCTCGTCATGGAGGTCACCTTCTCTTTCCTCTTGATACTCCTACTCAACCCAAGGCTCGACGACGTGCTCCAAGTGTAAACCTGAGGACATTAAAAGTTCACCTTTTCTTTCCTCTAGGACACGCACCCTCCGCTACTCAAAAGAAATCAAAAATTAACTTAATCTTTATATGGACCATAAAGTTTTAAAAAGTGTGGTCAAGATTCACTTAGTGATGAGTGAATCTTGACCAGGATTATTTAAACTTTATATATGGTCCATATAAAGATTAAATTAAATTTTAATTTCTTTTGAGTAACGGAGGGTGCATGGGAACCTTCGAGACTAATCCCTTCGAGTATTCTCACCAACCCACTCGGCATATTCCTTATATATGAGTCCCATTAATCAAGGATATATGGGAGTTGACAGTAGTTAAGATTCACTAACCCTTACGGTTCAATCATGTACCCTTGGTGCATATCTCAGGATCATCCCAATAGTGTGAGTTGGGACTAGGGCAATGACTATCACAGCACACATTTGACTATGTAGTCAAGTGTTATGGCCAAGTGCCCATTTGTTTTTTTTTTTAAATGAAGGTTAGATTAATCCTAAGAGTGAGTTAATCATAACCATAATTAACAATTGATTGGATAAACCTTTAATTCCCTCATATTTAGAAAGGACTTTGCTAGACCCCATTAGGGCCGAGATCACCGAGACCATGCTCTAAGAGCATTGGATTTCAGGTGGGGCCCATTTCACATGGTAGGCCCCACCTGAAATCTCGTGCTCTAAGAGCATGGTCTCGGCCTAAGGGGGTCTTAGAAGCTTTATCCATTTAGAAAAGGGCATCAATTTTTTTAACCCTCGTTAAAATGCACTAACTCCTAGGGCTGCTATAATTTCAATCTATTTTTACAAACTAAGGATACGTGAAACGAGTGGGTGAATCCTAACCACTAGGGACACATGGCAACCTCAGGGTTTTAACCAGACTCTACAAAATGCATATCAATTTTCTAACAAATATTAATGCATAAGATTAATTAATAATCCAACTTCTCTATAAAAATCTAAGATTAAATCTTAAAATACCAAAGATTAATTTTTAAAAATCATTTATTTCAAACGAAATAATTACCTTACCATTAACGCTGGAATTGGCAATGCTTACTAATTACGCAAAAAGGTTTACTCTTGTGCTCACAAGAGTATCCCGCTTGTGAGCACAAGATCAACGGACCAAAAAAAATTGAATGGAAAGAAGTCAAAAAATGGAGGGAAAAAAAAAATGACTTATGCCTTTTTTTGTCCACTGATCTTGTGCTCACAAGAGGGATACTCTTGTGTTGTGAGCACCAGAGTAAACCTTTTCCCACTAATTAACCTGGTGAAAAAACCACATGAGATCAGCCACGGGTCTAGAGAGAGAGAGAGACATACTTACGGGCACGGGCTGGCAGTGACTATAAGGAGGAAGAAGTAGTACACCATGCATGGTTGAAGAGTGCCCTCTGTGCAAATTAAGGTCATAACGAAGCATCACTCATCTTTCTTGGCCGCAATGCCCTTGCTCCCGTAGCATTGACTCAACTTCCCTTCCTCCAATACTGGGTGAATTTGGGGAAGGGAGATTCCTAGGCAATTCAATTATACGCCACTCACTCTTTGGTTCATTAATTAAATTTGGAATGATCATGATTCATGAGAAATGGCATCACTATTCACTAGCTTTGAATCCTTCATCCATGAGATTTTTATGTCCTTGACTCGATCCCCAGACCGAAATTAACCACGCAAATTTTCCCCATTAGTTAATTAAGAAGCCCATGCTAGGGCGTTATCGGAGATCAATCATCAATAGCTTTAGAACCCCTTCTGGTCAATCAAATTTGGATCTTCTCCCTCGGACTCGGAGGTGTCCCTTTCAATCCGGGCAAATTGTGCTAAAGATTTACTAACCCTTATTTGGGTTCAACAGATTTTAGAAAAAATCTGTATTTAAAAAAATTAGTCCTAATGGTTAAAACTTACTTCTGTTCGTGAGTTGGGATCATATTCATCTGCAATTGAACCCATGAGAGTAAAAGAAGTAGACCGATTTGAATAATCTTCCTTACTACTCGTATTGGAGTAGTTGTCTATTTATATAAAAAAAAAAAGGTATACATAGGTATATAGCTGTTACAAAGTTTAAATTGGAAAGAAAGATTGCAATCTTGCACAAGAAGGAATGAGTCCCAAAAGATTGATTTGTTAAGATCTCTTGGGTTTCTATCCATAACAATTAATACTCCCTCACAATTAGATGACAGCGATGGCATCAGATTGGTCTTTAGTAACTGAAAACGGGGACCCGAAAAAGCCTTTGTGAAGATATTTGCATGTTGATGAAACGTCGAGACAAAAGAAATCCATAGATCACCACAAAATACATGATCATGAATGAAATGATAATCGACTTTAATATGTTTGGTGCGGACATGGAAAATCAGATTTGCGGCCATATAGGTAGCGCTGATATTATCACATAGGAGCTTGGTCGGGAAATAAAGAGGAATCCCAAGATCTCTAAGAACAGAATGGATCCATAGAGTATCAGAAGTTACCACAGCAAGGGTACAGTTTTCAGCTTCAGCACTTGATCTAGAGACAGTTGGCTACTTTTTGCTTCCCCATGAGATGAGATTGAGTCCAAGGTAGACGCAAAAACCACTTGTGGATTTCCGTTCATCCGGATTTCCAGCCCAATCAACGTCAGTAGGTGGTGAGTTCAAAGGAGGATGAGTCACAAAAAATTGATTTGTTAAGATATCTTGGGATTTCTATCCATAACAGTACCATAAAAGAAGTAGAGTTTGAAATAGTTGTCTATTTATATAGAAAAATGTATACAAAGGTATATAGCTATTATAGAGTTTGAATTGGAAAGAGAGATAATCATAATCTTCCTTACTACTTGTATTGAAATAGTTGTCTATTTAAATAGAAAAAGGTATACAAAGGTATATAGCTATTATAGAGTTTGAATTGGAAAGAGAGATTACAATCTTGCAAAAGAAGGAATGAGTCCCAAAAGTTTGATTTGTTAAGATCTCTTGGGATTTTCTATCCATAACAGTTAATTGAGAGTTCAATCGCACCCACATATCAATATGTGTCCATTTCAACCCTGGTTCTGATTCACTAACCCTTAGGGTTAAACAAATTAACTTTAATTTTTTAACAATATATATACATATTAACCCTACAACTGAAACCGTGCTGAAATGGGCAGTTAATTAAAGGGGTCTTGTGAGTGAGTGCAATTGAACTCTCCCGTGCTCAATCGCAATTGGAAAGCATCCGGACTCTCTGGTCTTCTTTCTAAGAACTAGTTCGACGTTTAGTTACCAAATAGAAAAGGTTACAATATATCGTGTTGTAGTTGGATTAGAATTCCTTAATTACCAAATCGGCTTCTTCATATGACTATGAGGGCATCGTTAATGCGAATTCTTCAAAGAGTTTGATTTGATTAGCTCTTACCATCACAAGAGACTATATCTGGTTCAGTAATATCAGAAGACGATTTAACAATGGCACACGCAGAGCAAAAGCTAAGCCACAGTCGTGGGAATCCCTGCAGAGAAGGAGAAGGAGAAGGAGAAGAGGTTGCAATCTGCATCTGTGAAATATGTATGGAACCCATATCAGCAAACAATGAATTCAAGCACAAGCCGGATTGTTCATACTCATTCTGCTTGGACTGTGTCTCCAAACACATTGAAGTAAAGGTGGGAGAGAACACATCAGAGGTGAGGTGCCCAGGATCGAATTGTAATATGCTATTGGAGCCTATCTCCTGCCGTAGAATCATCCCACCAAGAGTGTTCGATAAATGGTGTGATGCTTTGTGCCAGAGGAAGGTTCTGAGTTGGCCCAGGGCCTATTGCCCATTCCAGGAGTGTTCGGTGCTGGTGTTGAACGAGTGTGGTGGAACCATCTGTAGAACAAAATGTCCAAAGTGCAAGAAATTGTTCTGTTTTCAATGTCAGGTTGCATGGCATGCGGGTTATCGCTGTAGTGAGGCTCCCAATAACAGAGATAGAAACGATGTTCTGTTCGGCCTGCTTCTCGAGAATAAAAAATGGGCCCGCTGTCCAGGTTGCAACCACGCTGTAGAGAAGGTTCAAGGTTGCCATGTCGTCAAGTGCAGGTCTCTCTCTCTCTCATGTGTTTGCTAACCTTAGAAGGGGGCCAACAGTATTTGCTGTGTTGCCGGGAGGGGTCCATGGGCCCCCAAGGGAACGCTAGGCGGACTTAAGGGACTCCCTCATTCACCGGAGTGAGCCCCTGGCCCCGCGCTAGACCTCAGCGGGCCTGAATTGGTTAGGCCCAACCACTACCCTCAAGGGCCAGGGTTGAAATAATAAAATTAAAAATAGTCATGTTTTAGAAAAAAAATTTCTACATTGATTTCCAACTTAACATAAACTCTCCTTTATTTGGGCTTGTGACCCACTCAAAGAGCAACATGACGGAGTTTTAGTACCATTACATTGTTAGTAATAGTACAACCACCAATTGTTATTGTTAAATTGTTAGTATTAATACATTATATTTATATATTTAAAAAAAACGTTAACATTAAATTATTATGGAAATAGACTACACTATTAGTTTGTTACGCATAGGTATAGTAAGTCTTCGCCTCTATTAACTTTTTAAAAAAAATGAAAATCATTACAAGATAATATATTAGAAAGATTCTACAAAGACACTACACTGCAATGTTAATATTTTACACATACACATTAGCTTTTAAAAAAAATGAAAATCGTTGTTACAAGATAATATATTAGAAAGATTCTACAAACTGCAGTGTTAGGATGTTACACAAACATATATTAGCTTTTTTAAAAAATGAAAATCGTTACAAGATAATATATTAGAAAGATTCTACAAAGACACTACATGCAGTGTTAGTATGTTACACATGCATATATTAGCTTTTAAAAAAATGAAAATCATTACAAGACAAAGACACTACCCTGCATTGTTAGTATGTTGCACATACACAGAATAAGGCTCGGTCTCTTAGGTTATTATATATCTTAAGTTACTAGTAAAGGTGCACGAATTGCACATATTAATCTTTCACTAACAAACTATACAATAAAATAAAATTTATAGTTTTATGACTCCAATCATATGAGATTAAAAAATAATATATATATATATATATATTGTTAGTAGCTGATTATCTAATAAAACTCTTAATTACATACTTTTACTAAAATAAATATATATACTTTAGATAAGTAAATAATATTAAATTTTATTTTTTAATTGATACCCATATATATTTATTTTCTCCTTTTCTGTGCAGTTACAATATTTTCAATATGTTGCTTTACACATTTGTTAAACTCATATGTCCCTTTTTATTATACTCATTAATCTTTTAACGACTGATAACTATTTCAAAATAAATATTGTGTGATATGTTAGAATATATTATTATTATTATTATTACTATTCTAAGAATACTATTGAAAGGTTAATTACAACTCCAAAATTGATACTTGATAAGCTAAATTTCACTTATCTTAAAATAAAAAATAATATTT
The DNA here is from genome assembly GCA_015143295.1 of Tetracentron sinense. NCBI lineage: Eukaryota > Viridiplantae > Streptophyta > Magnoliopsida > Trochodendrales > Trochodendraceae > Tetracentron > Tetracentron sinense. Next base: position 39,551,230 of record CM026566.1, on the reverse strand, counting down.
AGCAAAACTAAAAGCACAAAGAATCATGTTGCAATTAAATATCTAAGAAGAAAAAAATGTCGAAAGAGTTTAGAATTTTTGTTTGTTTGTTTATTGTGTTTTTATATTTTTTTGATATTTTATCAAAAAGATTTTTTTTTTTTTGAAATGTTTTCAAGCATTTTAGGCTCATGAGCAAGGCAATGATATCAACCAGCTAAACACTATTTCAATTCAGCGACTATTTATCTTCATTGACCGTAAGATGCCAAGATAAAAGTTTCATATGATCACCAGATTGTTCTTGTCTACACTCATTAGCAAAAGTTGATATTATATATAAACAATTTTGGAGTTTCAGATGCCAATGGCTCATACCTCTATACATATATCAGCAAAATCAGAATGAACGAGAAGCACAATCACAATCAGTGATCATGATTAACCAAAGACGACAAAGACAATGGCATATCGACAATATGATTGACATGACATCGAAACATAGTATCCAAGCTTTAGATTTCTCACCTTTGATCAGTTTAATTTGGTCTTTGTAATTTCCAAGCACATCATGTGTTTGAGAACTTTGAGTATTTGATGGAGATTACCTTCTCACTTATTCACGTCAAAGAGCTTGCATGCTACTTGTGCAAGATGATTGAGCTCAATGCTTTGCCCTTGCCAACCCTAAGTAACCAGAGCGGAAAGCGAGAGCGGGAGCGCGAGAGTGTCAAGTTTCAATTTAGGATAGGGTCGAGAGCGTTGGCAAATATATAAATAATATTTTAATATTTTTTTGAAAACAAATGTTGTATTATAAAATCCTAATAATTAGGTAATTTTAACCACAATTTATTGAGGTTAAAAAGGACGCATATTGACCTCTGGGTGCAATTAAATTTAGGGAGAGTTCGATTGTAATTGGTGTGAATGTGATCTCATCTCTCCAAAAAGGTAAAAGAATTTTTTTTTAAATGTGAAAAAAAAATTGAACTAGCACAAGACATTTGAGACATTTGATTGTACAAAAACCGATGAAAAAGTGTGAAAAGATTTTTCCCATATGACGTTAACCCTTTAAGTTACTAAAAGTGCATTATGTGGGTTCCAAAGTGTGAAAATCCCGTTTTATAAAATAGGAAATCACGCTCTCCATGCGAATCCGCTCTCAAACCGTGAAAATAAAGTTTAAGAGCAAGAGCGGGAAGGAAAGTGCACGGTTTAGAATACTAAGTGTCAACCTTGGTTCAACGTGAAGGATAATGGATTTGAATATTTAATCACATGAGAAAAGATAAGATGTGTTAGAGATGCATGGAAAGTATGAGAGATATGAGTGGTGTGTACAGAGAAACGATAAGAGGAGTGTAGAGAGATGAGAGAGGGGTTGTCAATGGCTCGCCAGAGGGGGCCTATAACTGACAGATGTCAGCGAGAAGGGCTGGTCAGTGAGGGGTTGTGCAGAGGGGTGAAGGTGGAAGCATTCTATTGCTATAGAATAGGGAAGTTTAGGAAGAGACTTTAGAATTCTAATTTAAGAAAGAATTCTAAACTTTTTATAATTACAAAGAGTTTATTATTAATGTATGTCTAATTAAAACAGAAATAAAATTATATTATTAGACATTCATTAGAATTAACAATTAGAAGGTGAAGGGTAATTACGTATTTTCTAATAATATTTTATTTTAAAATTTGTAAAACTAGATTTTGTGGCCGAGATTTCAAGCCCAGAATTTCTAACGAAGTATTGAAATCTAGACTTTAGGTTTTAGAGACGAAATAAATAATAATATTTGAACGTCGACTAAATTAATTAGTTAAATATATTCGATAATTTATTTTATTGATTATAATCAATAATTGATTTTAGTGAGTATGTTCGATAAAAAAAATTGTTTTCTTTTTTATCATACCCGGCTCAATTTTTTTAATGTATTTTCTATCATTGCCTTTCCCATTCTGATCATTTTCCTTCACTTTTTCTAATAATATTTTATTTTAATTTTTATTTCCTTGTTTTTTTTTTGTTGGATGTACTTAGGTATCATTCACAAAGTTTTTATTTTTACAAACGGTAGAATTTAAAAATGATAACAAAAAGGATATATTTTGAAACACGTGTTGTATTTTTGTGAGTGCTAAAGGATTAATTCTCACAGCAACCATTGTAGAGGATATGGAATGTTCTCATCAACGCTTTGATACAAATATCAAAATATTTGAAATCGGAAAACGAATCCCCAATATCAGTTATGGAGATTTTAAATTATAATTTTAAAAAAAATATATCTCATCAAAACTATGTATATATATTACATAAAGAGTCACATTTTATAACTTATATTAGTTGTCTAATAGTCATGGAAGTCTTGTGAATATGGTCTTCCTCATAATGCAAAAAAGAAGAACAAATACGAAGAAAAGCAACACAAAAATTTATGTGGTTCATCCAATGTCAACTACATTCATGGGAATTTATGCTTGCTCAAACTAAGAGAACAAATTTTGTAAGCGAGAGGAACAACATTCTATAAAAATTTGTTTATTCATTTTCCTAAAATCTTACATTAACTTTAATATAAGTCATAAGAAGACTATAAATATGAGTTTACCCTAAACAAGAAAATGTACGATACCCATAAGACATATATGAAACGTACGGACGAGATGACTCACGAACTTGGTCCTCCAAAAAAAAAAATTACACCCCCTATATCTAGAATATTTCATACCCAACTAATCATTCTCCATAAACCCAAGTTGAAACCCCTAAAATATAGTAGTGTTTTAAAAAACCCACTCTTAAAATGTCATACTAGAGAGAACGTAGGGGCTTTACTTAGGTGATTACAATAGTGCTATAAATTTTATGAGAGCGGGGTTCGAAGATGGAGCTGCGATTCAGAAGCAGGCTCCGGACGCTAACTGAAACATACATGTAAATGCATGGGAAATGTCAAGAAAAGACATATGTTGGTAAGAATTTTAGTTTGGAAGTTTTGCTATTTTGTTTCTTGGATCATTATGTATAGTTGAAAATGATAAGTAAGTTTTGATTGGCTTTCTGTTGTAGATGTGGAACCATGTTTTGCTATGCTTGCGGGACAAAGGTCACTTCCCACTGGTGTGAATGCCAACGTGTGCGGGTAGGATATTTATGGCGTTGCTGCTTAGTTTCACATATTTTGACCCTTTTAGTTGTAGGGTTTTTCTATTTTTGCTTTCGCTAGTCAATTGTAACAAGCAAAGTGGATGCTCAACTATTTCTCTTCATTATTAATTCATATTTTGCTATATACGATTTACATTGCTGATAACACGAAACCATTTTTCTAGAAGGAGACTAGTCCACTACCTCATTCTTCTTACTTCTAAGCTTCACTCGAGTCTTCTCAACTTTTGTTAAACCAGGGTGTGAATTTCAATATCTCTGAGTGGACCCAGTTCCGATTTGACTTGCTCAAGTCTTTAGACGACCCAAATGGTTTTCGAACAATGGTTATGATGTTTCAAATAAGGTAATTTTTGGTCTATATATAATGTCTCTTACATTTATGAACATCACTCCATCTTGTGGATTACGGCAAGGAGATCCCCTATCTCCCTACTTATTCCTCCTTTGTACGGAGGCTCTCTCTTGCCTGGTGCAACAGGCCACGGTAGACCAAAAATTGACAGGTATTCGGATAGCCCTCAACGCCCCTGAGATCTCTCACCTCCTTTTTGCCGATGACTGCATAGTGTTTTTGCAGGCTAATCTAGCGGAACCAGCTACTCTGCGCGATCTTTTACAGGACTATGGGCGTGCTTCGGGGCAGCAAGTGAACCATTTAAAGTCTGGGCTCACATTCACTCAAAACACTCTAAGTCGTTTCCAAAAGAATGATTGGGCGGCTCCTGCATATTCGGAATCCAGTTTTGATCGAATCCCACCTTGGAATGCCCACGGATTTTGGTGCGTCTAAGATGAAAACCTTCAAAATTTTGAAAAGAAAGATTCTCACCAAGATGCAAGGTTAGTCTAGAAGCTTACTCACACAGGCTGGACGGGGAGTTTTGATTAAGGCAGTAATTCAGTCCATTCCGACTTATTGGATGAGTTGTTTTATGCTCCCAAAAAAGTGGGTTAGGGAGGTCAATTCGGCAGTGACGAAGTTCTGGTGGCACCAAGCCCAGGGTTCCAAAATTCATTGGATGAGCTGGAAACATCTAAGCCAGCCTAAGGACTTGGGGGGTTTTGGTTTGAGAGATTTACATGCGTTCAATCTTGGCCTCCTTGCCAAGCAAGGATGGCGGTTATTAACTGACCCATCTTCTCTATGGGCGCGATCTATGAAAGCAAAATATTTTCCCCATTCTTCTTTCCTGGAAGCTAGCCAGGGTGGCCGGCCCTCTTTGGGGTGGCGGAGCATTTTACAAGGGAGGTCGATTCTAGCTAAAGGGGTGCAGTGGCAGATTGACAATGGGCAGTCAGTTCGAGCAGGTATCGACCCGTGGATACCCTCCTCGGCCTCTTTCAGGCCCACTCCGTTGGAAGGTACTTCCTTACACAATATTCATGTCTCATACCTCATCAAAGAAAATCCCCCAGCTTGGGATCAATCTCGCCTAGCTGCTCTTTTCCCGAGCCAATCAATGAGGGAAATATTAAAAATTCCAGTTAGTATCTGTAATGCCTCGGATAAATGGGTCTAGCATCACTCAAAATCGGGCATTTTCAAAGTCAGCTCAACGTATCATCTGGCCTCTCATATGTTGTCTGCGCATCTTCCCTCCTCTAGTAGATCAACTAATTCCAGTGAGACTAAAGCATGGAGATCAATTTGGAACCTCCCCCTTCCACCAAAAAATCAAGTTTTCATGTGGAAGCTTTGCAACAATGCAATAGCAGTGGCTTCTAACATTCGGAAGAGGTGCTTAGCGGTGGACGACTTGTGTTCACTCTGTGGGACTGAAGAGGAAACAGTGAAACATCTATTCTTAGAATGTCAGTGTACCCGTAGTATTTGGTTCGGGTCTCCACTCTCCTTAAAAATCCTTCATAGTTCTCCAATGTCTTTGCTCAACTGGTGGTCTCAATGGTGTCAGCTTCCTTCTTTCTCCAAGGACAGTGACTCTCTAGCCGTTCGGTTGGCTACGGTAATGTGAAGCATTTGGATTCACCGAAATGAAGTGATCTTCGAGGGAGTTTCCCCCAATCCAGTAAGAGTTTTATCAAAAATTGGTTCTCTCCTAGCCGACTTCTTTCGGTGTCAGAATAGGAGACAAGGTGTTGAACCGGTAGAGAGTCCTACCCGGCCTTCAAGATCTGTGTGGGATCCCCCTCCTCTACGCTGGCTGAAAATTAATGTGGATGGTGCGGCTTTGCCCAATGAGTTGGCGGCAGGGGTGGGGGTGGTCGTGTGGGATCATGAGGGAATTTATTTGCTTCAACTCTCAACACCTCTTTGGGGTAGCAATGCTCGAGTGGCTGAGGCGGAGGCGATTCGGAGTGGACTTCAGCTGGTAGTATCTAACAGATGGGCTCGAGTTATTGTCGAATCAGACGCAAAAGAAATAGTGGAGATCCTGTCTGGCTTTTCATCGCAGCAGCGTGAGGATATTCTGACCTTGGTGGATGATATTACTAGCCTGAGGAGAGTGTGTCCCTTGGTGGAAATCAAGTTTATTCCTCGTGAAGCCAATACTCTAGCCCACATTTCAGCCCAACAGGCTCTTACTAGTAGTATCACCAGTCCGTTTCCAATCCCTGGAATGTCCAGGATGGCCTCTTCCTCATGGAGTCCTGGGATGTTTGTGTAGTATGTGGTTCTTGAATCTAATATCTCTTTACCAAAAAAAAAAAGAAGTTGATAGGTACTAAATCTGATAGACCTGGATTCAACACCTTTTACTAACAAGGAAAAAAAAGTATAAGGACTTGAAGAGTGCTAGCCCTACTCTGAGGCATTTTCTACTCTTACCCTTAGCCAATCAAATGCCCCGAAAGCAACCAGTTAAAGCATTTTTTAACGTTAAAGTACACTTTTTAAAATTTTGGGACACTTGGTTGGTTGAGGCTAAGAGTAGAAAAAGCCTGGAATAGGGCTAGCACTCCTCATCAGGACTTTTGGGCCCACCTCCACACATGACCAGCTTGACATACAAGAGTGATTAGATTAGGTAGGAATTGGATCACCCTTTACTCGACGTATATCAAGTAAACCTGTGGTGTTAACCCAACACCCTTTGATAAGTGGAAATCTATACAACACCTTAAGCTCCGATTATATGTATATCTGCATTACGCTAGTTTGATCTACTTGATGTGGTGTGAAACTTTAATGAATGTGCATATTATCTATATGGGGTGGGTAGTTAATTGCTTGTGTTGATGTTGATTTAAAATAGAATTTTTAAAATTATAAAATCAAATCATTAAGATCTGAGGTTTTAATTTTAATCATGGACTAAAACCCCCATTAAATTTAATCTTTGTTTAGGTTGGGTGTTTGATCTCTTGAAAGAGAGAAAACACATTTTTAGTGTATTTCCCTTATTTCTTTAGTCCCACATCGGAAAGGAAGAGGAAATCTATTAGGTTTAATTACCTCATTAGTTGTTTAGTTGTCAACAACCAAGCATATGGTATTGAATATCTACCACAAAATCCTTTAGACAATAACTTGAGTGCGTGAGCGCATGGACTCGGGTGCGGGCAAAGGGCTTTGGGTGCTATGAGGCGCAATTTGCACTTTGGACTTTACACTTCGCACTTGCGCATCATCACGAGTCACTTGGGTCGCTATTTATTTTGACTAAATCTGGATCGTCCATCTTATCAGAACCGTTGATTAAGATTGACCATGATCGGATGATCATCGTGGTTGATCAGAGCCGTCTGATCAAGTCTCTAGTTCAGATTGAATTTGGGTCGTCGAATCGTAGTGTGAGATCTGAAAACCCAGTTGGGCTGTCATGTGGATCAGACCATGATAACTTGGGTCAATGGGTGCAGGCCCATCATGGGTTGTTCTAACCAAGGCCTGACTCAGAGTGTCAATTGGCCTTAGTATGACCTGCCTGGGGCAAGAGGGTCTTGCCAGGTGGCTGAGCTCATGCACATGCAAGGGAGCCTTGGTCCTCTATAAATAGAGGGCCTTGGAGAGTTGCTGGGTTTTGTTGGAACTCAAACCAGAACTAGATCGGTGGACCTAGACCAGTGAGCCAAGAGAGAAACCCAGACCAAAGTAGGTGCACCCTGGTTCAGTTAACTTCAAGCCATGGCCTATTAGGATGACTCCATACCAGGGACCTCTTAGGAGGACCCTAACCTGGAGAACTCCATTAATGGTAGACCTTGGAGCTCACTGAAGAAGATGGTGACCCATAACCCAAAATTCAAAACCCAAACCCAACAAGTTGTCCGGATCATTCCAGATCCATGGATACTAGGAAATGGACTTAGGTCCAGCTCCCTGATGAGGTTGCAAAATTTCTTCAGGCTTCTCAACCATCCATCATAGAATAGTCCTCATGTGGTCCGTTCGATTACCCGATCTGGGAAACCAGATCAGATAGAACAATGAATCTGTCCTATAAGGATAGAACCATCTTGGTGACCATCCAATTTCGGGTATGAACCTACCATATCCACATGATGGATCCTACAAGGACCATCTATACTCAAAAGGGGGTATCATGTAGAATAAATTAATTTGGACAAACCTGAACTTGTAACTAAATAGTTGGAACATGATAAAATCAGATTAACCATAATCTTGTGACCAAATAGATTTGAAATAAGTTAAATGGATTAACTTAAAATCTATAAACAAACAAGAATTAAGACATAACTGATTATGGCCAAATCAGAAACAGATTCTGTGTAGAATTAATTCTTGACAAAACCAAAATCTGTAACCAAACAGAATAGGAGCAGACCTAATCTGGAACAGGTTGGAAACAAGATTAGACTAAACCAGAGTAGACCTAACCCTGTAACCAAACAGACCCTTAAACCCTAAAGGGTAAGATGGTAATTTTTGAAATTTTCAAACTAATTAGATAATCTATTCCTATAAATCCGATGGGACTTTAGGATATTTGGATTATTGGCTTATATATATACAGTAGGCCCTCTTATAATTAATATTTTATAACTTAATAATCTCTAATAATTAATAAATTTATAAGGAACCAACTTGGTTCCATAGTGTATAATTAATAATCTCTTATACTTGCTATTTAATAATTTTTTAAGAAATTTCTAGTATATTATTAATTATAAGAGAGGTTTTTATACTATATTAATACATAGTTGTATGAATCTTATAAACACTTTATGATGATTTAGGTATTAGGAAGAGAAATAGATAAAATTATTTTAGATATTCTGCCTATGTATAATAAATTATCATATATATAGTATAAAGTTCTAGATATTTTAGAAAGAAAAAAACTAAAAAAATCATTTCATGAGGACTTCAAAATAATTAACAAAAGTTAAAGGGATAATCCGATGACATAATTCAAAATGAATTTTTCTCTTACCAAAATAAATGAAATTTTTTCTTCTCTTTGAAAAATGGGTTAAATTTACCAGATATATATATATATATATATATATATATATATATATATATATATATATATATTTATATATTTATAATAAACTTTACCAAACTTAAATTACCATATACTAGCCTTATACATTTGTATCTTCATGAAGCTTATATAGAAAATATAATATATTGAAAAGAAATTATGAAAAGAAAATTTTTGATGGAAAAGAAAATTTTTGATGGACCAATATAGTGATTCTTATATATAATATTCTCTTATAATTAATACTAGCAGGTGGCACGTGCGATGCACGTGAGAGCGAGGGGAAGGAGTTAACCACAGTTAATAGGAGTTAAAAGGGTCACGTGTTAACCCATGGGGGTGATTGAACTCTCCCTGAGTTCAATCGCGATTGGCTCTTATTCAAAATAGATAGATGAGCATGCGCAAGGGTAGTTTCAAAATTAAATCAAATGCAAGGGGTAGTTTGGGAATTAAAGCAAACATTAAATCAAGGTTTTGTTTTTATATAAGGATAGTATGGGAATTTCGGAAAAATCATCTACAGCTGCCGCTTGCATTATAATAATAAGTTTTTATATAAGGATAGTATGAGAATTTCGAAAAAATCATCTACGGCTGCCGCTTGCATTATAATAATAAGTTTTTATATAAGGATAGTATGAGAATTTCGGAAAAATCATCTAAGGCTGCCTCTTGCATTATAATAGTAAAGATAATTTCTTTCCACCGAGATTATTAATTACAAGAGAGTCTATTGTATATATAATTTTAAAGGGCATCCTAAAGGAAAATCAGTACCTCATCTTCTACCGAGTAGTGCAAACTCATTAGGAAGACCGGAGAGAATCCGAACTGAGTTGTATCCCAAATATAGAGGTGGCACATCCCTTTCACATGAGAGGCTTCGACTATCTTCAAGATAGACTCAATTGTAGCTCCTCTCAGTGAAGCGATTCTCTACCTTAATTAATTACTTAATTATTTGTCATTATTATTTGTCAGTATTTGCTAAGTGGCTATGTATACAAGGATTTAGCTCAATTACACCGCAGCTTGTGGTCCTGTACCCTTCCTATATTTATTCAACATGGAAGAAGTTTTATGTATTGACAATGAAGGCTTCAATGTGTTGTAGATGTGGAACTAAAGTGTACTCCTAAATCCTAATAATTAAACTCGATTATTAAATGGGTAGGATTAGAGCTGATGTGGCATAAGAAAAGACAAAATAAGTCAAGTCATGAAAATTTAGGCATCTCATATTCAGATGGGATAAAATGGCAGGTTTTGTAAAAGGACTAAGTGTACTCCTAAATAGGGTTGTCAATGGATCGGATCTTGATTCCGATCCGATCCGATTAGACGAGATCTTAATCCTTTTATAGACCCATCAGATCCGATACAGATCCGAGATCTTGAATCCGATTATAATTGGATCGGGTTTGGATCTATAGTGTTCCCAAGCTATTTCTATAATTGTTCCCTCGTCAAGCCTCTCTCTTGTTCAATCTGGAGGATATTCTGAAATTAATTAATGAATTTTAGCCTTTAAACCAAAAATAAATGAAATAATAGAATGACGTATAAGTGTTGTTTTTATTGGTTACATGTGAACAATCTATCTTTTTTAAACAATCATCATGATTCTTTAATCAGTTGCACAAATAACCAGAAAATAAGAGACTCAATTTCTTGAGTGATTAAGGCTAGAATTCTCTCCTAAAGGAAATTTAGTTGTCATACTTGCTCTGGCCTAGCTCAACCCAATTTGAGGAGGTCGGATGGGCAACACCGGACATTGTTGACCGTTTGTGTATTAGAAAAAGTGGGGTCCACCCTTGTTGAATGTGGGACCCACTTATTTTAGGCACAAACGGGCAACAACGCAACGAGCGTGCGTTGTAGCCCATCCGAACTCCAATTTGAAGGGCTCAGGCTAGCTTTTGAGCCAATAACAGGTCTCTCTCCCTGTACAATGACCATTATTGAGAAAGTGAATTTTAATAAAACTGTAGGAGTAATGCTCAGTTCTACTCATATTGTTATGTAGGAAGACACATTTAAAAAAGTAAGAGCAGGTTCCAGTGAGAGTGCTTTCCTACATGACCTACCCAAAATAAAAAAGAATGCTTTCCGGCATGAAGTCAAGCTCTATCCCCCACTCCAAGTAAGTATTGTTATGTCATGCCATCCCCACTTGTTTTGTTAATCATCAGATTTCACTAACTAACATCTGGAAAGGAAAATGTTATTATCTCCCCAAACCCTATCCTTTATTTTTTGCTACTCCCACTTCAACCTCAATGGATGAAACCCTTATTTAAAACCCAAAACCAATCAAACCCATTTCAGACAAAAAGAACACCAAAGTGGGCATTAACACGTGTCATCAAAAGAAGCAAAGAAAAGACTGACCATACTCACATTACTGGTCAGTGTATTAAGCTTCTTCAGATTTTTTAATTTCTTTTTAAATCTTCTTCAAACCATTCAGGAAACTCGGGTTGTCCTGAGTCCATGCAAACAGAGAGAAAATGTGAGAAACTTTTCATACCCTGCCTAAAACTAGATAATGAAAACTCAAAACACGCCTTAAAATCATGCTATTTTTTTCTCATAAATCCGAAAAAAAAATAGTGACTGCCAAATATTCTGAAGTTTTTTGTTATTTATGACCATATATAGTTCATAAGCAATGACCTCAAATAACCACTAAAGCATATAATAAAACCATTTTTATCTGTTGTGATGATTATATCAAGTTTTAATCACAGCATAACCATAACAATAATACTTAACAACCATACTAATGACGATAAAATACGACTAATATTAGTATTTTGAGCTCCTCCCCTTTTCTGGCGAGATTCACTTTATTTCGGCATTTGTCAACTACAATTGTAATTCTCGGTGATATCAAACTGTGGTTCTTAAGCTTAGAATATATTACTGTATTGAAATAACTAGAGTTGGGACCATAGAAAGTGAAAGCTATGGGAAGAATTGAACATGGGGCTGATCTTCTAGTTCTCTGATCTCTTCTTATTCCGTCCACCTTTTTCATGAACGCCCATATGCAGACTCCACATTCTCAAAAAGCCATGTCTAAATGGAACTGGGGCGGTTCCATCCATTAAAATAATGTAAGGTGCAGACCGACCTCGAAAACACTTTTACTAACATTTTCATAATATAAATGTGACTTCATCCTAGCTGATTCTGCATGTCTTCCACAGCTGACTCAGTTAATGTCGTGCGAGTCGTTCTACTGCTCACGACAAACTAAGTCTAAGTTTGTTCTACTCTCTCTTTAATCTAGTTGCTGATATTGAGAAAACCAGTCAAACCCCGAGTTGGGTTCTTTGAATTTTAGTTGTTGCTAGTGAGAAAACCTGTCAAAACCCGAATTGGGTTCTTTGAATTTGAAAGGATAATCTTGACTAGCTAGTGAAAGGACCATCTCTAGGATAGTGAGAACTAGTTCTATAAGTAAGTGAACTCTCTCTGTTCCATTTGATCCTGATCTGAGCTAAGTTGAGCTCTCACCATGGAATTCTATCGCTTGTTCTTACTGGTTTTCTACATTTCCTCCTGTTTTTTCCTTTCCATCCAAGGTAGATTGCATAACCATACAAAACACAAGCACAATCACCCAGTATCCCAAATTTCACAACCCCCATCTCCTCCACCAGAGCCTGCTAACCCGAGTTACAATGGGAATTCCTCTAATGCTACCCAAGTTTTTAATGTACAATCATTTGGTGCTGTCGGGGATGGCATAACTGACGACACACAAGCATTCAAAATGGCGTGGGACACAGCCTGCCAAGTTGAATCAGCAATTCTCTTTGTTCCCGATGGTTACTCGTTCATGATTCAATCTACAATTTTTACAGGCCCTTGTAAAAGTGGCTTCAAATTTCAGGTAATGTGGTAATTCTAACCAAAAGATAGATTTTATTTTAGCTTCTAACCAAAAAGGAGAAAAAGGCTAACGAATTTTGAACTTTTGGTACTTTCTGAACACTGAGAAGGTTGATGGTACTCTTATGCCACCGGATGGACCCGACTCCTGGCCACAAAATAACAGTAGGCGCCAATGGCTCGTCTTCTACAGAATCAATGGAATGTCGCTTCAAGGGGGTGGTCTTATCGACGGAAGAGGAGAGAAGTGGTGGAATCTTCCATGTAAACCTCACAAGGTAAATCCAAATTTATGAGCCAAGGCTACTTTCTTGGGAAATCTCTGTAATTCTGGGGCTTAAGACTCTTGCTAAACACCTACATCCATGAAACAGGGAATAAATGGAACGACACTGCCCGGACCTTGTGACAGCCCTGTTGTAAGTTCCACATGCATCTCAATACCTCTCTTCTAATTCTAAAGCATTCCATTATCTCAAAATATGGTCTAAATCTTCTGATGCAGGCCATAAGGTTCTTCATGAGCTCCAATTTAACTGTACAAGGACTTAAAATCAAGAATAGCCCCCAGTTCCACTTCAGATTTGATAATTGCAGAAATGTCCATATAGATTCGATTTACATAAAATCCCCCACGCAAAGTCCAAACACCGATGGGATTCACATAGAGAATACAAATAGTGTGGAAATATATAATTCAGCCATCTCCAATGGTAAGTTCAAAATATCCCAAATCTTCCCATTAATTTTCTGCATTTACCACCCTCAAAAGCTCATTATGCTCTTTGGTTATTGATTTGTCCTACAGGTGACGACTGTGTATCAATCGGATCTGGTTGTTATGATGTAAACATAAGAAACATCACCTGCGGGCCCAGCCATGGAATCAGGTACTTTCTTTGAGGGTTATAGAAACTCTTCGACCCCTTATCGTCTTAAGACTCACAAGCCTGTGTTTTTCTCTGATCAGCATTGGCAGTCTAGGCAACCACAACTCGCGGGCCTGTGTCTCCAATATCACAGTTAGTGATTCAGTCATTAAATACTCAGATAATGGAGTTAGGATTAAGACATGGCAAGGGGGGTCTGGTGCTGTATCTGGAGTGACCTTCAATAACTTGCTCATGGACACTGTTAGGAACCCAATCATAATTGATCAGTTCTACTGCCAAACCAAAGGGTGCTCAAACCAAACCTCTGCAGTTTTTGTGTCAGACATCTTTTACACAAATATAAAGGGCACCTACGATGAACGGAGCCCACCAATGCATTTCGCCTGCAGCGACTCAGTTCCATGCACCAACCTAAGGCTCTCAAATGTGGAGCTTCTTCCTGCTCAAGGAGAGATTGTGTTGGACCCCTTTTGTTGGAATGCTTATGGAGCTTTGGAGACACTCACTATTCCACCAGTCTCCTGCTTGTTGGAGGGCATACCGGAATCAGTCCCCAAGAACGACATAGACCATTGCTGATTCATTAGATGATGCAAATCAGACTCATTTGTATATTTGCAAGAGAAGCTATAGATGTATCAGATGAGAAGTCTAGTGTGAGAAAATTAAAGAGTGGTTAGTATATATTGCCCACCATACTGTTTTATAGAGTAAACTTAAGACTTGTTCTTTCACTTTATCACCAAGAGAGAAGGAAGACATTGAAAATTGATTTAAAATAGAGAAATAAATATGGGATTTCATATCGATCACTTCTCTGCTACAGAGAAAGAACTTGGATTAGAAACCAAGCAGCTAGCTAAACGAGTTTTGGATTTTTGAAGATTGATTTGTAGTTCTTCGATTCCTCGTGGTCTATCCTTTATAAACCGCTTTGGAAATCCCATATAGATAATGACCTGGTTCAAGTTGATTCTTTTTTTAATCTCTATCCGTGTAATTCCTTGGACACCTGAAGATGTCATTTTCATTTCTTTTCTTTTTTTACATATTTCTGGAAACAATGCCAAATTTTAATCTTTCTAGAGACTTTCAGAATAAGTTTTTGGTGGTTCAAACCAAATGGAATGATGAGGTATAAGTGTTGGGATACGAAACATTCATACCCACAAGGATACAACAAGACTTTTACATACATGCAAACAAGCATGTGTGTTGTATGTATGCGTGCATCCATGTAAGTCTGACCATGTTGGATGTAGTGAGTAAATGGGGTCCAAAGTACCATTTGGGCTGTGGCTACTATCTAGTTCGATCTACTCTCATTTTTGGCCCACGTTAAGTACAAAGTGCAAAGTGCAGTTGGGAAGCAACGCTTGCCCCATCGGTAGTGTGTGCTAGTCACCACTCCATCGATCCGGGTTCCACTCCCGAGAGGGTGTGTGTTGTCATCTCCACCCACACTCATGACTTAAAACAGATACTAACCGGGGTTGCGGCCAAATTACGTATCTCCAACCCCCCCCCCCCCAAAAAAAGTACAAAGTGCAGTTCATTCCTATTTTTGGAGGAATTTAGTTGTTTATCAATGAGTACAGTCATCATACAGTACTAACCATGAGACTTCTGTCGTGAAAGCTTTGCAATTTTAGTTATTCTTCTGTGAACAAAGTAAAGATTTCAATTTTGATGTCAGCTTGTATATAACAGATGTGATAGAAAGATATATATATAGGAAAATAGTTAACGTACACATGGTTCCCATTTTGTAACGGAATGGCCGGTCCTCATTGGTCCACGCCCCAATTTTAAATACTCACCTCCTGTGGTTAAGATCCACTCACCCCTAGGGTTAAGCAATCTCACCATGGTTTTTCGAGGAAAAAAAAACACCAAAAGCATAGGCCCCATTGGGTTGCACTTCCGTTTTTTGTTTTTAAAAACAAAAATTTGAAAACATTTACACAAAACATATTTGGTAAACATGTTTTTGCTTTCTGTTTTAAAAATTAATAAAAAAAATTTTGAAAATTAATTTAACAGAAAATTTTTGTTACCTCTATTTCTAAAAACAAAAAAAAAAAATAATAACATGGACTGTCGCACCATCCACCACCAAAACCACTCACCATTACCACCACCCACAACCACCACCACCCACCATAACAATACTACCACCAGCACCACACGGGCTAAGATATGAAACGGACCCACGATAACAATGATGGGAATAAGGAGAGAATAATTTGTGAGAGTGAGTGAGTGGAAGTAGAGGTTGACGATCCGACAGTGACTTCAAAATGTAATGTTTAAGTGGGAGGACGGCCATCCCTCTCGAGTGACTTTAAAATGGAATGTTTCTCTCACACACATCATCAAAGAGTAAGCTTACGTGCTCTGAAAAGGTGAGGGTCGGTGCACGGGCTAACTTCCAAAAGCGACCCACCAAACTCACCTTTTTACTCTCTCTCTCTCTCTCTCTAATAATTTTTTTTAGTAGAAAAGTTATCATCTAACACACACATGTACATACACCCTAACCGCGCACACACAGCCGGACCTAAGGTAGCCGCTGTGTCTCTCTCATAATTGGAAGCCCAAAATATTCTTCATTGGTTTAATAATTAATAGTCCAACTTAGAGATTTCGAGACTGGAACTTGCTCTTGAATATTTTCTATTTCATCAGGAGAAGTGAAATCTTTTGCTCTTTAAGTAATGCAAAAAAGGCGATATCTGTAACAGTAGATATATCCCCCCCACTTGATTAATTCATCTATGAAATAAAAGTGACTGAAACTTATTTATTACAAAAATATATAGCGGTTTGGAATATACCTTTGTGTGTGTGTGTGTTACATAGGTCTGGCTGTGTGTGTTACATGATAACCTTTCTATCAAAAAAAAGAATATAGCAGATTATTTATTGAATCCCTTAACCTTTATTTTGTGCGCAAACCAGCACTTTGGTGTGTGTGCTAGTGTGTGTGGCGCATTCCCACTGGGTGCTGGCGATCTCCTCGCCAGCATGAACTTGAGAAAATTGTGTCTTACTACTAACAATAGGTAAATGGTATCGCGCAGCAAAAAAAAAAAAGACATACTGTGTCACAGTGTTCAAGTCCAGCATACCCACCAAACAAAAAGTTTCAAAAACATTATTGGAGATAACCAAATTTTTTTTTGGGTAGGTAGAGATAACCAATTTACACATACTGTATACTGAAAATCATTGGTTTGTGAATATCCCCAGACTCTGAAGATCATGGAAAACATCCAATTCTAATATGCAAAGATGTTCAAGCAAATTATCAAAAGCTTCTAAAATTTAGAACGGGTTTGATGGCCCCCTTCCGTGAGACTGTAAAAAGAAAAGGAGGGAAGAGGAATGCTTTTGTTTCTAACTTTTGAAGTAATGGTCTGAGCTCTCACTGCCAAGAAATGGAGGAATGTCGCATGAATATGGGTATTTAAGGCTGTCCAAAGTAATCCAAAAAGAGAAAGAAACGATAAAACCACATATATAATCAAGTGTTGAGTTTCTTCTGAAACAGAGTGGGGGAGAGAGAGAGTGGGGGGAGAAAGAACAAAAGTGAGAATGAGGTGAGAAGAAAAAAAAAAGTGATAAAAACTCTTTTGGTACAAAAGTTCTTGTTAAGAGAGAATATGAAAAAAGGGTCACAGAGATGATTCTAGCAGACTGTGAGAGATAAAGAGCACCAATATAAAAATGTTAAAAAAAATTCAAAATTCAATTAAGTAACAACATGGATCTTTCTGCAAGCCTCCTCGTTGACCTGAAACAGATGTGACTGGACAACATAGGTATTGAGGGTGGGGGCTAACTCGCTTCTTCAGATTGAGACTATAATATCACATGATTCACACTTGTTGCAGTGTGCCATCAATCAAGTCTTTGATCTAAACCTCCCCTCATCAGCAAGAAAAATAATTTTACAGTTGAGAGTCTTGAGAGGTCATCCTCAATCAGTTATATGCCCATACTGTACAAAACATGGTAAACTGACCCATTAATCCTGACAATATGGGCCACTCCATAGATCCAAAAGATAAGGGTTGAAAACTGAAAAACTCATACTTTTACATGGTGAAAAGCATCCAGTCATTCTCATTTCCATGCTTTGCCCCCATCTAAGAGTGGGCTTTACTGATTGAATGACCAGATCATGAAACCGGGTTTGATGGGAAACACTACAATTCTGACAAAACTATTAACCAAAATTGATCTGATAAAATTTGCTGGATTTAGAAAGTTATCGCCTTTGTGATCAACAGCAGCTATTTGTAACTAGTCTCTTTTCTTGTGGTTCTTTGGCACTACACATGCTTGAAAAAAGAAACTTCTGCAAGAATTTATTGTTCGTGATCTCCAAAAACTCTATTTTTATTTCCAAGTTTACAAGAAAACCACAACAATTAGAAAATATAATAATTTTATGTAACTATATTCAAGAATTATCTAAATTAATTAACCCCGATTACTCGCTGAAAATGCATGTAGCTATGTGCTCAAGGAGAAGCCTAATGCATCAAGAAGTTCATTAAATTTTTGAACCTGCTAAACAAGATTGCTTCTAAAATATTGAAGCTTTTTTTATAAGTGATAACGAAGGTGGATGAAAATCAAATGAACAAAAGCGACATAAAAGGCTTTGACAATGTCACCAATCTATTGTAAGAACACAACAAAATGATATTTTCATCAACACTTTTTTTTCTAGGAGATAGGTAGATTCAAATCTTATACACAATTAAATATGAAGGAGAATTAAACATGGGATATATGGCACATTGAATTTGTCGGTGCGAGAATCCATTTTTGTGATTAAAAAAAATGGGTACTTAAATATCAAATGAAAGAGTAGGTGAAGTCAGGAAGAAAAAGAAGAAATAAGACAATAGTACCAAATAAATAAATAAGATATAAGACCAATATCACCCAGATTTGAGCAGGTATAGTAAAGAAGGGAACAAACTGCAGATCTATTCACAAAGTAACATTAAAAATCATTTGAAACTCTGTCAAATTAGTGAACAAAATCTTGGGTTATTTTCCAAGAGGAGGTGCTGTGAAATTACCAATAGTCCCTGCAGGAGCATAAGCCATCCTTAAAATGATGGAATCTATTGGCATCCCTCAATATGATCTCCCGCCCTGTGACCTTTGCTATCAATTTAATTGCAGAATGGCAATCTCCACACACTCGTAGGTTCTTCATGACCCGAATAGGCATCCCTTCTGGCACCTTCAAAAGCCCAAATGCCACAGCCAGCTTCTCACTGTGGTAACCCAAGCTATGCACCTTTTGTTCCTCATCTACATCATGCAGCACAAAGCTACCATCAGGACAATACCCAGCCTCCCTCAGCAACCCACCCAACCTCTCCAACATCCCCACAATCATCACATATTCGGGGTGGCCCACGCCATCTCCCCCAGTAAACATATGCACCCTCTTTTCGACCTCAATCCAGCTACAACCAGGTGACTTGCTCACATTCCTCACCCTCATGACTTTCCTCAGCTCTGCAACATCTTCCCATCTACCCTTCGATGCATAAATATTTGATAGCAATATATAAGGCCCAGCATTCTTGGGCTCAAGCAGCAGAAGTTTCTTTGCTGCAACCTCGGCCAAATCTAAATTCATGTGGGTCCTACAAGCGCCTAATAAAGCACCCCAAACAACAGCATCAGCTTCTATCGGCATATTTTCAATCAAATTCATTGCCTTGTGTACATGGCCTGCTCGACCGAGCAGATCAACCATGCAAGCATAATGCTCGGCTGTTGGGTCCACTGAATAATCTAATCTCATTAACTCGAAAATTTCCAGCCCTTCCTTAACCCTCCCTGTGTAGCTACAGGCAGATAGAACTCCAACAAAGGTAACATCATCCGGTGCCATGCCTAAGGAACACATTTCACGGAAAACTTGTAAAGCTTCCTCTCCTAAGCCGTGCTGGGCGTAACCTGTGATCATAGAATTCCACATTACAACATCCTTTGGAGCAAACCTGTCGAACACCCTCTTTGCTTTAACAAGATCACCACACTTAACATATACTGTGATCAAAGCCGATGCAACAAACACATCCGAATCGAAATGTGATTTCACTGACTTCGCGTGAATCTGTCTACCATGATCGAGAATGGCCAGGCTGGCACAGACAGTAAGAACACTCATCAAAGAAGGGTAATTAGGCCGAACTCCCGTTCTTTGCATTAAAGTAAACATATCAAGTGCTTCCAATTCGAACCCATTCCGCTCATACCCCTTAATCATTGCACTCCACGTACCGTCATCCTTTTCCCTCATTCGGTCAAACACCTGCCTTGCTTCAGCTACCTTCCTGTTCTGGCCAAACCCGAGGATCATTGCATTACATGAAATAACGGACTTTTCAGGCATTCTCTTAAATAGCTCCGATGCTTCTTCAATCCGACCACATTGTGTGTAACCTGTAAGCATTGCAGTCCAAGACACCTCATTCTTTTCTGGCATCACCTCGAAAAGTTTCCGAGCAACATCTACCTTTAGATTTTGTGTGTAACCTGAAATCATAGTTGTCCAAGAGATTATGTTCCGACGTGGCATCTCATCAAAGAGATCACGAGCTTCAGCCATACGCCCTTCCTGGCAATAGCCCGATATCATGTTAGTCCTTGCCACTACATCCTTCTCCGGCATACTATCAAAAAGCCTGCGAGCTTCATCAATCCGACTGTCTTGAATTAGGCCACCTAACATCACAGTCCACGAGACAACATTCTTCTCAGGCATTTGCCAAAATAGTGATTCAGCCTCTGAAATTATGCCCTCTTGCACATAACCCCTAACCATGGCGGTCCACGAAACAACGTTCCGTTCAGGCATTATATCAAAGAATCCACGTGCTTCTCTAATCATTCTGTTTTTGACGTACCCAGAAATCATTCCATTCCAAGAAGCTATGTTTCTCTCGGGCATACTGTCAAATAGATGCTGGGCATCATGAGGTCGATTGTTTTGGAAATACCCAGCAATTATTGAGTTCCAAGAAATTATGCTTTTATTGGCCATTTCTTCAAATACCCTTCGAGCAGTTTCAATTTGGCCAAGCCGGGCATAACGGAAAATCTGAGAATTTGCAGAAAGAACAGCGCCTGTGCAATATGTTCGGCAAGGGATCAACAAGAACAGCATTCCAGATGGAAAATCAGTGGGATCCTCAATCGGTATGGGTAAATTACTAGCTTTTCAGGTACCCCTCGCTTGTTATGAGTTTCAGAGGTTTACGGATTTAAGAGAATTTGAAACCAAAGCTACCCGCGTCCCGCAACGTCTCTCTTTGGGGATAGGTGTTGGTTTTGCTGTTTTGTTTGTATGCTCCCGAGTTAACCACAGTTAAAAGGAAACCAAAATCTTAGTTTTAATTTAGTTAACTTAATCAGGGTTAAAGGGGGTGTTAAAAGAGACACGAGGAAATGGGGTAAGATTTGAAACGGACCCATGGGTCCGCTAAGCAGTGCCGTTGCTCTTTTTTTTAAACCAATAATCATGCCAATATATTAAGAGCAGTGATTAGCGGACCCGTGTCCGCTGCTTATCCTAAACCGTGTCCTCGTGAGTTGTGTCCCTTTTAACACTCCTTTCCTGATTAAGTTTAACTAAATTAAAGTTAAGATTTTGGTTTTTTTTTTCTTAAATACCAAGCTTGGATCGCTAAACCTTAGGTTGAGTGAATCTTAACCACAATTGATGAGTGTTTAAAAGTGAGGTGTGGACCAACGAGGACCAATCATTTTGTCATTAATTTAAGAACTAATGTTAAAAATATTAGCTTTAAAGGTTAGTAAATTATAACCCCCATTAAAGAGAGTTCAAAATGGGCACGTGTTAGCTTGTGGGTGCAACTAAAAGTTGAAACCTCTTGAGTTCAATCGTGATTGGATATGATCTCCATTCCTCCTCATAGTATTGTCAACATTTTCACCATTTGTGATGAGCAGATCAAATTTTTTATTTTCTTTACTTGTTTTCTTTTTATATCCTTTAATTTTCCAAAAATAAAATGAAAATTAAACACTCTACACGTTAGCCATAGACTTCAACAAACTCACCTATTCGAATCTCTCATTCATGTAGGACTTGAGTTCTAGTCGAGGGGCGTGGCGTTGAGACCCACCATTAGTTGTAACTTAACTCACTAATTGACTAATTGGCTAACCGTATAACGAAGTCAGAAAAAAAAAATTATCATTTCCTAAGACTAGAGAACTAGTTAGCCTTTTCAGTAATCGTTTTCACTTTTATTACTGAATATCACTGATAAATATGAGAGTATTTTACTATTTTTATAGGAACGATTCATTAATTAATATATAGGAGAGACGATAATTATAAGAAAAGTCAAAAATTAATGACCAGTCTCCTGTAAAAAGATTAAATTACTATCAACTTTAGTAAATTTAAGATTTGAGTTGTAATTATTGAGATATTAGTTGCAGTTTTGCAAACGCTTTTTTCAGATGGTCACCTGACTTTATAGTAATTTAGGAGCTCGCTCAAACGCCATGAAGCAGAGCTCATATGGATAACACTAATGGGTCTTCTCTTGGATTTTTTTCATTCCGCTGACAGGGTGAGACTTGAAACTGAAACGAACCATTCTAATAGCCTGGTCCAGACAAATACCCAGTCTATCAGATGATTGAGAAAATACAGTAGGTCCGTCGGCTCACAGAAACCTCATAGTTTTGTGCATAATAATCTACAATTATCATTGTTTTACAGATTTCTTCATGCCTTTGTGTATCCAAAAAGAAGCAGTGGTCAATTTTATAGCTTTCAATCTCGTAGACAGTCCATGTTCATGAATGATTTAACTACGACAAAAGAAATCAAACTTCAATTTTGGTGTAGAATAAGATGTAGAAAGTATCTTCCTCGCAATCACGACATTGGCAGCTTCAGTGTAATGGATTCCATCCCAACTTAAATAGCGGGATCCCTCATTGCAGACACCATAGCCGGTCTCACCACATGTCACCTTAATGTTGTAGTTGTATGGCGGGCCACCATAGCCACAACATGCCATTAACGGATTTTTCAAACCTGCAATGCAAAATGATTGATCAAAGCAATGGATATAATTTTTCTTAGGGGTTCATTCTTTTGCTGACAGTATTTTCTTTTGAAAATTAGATGTATGGTTAGATTGCAATTCCCATAAGACTTCAAATGCAACGAAATGAATAATTTCAAATCTCATAAAAATGATGACTTGAAATCTCATTATGACAAGAATTAATTTTGTTAGAAACTTTGACAA
Organism: Tetracentron sinense; assembly: GCA_015143295.1. Classification (NCBI taxonomy): domain Eukaryota; kingdom Viridiplantae; phylum Streptophyta; class Magnoliopsida; order Trochodendrales; family Trochodendraceae; genus Tetracentron; species Tetracentron sinense. The sequence continues at coordinate 39,528,528 of CM026566.1, read as the reverse complement.
AGTGACTCAAAGTTCCTAACAACTAGCATGACAAAGTGCAAAGTGCCAAATTTCATTTCTCAGCAAAAGAGCAGACCCCTAATGGTGTTTCTAATTTTTCCATTCACATTGCATGACAAAGAAAGAAACACAAAAAACCGAAAATTTTGAGACTTACCGTATTTGGTAGAGTTGGCAATTAGATCATACTTGATTGCATATATATCTACATAAACTATAGTAGCATTTTTCAATTCGGATCTCAGTTCTTGGCATAGAACACGCAGTCCTGCATTTAATGCTTTTGAAGCGGCATTGTAGGACCAAAGACACCCGGACGGATCAAAATCATTATTACTTTTGCTAACCAACCAAAGTTTTTGAGGTAGACATCCCAAGGGTCCAGTGTTGTGGATCCAAAAGTTTTTGCCTCCTTCTTCATATATAGCCTACATATACAAGAAAAAGACTAAGGGACACAGCTTTCAGTGAGGTAAAGATTGATGATTTGGTGGGCCACATATATGATATAGCTTATTGGGCGGCATCTAGATGCAACCAGTTGGAATATATAGTTTTTGGGTGTTGCTAACATTCACTCAGTTGGTGAATTAGTTAACCTTCACGAAGACATTTCTACCCCCGTATGAATTACCAAACGCATTAAAGTTAAGTGTAGTTTGGTCTTTTCATAAGGACCAGTCATTAAATGCAGTTTGACATTTCTTATAATTTTTGTCTCCCTATTTAATGAACTGTATCCTGTGAAAATATTAAAATATCCTTATATGTAATAGAATAGTATTCAATACATGGGGGTAAAAAAAGACTAGAGAAAGTTAAGAAGTTCACTCGTCTTAGTGAATACTAGAATAGCATTCCCCGTATTTTTTCTTGTATATAGTATAAAATGAGGAGAGAAAAATTAATGCATGACTACCATAATTTTCATACAACTTACTGAAGTAATTACAAGAGAATCATTAAACTCACCTTAACAGTATACTTGATTTCTGCCAGGATGGATGGAATTCTTTTAAGGACTTGCGCATAAGATAGGTTTTTAGAGAAGGAATCGGAGAGGTCATTTTGCCCGATGTCGAGCATGTAAAGTGCATTACGGAACCCGTCAGCATCGAACAAATGTCTCGTGCCTGGACACAAGTTTAGTAGTACACTCAGTTTCCAAAAATGAAAAATCATGATCAAGCCCAAGCCCAAGCATATATTTTCAGCATTGCAACGAACCGAGTGCATCGATTGCCGGAATATAGGGTGATATTAAGTAGATTACCTTTTGTGGTAGTACTAATATCAAGTGAGTGAGCCTTGAAATGGAGGAATTGCATAAGCTGGATATTCAAAGAGAAGGGAACATATTTAGGTAGTGTGGATGAACCCACTACAGCGAAATTTGCTCCATTTGTGAAATTCGACCCCAAGGAGTCCAGATATGGACTTAAAAAACTAGTACCCAAACTTTGGCCTGCCAAAATCAATAAATCTTTGGTTAGAAATGTAATTTAGGCAGAGGTTGGTACATAACAATTCCCAAGCTTAGCCCAACAATACTTGGGAGGGACGCTATTGATCACCCAGGTCTAGGGGTGGTTCACGAACCATGTTGCTTGTGAATAGCTCAAGCTCGGCTCGTGTAGCTTGAGCTCGGCTCATGAACAACGAGCTCGAGCTTGTTTATTTAATAAACAAGCCACCCCGAACTAGATTTTCAAGCTCATTGAATTAACGTGTCAATCTTGAGCACACAGGTATTCGGCTCATTAAAAGCTCGGCTCAATTATATATATATATATATACTTCATTTAAATAGTAAAACTAAGCACATTTACTATATATTAGTGAAGATTAATAGTATAGAATCTATTTTACATTATAAGAATACCCTTTATACAATTATGAACTTATACTAAAATTTTAGTAAACACTGATAATAAAGTTGAATTTTCACCTAATAATATATCCAATGAACCAAGCTGCTCGTGAACTACTCGAATTCGTTTACTAAAGCTCGAGCTTATTTATTTAATAAACACGCCGAGCTTAAGCTTGATTTTCAAGCTCATTTAATTAACAAACAAACTTGAACATACCAGTACTCGGCCCTGCTCAATAACACCCCTACTGCCAGGGGCAGGTCCAGGTGGGAGAAAGGGTTAACCCATCTGAACCTGATCAGTGTATTTGTTTGTCGAGTCCCTGATCTGGTTCCTCGTGCCTGCGGTACTTGTGTTGTGTCCATTTTATTCTGCTACCATGTTCAGTGACAAAGCTTTATGGTCACGAGGAAGAGATATGGGTGCCTGAACCGTACACGTGACATTCATTTAACGAATCTAAGTAGGTCTCTCTGAAATGGTTGGTCCCACCTGCACATCCAAATTATATGCAACGAGTCTGGATCCTCTCTCGCAGAAGCAGAGAGATCGTCTCTGCCCTTCACCATAATTTTTAAATCTTTTGATTCTAAACCTATGGTTAAAGCTTCTTAACCACAGTTCAGAAAACAGTGTTTAGTTTTGCAAAAAAATAAAGAAACAGAGCCAGAGAGTATTCTATATGATATGCAACAATAAGCATGGTTTGATCTCGAAAATCAAGCTTATATTTTCATAAATCCTTCTATAATACCGCATAATGGAACTACCAAATGACCAAATCAACCGGACCATGCGAAATCCCACACAAGAACAAAAGATCATGTGTAGAAACATTACACGGATAATTCGATCACTGTCGGGATCTGTCCTTGCGTGCACCAATCAAACATTGGATAAAGCTACTAAATTTCCATATGCAGACGATAAACACTATACTAACTAAATATTAATCAGATAAATTCAATGTTGTATTAATAGTTTTTTGTTTTTTTTTTTTAATTAAGAACAAAAGAAATAAAAGTGACTTACAAAGGAAATCAATAACTAGGCGTCCATCGGATAACCGACCGGTGGATGTACCGAAGAAAGAACGGCCGTTGGGTAGGTTGACGGGGAAACCGAGTCCGGCAACGAGTCCGCCGGTGTCGGAGTTGGAATCGCCGAAGTTGAAAATAAGAGGGTTGTGGTTGCATTGAGAACGAGAAGGGAGAGGGAGATAGATAAAAAGAGAGAGAATTAAAGAAAATAAAAGAGAAGGATAAGCTCCACCATTCTCACCCATTCTCTTCTGCCTTTACTCTTTCAGTCTCTCCTTTTTTTCCCGATTTTCTCCATCAGGCAGGCTGAGGCAGCCCCCTTTAAAATCTAGAATCCACCTTCCACTTTTAGTAGACCCAAAGGACACTCTACTGTCACTACTGTGATGGATTGTACCCCACTATCTCCGATGGCAATCTCTGGCAATAAGATATGGATTTTGGTGCCGACACTAGACACAAAATCCTTGTCTTTGTTTTCTTGCCGCCCTCCCTAAAAGGGGAGAGTGTAATAGAGGCGAGTGGGAGGGGGGGCTAGCACTCCCCTTAATATATATATATATCACGTGTGGTGAAGAATGGTGATACAGTACTGTCCCACGTTGGATGGGCCATGGTCCTAATATTACATATATGGACCATTTCTTCCTGTCCCTAACCCGGTCAGTTTACCCATCCACTTTTTCACTGGGTTTCCCGTTTGGGTCATTGGTATGTTCGGCGGGTCAGAGTTCAACCCGATCCAACCCAAGTTGTATTTCAATGTAAGCTGTAATTATAATTTGATAAAATCCCGAGTTCCCATTTCAAATGAAATCTTGATGCTACAGTGGATTGGCCGCTGACCAATAGCACCCTCCATAACGCACACCATTGTCAATTTGGGTTTTGTTTTTTGGTTATCATATAACACACACACACAGCCAGACCTAAGGTAGATGTAGGTTCAATACCTGAATAACATAGGCAATACCCCTTTTCTTTTCAGGTCAGTTTGCCCCTCACAATTCCATAGAACAGCATGCAATATTTGGTCTGATTATTAACATGTTCTTCCCAGATTATGGCGTAACATGCAGAGCCATGATAAACAAATACAAAGATCAACAAGTCCCGCATATTTTTCGATGCCATTATTAAATACCATGAAATTCTTCATAGGATTGCAGCAAAGACAAATAAAAGTTTTTAACATTTGAGAATTGTAAGTTGTAACTGATGAAGCAAATTCTGTATTTTGAATATTGAAAAAAAAAATTAAAAATCACCCTTACAACCTGTAATTGGCCAGAGAATTTCCACACCAACACAAAGAACCCCCAACAAAACCTAAGCCAACACTCCGAGTATAGGCCAAACCAATAAGAAGAAACTGAACAAAATAGCACAAAAACCCTTCCATCCACAATGGATAAGAGAAGAAAAATACCAAATGAAGATAAAACTAAAAGGGGATTCAACTTACCTATGACAATAACCAGGCGACAGAAAATAGCACAGTTGGATTACAAGATGGAAAGACTCCATTTCAAAGCCCACACCAACTCCACAAGCTAGTAGTTCATGGTTCGGGCAAATTAAACCAATTAACTGCCTATAATCATGCAATACTTACGCTTCACTTGAGTTGGGTGCCACCTATGGCAAAATGCCAGCTTCATCAAGCTTTAGTAATTTAGGTTCAAGTGGAATAGTCCCCACTCTTACAATACCAGGGGAAGATTCAGCAAACTCCTTAACTTTGACAGGCATTGAACCCATAGTGACAGCATCAACTGGTTTAGCACCCACTACTGTCACAGCGGCTGTTGCAAAAGGTTTAGCTTTGGTTTGCTTTGGATTGATAGTAAGTGAACCAATCTTCAAGACAGAGGTGACATCATTTCCATCTCCTAACAAATTGTGCTTAGCATTTTCCTTCATACTATCTGATGAATTGTTGGCACTGGGATAAGAGGGAACCAGCTCGTCAGTGGAGGGCATCACTGTCTTCCCCAAGCTGTTAGGATCATTATGCTTGGCAAATTTCTCATCTGCCTTTAGAGGCAGGTCAAACATGCCATTCGGGTTGCTGGGAGGAACAAATGTGGGTATAAATAATGAGCTATCATAGCTTTTACTAGGTAGCCTGGCTTTCTCTTCCTGCATAATATTCTGACGGTCTTCATAGTACATAAAGTCGTCAAGTATAGATGTCTTTGCTGTGTAATTCTTAAAGATGTTAAGCATCTCCACACCTTGCTTATATCTTATCTGCACATATTCAAGGAATATTAACTATATAACTTTGGGGGAACATATTAGCATGGTCGGAGTTTTATAAATCTAAAAGAACACAAATGATGCATATGTAACTGCCAAAACTCCAAGTTCACTCGAGTTGGGATAAACCCCCACCAGACTATACTTGCAAGGTCACATATTCAAAGCAAGAGTAGCTGAGGGTGCGTTCATTTGGCGAGAAAGTGAGGGAAAGTAAAAGAAAAGTGAGTTTTCTTGCACTTTCCTTGTGTTTGGTTTGCAAGAAACACTTTCATTTTCTTGCACTTTCTCAAAAATGACAAACTTTCTCCCAAAAACTCCATCCATCTTTTGATGGCTGTTTTGAAAGAAAATTTCAGTTTCTTTTCTTTTCCTTTCTTTTCTTTTCTTTCACCCATTTTATCGCCAAACGAACACACATGTAATGATTTAGATATAGAGCATAGAACATGAGCAATTACTTTAAATGAATACCAGTCCCCATGTCTAGGTGAAAATGTGAAAATAATTGTGTGCAGTATTATAAACTGCTTGTATATTCTTAGCTTTCCATGTACTCCTTCAAATAATATCTAATGCGGATTAAGGTTCTCTCAAGTTGGATTTCTGGGGTCATCTTAATTCTTACATGCATGCATGCATGTATTCCCTATCAGAAGAAAGCAAGTCCATCAGACCAAACAAGACATTTAGAGGGGTTTTTTTTCCTTGGGTTGAACATTTCAAGGATTGAACCCATAGATTGCATCATGTTCTATGCAGCAACCATAAGATTAAAGCCTTATCAGTTATACCAGGCTTACCTATCCAACAAAAAAGTAAGGACATCAAAAGATTTGGAGCAAAGAGAAAAGCTCAAATTACCTCTTGTGTGTCTCTGCTATTAGTCACTGGCTTATTCTCATTGTTCTCTAATATGATGTGCCGAAAATTAGTATTTGGTACATCTTTTATTATGTGCCACTTGACAGGGAAGCTACCACTCCATTTATCTTGCTGCCAGAAGTTCATGTCCATATGGAAGTCAACAGGGCCAATCATCTCTGACACACCACAGAACTGCCCACTTGTATTGACCTGCATGAAAAGAATCTTCCAATCAAGCCTAACACAAAATGAAGAAAGCAACTAGTGCATAAACACACAACATGAAGAAGCAGAACTCAAAAAGATGTTAAGGTGTAGTTTTTGGCAAACTTTAAGTCGCCCACCCCAATTCTATATCTTTTTTCTGCACCATGCAAGGTCTCAGCTAAAAATAAACTCTGGAAAATTATTATCCAACCAGGTGCACAGGATACTCACAGAGAAGAACAGGAAGACGGGACAAAGTCTTAGTTTCCCTCCAGCAATTCTCTGTGCATCTTCATAAGCACCATCCAGTCTCTTGTTTCCATTGGGAGTACTTGACCACACATTATATTTAATGCTCTTATGCACATCATCCTCACTGTAAGACTTGATTACAAAGAACTTGGCATTCGCATAGTCAACAGGAAAATCTTCCTTGTTATACTGATTGGCATAGATAATGATGCTACCTTTTGCATTACTAGCTCCAGCCATTGTCTTGTAGGATTTGACAGAAATGGATGGCACAGATTGACTTTTTGATCTGTTTGATCTAGGCCCTCGATTCTGTTCACCCAACACATCAGGGCCTCCATTTCCAGTGTTCAAAACTCCATTGTAGTTAAATCTCGGCCGAAGCTTATCCACTGCGGCCCATCCACGTGAATTCGATCCAAAGTCAGACAAACCATTAGTTACAGGGAGAGCAACTTTTAACGGGTTACGGGTAGACGAAACCCTTCCAATTGAGAATTGATCTGTGTATTGAATTGAGCCAGAAGCACCTCTACCCTGTTAAGTGTTAACAAATAATTAAAGAATAAAGTGAGTACCGACTTCTGGCATTGTCTTCAGCAAGAATTGACCAACACTAACACAAAAGATTTGGTGGCAAAATTAAGGTAAATTCTCACAACTTCCCCTTCTTTAGAGAATAATAATGTCAAATCAAACACGACATGTGTCCCTTTAATTGTGGTTAAGATGTTTAATTCTTAGGGCAAATATTTTTTTGAAATTTTTATTTTAAAAAACTAAGGTTAGAAATATTGACCGTAAGGGTTAAAGAATCTTCACTATAGTTAAAAGGACATATGCTGCATTGCGCATCGTTGTGGGCACAATTGGCTGTGATCATAACTCAAGAAATATTACTCTCCTTGAGATTGGAGGACAGTAACAGAATCCAACAGATTTTGAGACATAGAATCATCTAGCTGGGTCAATTATGCTCTAGAATATTTCATAGGAGGGGCCATACAAATGGTGGATCTAGATGCCCTGTCCCAATTTGTATAGCATAGACAGAGATGTATACGATAAGCCTAAATGTAACATTTAAAGAATATCTCAAAATTTTCTGCATCTGAAAAAAAATTTAAAAAACCTCAAGACCATAATGCCATCAACTCATCCATTAAAGATTAAAAGATGGACAATTGACACCATTGCAATATATTTAAAAGGATATTTACTCAATTAATGAAATCCGGCAAATTTCCTTTTTATTTTCCTTCTTTACCCAGGAAAAGAGAGAGAACACTAATAACTTGTTTATGATTTTAATACAACTACATACCTGGGTAACACTCGATGAAGATGAATGAGGAACACTACCGGAAGTAACTCTTCCGTGGATAGCAGGCTCCTTAATTAGTGCTGCACTAGCTTTTGAACCTTCTGATATTTTAGCCGAGTAATGGATATGGTTCGAAGCAGAATCCATAGGCTTGGCTCTCATATTCCCCATGGCAGACCTTGGAGGCACCATAATTGTGCCCGCAGATGATGATGAGGGGGGGTATTTTAAACCTGGGCCATCAGGTCTATTAGCATATGGTGCACTAGCATTTAACAACATGGGGTCTAATGAACTATTTGGGATGATATCTGGTCTTGATTGAACAACAATCGGGAAATAAGAAGGTGAGGAGACAGGGTTCTGATAAGTTGGGCCACTGTAATACTGTTGTGTCCCTACAAACGGGCCATCAACTCCCATGATAGCACCAGGTATGTAAGGATTATAAGGGTTGTATGGAGAATGTGCATATCCATAGCTAGGTGTGTAATATACATAAGGCAAACTTTCAGTTTGCAAACCCTGCAACACAAGTGGAGAATTAAAAACACCGGAAAGGATCAATATTGAAGAATCAACAGCTCTCACGTTCAAGAAACGTGGAAACTCAAACTTACTGCATACTGGAGATCTGGACCATCTAAACCAAAAAATCTATGGTGGTCATCCCATTCAGCAGGCAATTCGAATCCTGATCACATACAATCAACATAATGCAGGAGTGAGGCACCATGAAGAGTCACTTATCAATTAAAGAGACAAACTATAAATTTACCTGTGCCGTAGTACCCATAGTTGGTGGAAGTAGGATAATAAAGTCCCTGATCAACAACGAACTCAGGGGCTCCTTCGTAATCCATAACTTCAATTTGTTCAAGAGGTGGATTTGTTAAATATGGGTTTGGCTCAGTATCTTGAATCTAAAAGCCAAGACATGGAAATAAGGTTCAAAACCCTACTATTAATAATCCCTAACTTAAGAATTAACTCATGTAAAATTGAAATTGATTCAGGGTTCAAGCAAAATCCTAATTGAAAAAATAAAAAGTATGAAATTGAGCAACAACTAATGAATACCAGATAAGTTTCTGAATTTCCATGTTCAGAAATATTATACATTTCCATATCGGGACTACCACCCCTGTAAAAGAAGACAGGACATGTAAGTATACACTTTATTTTTGTAAGAATTAATAACGATATGTAGATTGATCAACTTAAAAATACTAACACAGGTTATGATTCTATTCTTTCTTAAACTTCACCAAAACAAACCAACTCCAAATATAACCTCACTTTCAAAGAAAATCTCTAACCAAACTAAAGGTAGTTCTGCAAAATTTAAGTTCAAAGGAAATTTCAATCAGATTCTTTTCATTACAGCAATCCCTATAAAATAAAATTAATTAATTAAAAAAAAACTATGTAACACTAAATCTAAACATACACAAACTCAACCTAAATGACCCCAGTACAGAATTTCTTCAAACAAAACTGAAAACTTATAGGGTGTTGAGAAACTATTGTCACACGCAAAAAAAAAAAATTCACACGCAATGAGAATTCAAACAGACATGTCTATTAAAGAATCTTTTGTCCCCAAAATTATCATCTAATAAGTAATAACAGGCCAAAACAAAAACAAGCACCTATTTTTTTCCAACTGAAACTTAGATATGCATACTTTAGGCTTAAAATTAAGTAAAAATCACAGCCCACATACCAAACCCAAAACGAAATAATATATCCAACTCTCAATTTATCCTTCACGACTACGCAACTTAAAATCGATATCTGACATGGTAGAACAAAGATGAAATTCTGCCCAAAATGCTGGAACAAGAAATCCCAACAACTCATCAAGATTAAGTAATTATATGGGAAAAAGAAGGTCATTTGAAAAGTATCTTCAGTTCAAATTTTTCGACAGTAACCCGCCCTAAACAAGCTACACCCCATTTTTCTCTCAACTGCAGGTTACAAAGAATAACTCAAAGCTTAAAATCAGGTTATTCTAAATTCTAATCCAATAAAACAGAAATTCAACTCTCAGATTTCTTCTAAAACTCCCAAATTCTTACATAAAAACAGCAAATAGTAAAAGATATTATTAAAATTCAAAGGATATAAGACTCTTTTCAGAAGATGAACATTAAGACTATTAACTGAATATCAGATTTCAAACTAGAAAATGTTAAGAAGAAAACAAAAAAAATTAAGAAGAATACCAGAAGAAAGCCTAATTTAAGGCTTGCATGAACTGTAGAGTTCTTCATGAAAAAAATGGAGAACTTTTCAATAGAAGAGGCGGTTTTCTGCACCATTTTTAAAGCAGAAACCCTAGCCCTCGGGAACAAAATTTGGACGCTTGAAAACGGTAGAATTTGAGAGACAGAAAACCAAATTCCCAATGCGAAGCGTTTTTCGACCCTCCATACCAAAATCACCCTTCGTGAGTTTAAAAACATCAAAAATGCCCCCCCATAGACGTTTTCTTTTCAATAATCGGCTCGTTAAAAGCTCGAATTCGTTCTAATAAACTTAATTTTCAAGCTCATTTAGTTAACCAGTCAAGTGTTTTTGGAAAAAAAAAATTATATATATAATTAACCCACTAAAATATATAAATATACTTACTTGATTTAAATTCTAAAAGTAAGTATATTTATAATTTTATAGTAAAGATTAATAATATACGATGTCTTTCACATAATAAGAATGTTATTTATACAATTATAAAATTTTTCTAAAAATTTTAAATAACATTGTAACTTTTTTACTTATACAAGGATAATAAAATAAAATTTAAACCTAATAAATAGTTAAATATTATTCAAGCTCACGTGTTAAAGCTCAAACTTGATTTTCGAGCTCGTTTCCTTAATAAACAAGCTTGAGCATCTCACTACTCACTCAACTCGGGCTCGGCTCGATAACACCCCTATCTAGACACCTACAACTGTGTACAATTACCCAAAAAAACTATAATTGTGTACCTAAAATTATTGAAACACCTTCACTGGCACCCAACTTATCACCTTCAACCAGGGGTGGAGCCACATGGGGCCATAGAGGCTTAAGCCCGCCCTAAACAAAAAAAAAATCAATAGTATTAATAGGGCGTAGCCTAAGATCGCAAGGTAGGAGCCGGGGGTGGGGACTAATATTCTCTAGCCCCCTCCGCTCAATCTTTTGAGAAAACAATTATTCTTTAGAAACGGACACAATCAGACACAAGATTGCCCACGAACTTGACCTTGAAAAAAATTGGGGATTATGTCCCCGAACCCCCCACACCCCATTGTTAGCCCCCTACAAACAATTCCTAACTCCACCGTCGCCCATAACCTGGCTGTCAATCTAGCCCTCGACGAGGAGCCCAGTCTAAGCCTTCGAAGCCCACAAAATAAAAGACTTTTTTTCTCTTAGTGCTCTAGAGTCAAGTCGGGCCTCACTTATGAAAGGTCCTTTAACATGAGGGTCAAGCTTGGTAAGTACCCAGCTCAACCCATCCTAGCCCTCTACTCTATATGTTATAACATAAATAATATAATAACTTAAAAAGCTAAAATTCATTGTGTGTCTGTGCAACAAACTAACATTGTTGTATGATCTCTTTCTTTTTGGTTAAAAACACACATACCAGGCCACAAGGCTATTACACCCATCCTATTTTAATATAGTAACTTGTAAGTTGTAATGTTTTCATTTTTTTTTTTAAATCTAATATAAGCTACTAAACTTATTGTGTATATGTATAACAAACTCATAGTATAGTCTCTTTTCATAATCTTTTAATGTTATAACTTTTTTTCTTATCTTTACTATTATAATGGGAGAGGCTGGCATAGATGATTTTTTTGAAATTCCCATACTACCCTTATATAAAAACAAAATTTTGATTTAATGTTTTGCTTTAAAACCCAAACTACCCCTTGCCTTTGATTTTATTTCCAAACTACCCATTGCTCATCTATCTATTTAGAATCACAGCCAATCGTGATTGAACTCGGGGAGGGTTCAATCGCACCCGCGGGTTAACACGTGTCCCTTTTAACTCCTATTAACTGTGGGTAACTCCTTTCCCTCGCTCTCACATGCATCGCACGTGCCACCTGCTAGTATATATAAATATAATAGTACTAATACTAACAATTTAATGGTAAAAATGACAGAGGTGATAATTTCACAAATGTAGAAAAAATCGCTAAAACATTATTTATTTATCTTTTTGTTCTTTCCGCCCTAGCCCCGCTCGACCCTAGCCCTTGAGGGTAAGGCTTGGCCTAGCTAGGGCCTCACCCGATGAAGGGTCGGGCATAGTAATACCTAGTCCCGGTCCTTTACAGCCCTACCTACAACCTCTAGTGAGAGCGAGGGAGTACACGGACGTGCAAACCTTCACTTCACTACAAGATGACGAAAGACTCGGAGTTCACCCACAATAAATAAACCATTTTACCCTATGAATATTTATGAAAAGACACCGGTGCCTGTTTGATGCAGAGGATGGAGAGGCATATAGTCTACCGCCTACTCAATGGTCCCATCAAGAGGGCCTTGGCTTGTCTCTGGCGAAGCCAGAAAGGGTTTGTCTCGGGTTCCATAGAATAGAGGACAAGTGGGGGAGAAGTCAAAATCATGGGGCCCATGATTTTGACTTCTCCACACATAACTAGACATGTGGCACTAAGGGTGTGAGAATAAGGGGGAGAAGTCAAAAATCATGGGAAGAAACTAAATGACTTCTTCCCATTTTATACCAGCTGTCGCACAATGTATGGAACCCGAGAACAATGTATGGAACCCGAGAACGCTTTCTGTCTTTGCCAGAGACAATCCCAGGCCCATCAAGAGGGTTCTTGATTTGATAATCACTTATATGGTTCCCGATCTCTCGTTGTCCCTTGGATTGGCCAGGACAAAAAATTTACACTATTCAGTTAATCGATCATAAACCTTCCAATTTAAGGATATTCAAATTTGTGTGAACTTTTGGTTTTGTAAGAGTAAGGAATCACTGACATAGACATTTTGTATCATCTAGGAATATCGTCTTGATCGAAGTTGAACAAAGTAAGTTTTGAGGCAGATATCAAAGCCTTTTTAAGTAGAAATTTAAGCCAACTTCTACATGATATGATGGAAAGAAAAAGATTGAATGCTAAAGATGTACCTTTCAGACATCAGAGAGGTCCTGTCCCTGAAAAGTTGCTTTCAGACATTTAGAGGAGTCCTGCAATTAGACAGGCAGAAGGAAGGATACGGAGATTTTTAAACTTAGGTCTAGAAGACTAAAATTATCATTTAATAGTGAAGTTGGAGGAGGAAACTATAAATAGATAGACATCAATAACTTAAATAAAACCTTGCTCTATTTTTGGCATTTTGTTAATCATTTGACCACATACATCATAAGGTAAAAATGAAATTATTAATCCCATAATTTTTTCAAAAAATTAGATGAATACGTTTTCTTAGATTGATTCATAAGCGATATCCTCATAATTTTTTTTTCTTCTTTTTTTAAGTCGTAAGAAAGGCGGATTACATAATGTAGTTACCCTCTCTTTGCCTAAGACCTCTCCGTAACGAGGGACACACCTTTGCTAAACAAGAACTTTCATGGGTAGTGATTAATAAAGGAACATCTTCAATCTCTATGTATCATTTATAACACCAATGCCTCTTCATTAATGAGGAGAGATTTTACCAAAAGGTAATGGAGAGTAAAATTGAGATAATAATCAAACTTTAGAAATGAAGTTGAGGAATTAGCCAAAAAAATAATTTTCTCTGATTTTACTCTTATGATTATCCAAAACTATTTATAAGGAAAGGATTATCTTTGCATATATTTGCTCATATGTAAAAAAAAAACTAGAGACCCATATAGAAACAAAATTCTTTTAATATAGACACAACATTAAAAAAAAAATGTCCTAACTCCTTACATACATGGTTGTAGAGACCCGAATAAAATTTATTGGTTTTAGTGTCATTTATATGAATTTCTTAAAAAAATATGACTGATTTTAATACATGTGTTCCTATGGGAATTAATGTAGGATGTCCAGATGTAAAAACCCAATTATTTTACTTATTTTAGCCTGTTTTTATGATGTAATTACATGAAACTGAAGTTAACAATAAAATTACAAAAACTTTAAAAAATATTAAAAAAATAGGGGGACGCCGATCAATATTCACCACCAGTGTCGATCAATCGCCCTCAGTGCGCCGATCGATTGGTGAGCATGGGGATTTGCATGAAAACGCTAATTTCTGACTTTTTTAATATTTGGGGTTCCCAACCCTATAAATACCCATTTAACTTATGAATTAATTAGGTTTTCAAAAGTCTCCTAAACCAAAAAGGGAGAAAACATTGAGTATTTTGAAATATTCCAAGAGATAAAAACCTATAGAATTGCAAGATCTACTCAAAGGAGAAGAGGAAGGACTTGAAGATCTAGATCGAAATCTATTCGCAAGCGTAAGATCGTAGAGAATCGATCAAGAAAGGTAAATAATAATCCCTAATTCTCAATTTCATTAATACTAATCTAAAGAAATTAAGATTTAAAATGATAGATCTAAGTAAGAACTGTAATATAAATGAGATCTATGAATTGTTAAAGTAGAACGTGAATAACCTAAGTAGATGTGAATAACCCTGTGGATATTATATTTTATGCAAGAACAAGGGGAAAGTGAATTATTATGGACATATGTGTGAAAGCACGAGATTTTAACCCCTCTTCTCGATCAGGATTACACCTGAGAAGGAATAAGCGATAAATCGTAAATGGGTTGAGAGTCGTTACCTATTATAATTATGAGAGAAATAAGGTCCCTGAGATGGTTGGATAAGGCGTGGTCTAGAAATAGAGTATAGGATAAGTGATTCATTTGAGTTAGGGGAAGGTATTAAGCACCCCTAAACTCTCATCGTGAGATGGTTACCTACTCCCTACATATGAATTATCTAAAAGAAATCATATAAGAAACTTAGAATTGAATCTATATGCTGAGCAATGTACTAATATCACAAATAAAGAACTGAGATAGACAAGATATGGACGGAATAAGGATTCTATCATAGGGGAGCTGAACCTGATCAAGGTTGCATACGTATTTGATTGTTAATGAAATCAAGCCACATGTAGTTTCGGGGAGTTGATGGTTTGATTTGATTTGATTTGATTGATAGAGGGTTGATGATTTAGCTCATATATGGGAATGCTTGGGCAGTTTAATCTCGTGCCGAGGAAGGATGAGATTTTGTTGGAGTAAAACTAAACTGAGGTTCGAACGAGGGTTTAGCTAGGGTCAAGCTAGGGTTCATATTGGGTTAAACCTTGGTTTAAGTAAGTTAAGCTAGGGTTAAACTAGAGTTTAGCTAGAGTTTAGTTAGAGCTAAGTTTGGGTAGGCTAGGGTTTAGCTAGTTAAGCTAGAGTTAAGCTAGGGTTAAGGTAGAGTTATGCTAGGATTTAACTAGGGTTTAACTAGAGTTAAGTTAGGGTTAAACTAGGGTTTAGTTAGGATTAAATTAGGGTTAAGCTAGGGTTTAACTAGAGTTAAGCTAGGTTTGAACCAGGATTTAGGTAGAGGTTCGATTAAGCAAGGTGAGTTTTGAATTGAGATTTGGGCAGGGATTCGACTAACAGTCTTAAGTAATTAAAAAAATAATTAAAAGCTAATTAAACTACTAAAAGACAAAACAGTACAGATTTTGGAGATAATACCTTTCAGAAAATCTAAAGAGATTTCTGAAAAGAGGTCTCGAGAATCGACCATTTGCAATCGACTTTATCGAAAATCCGGGCGCTAAGAAGAGTTTTGAAATCAGAAATGGAGAGAAAGAGGTAGAGAATTGGTCAAGAATGAAGTGAAAGGATGGGGGGTATTTATAGGTTTCAAAAATAGGGGGTAACGCTCATTTTGGATAAAACCCCCGAAAAGCAATTCGGTGGTGAATAGTGAGGCGACAAAAGGGTGCAAATAGGGGTGGGTGCTACTTCAAGTAGCGCCCCCTTCTGATTTGTCTTTTGACTAGTCAATAGGTCCCAAAAGGCCCAATAAGGTGGGCGCTACTTGAAGTAGCACCCCCTTTGAGGGGCCAAATATATATATATATATATATATATTTATTTATTTATTTATTTATTTATATCTTTTATTTTTCTTTGATTTTCCTTCGTCATGTGTCGTGCTCCAATTAACCGAAAACCCGATTTTCCGTTTTAAGTCCGTTTTAACCCCGAAAATAGTCAAAATTGAGCAAACTTTTTTGTAAAATTGTTTTGGACAAAACAACTACTTTTGAAAACTTCTTCAGGGGTATTTTGGTAATTTCTACTATAGGGGCATTTTGATCCCTTTTCCACTTTAGGACCGATTCGATTTCCAAAATAGCCAAACTTGAACTCAAAAATTCCAGAAAAATATTTTAGATAAAATGTGAGTTTTTAATAACTTTTGAGAGGTATTTTGGTCATTTTACACATCAGATGCATTTTTTGTCATTTTTTCATTTTCGGGTCATTTTCCAGAAAGTAGGGCATATGAAACAAAGTTTAGAGAGGTGTTTAAAGAAAATTAAGAGTTTTTTGAAAAGTTTTGAAGGTGCTAAAGGGCTAAAGAGGTGCAAAATTGGAGTATTTACAATGCGAATGTATGTAGTGAAAGAGATGTATGTTGGAGATTGTTTTGAATGACGGTATGTTGAATGAGAGATTTCCTTATGATTACTACCGTATGTGATAATTTCTTGAAGCCAAAGTATGATAAATGGGCCCACTATAATTTTAATGTGCAAAGAACCATGATGATGTATGATCTATGAAAGTATGATTCATGAACCTATGTTACTATTATTATTGTAAGAACTCTGATATATTGATGTTCAAATTACAATCTATGGAATTTATATACATGATAATTGATGTAAGATATGAATTGCTGCATGGGTAATATGCATTATGGTAAATAAATTTTTGGTTAGGGTTTTGATGGCTTTAGGATTTTATCATGGTGATGTGAATTGCGATGATGGATTCTCGATGCCCTCGACTTATGATCGAGAGTGAAATTTAATCGAGGGTTTATTACTATTTTCAACTATGACAATGTTATATATATATATGCACGATGTGATAATAAATACAAGAAAATAAGAGTCACATAGATAAGATTGCGTGATTTTCTCATAAATAATGGACATCAGCAAAATAAGTAATCAATGGTACATCGTACCCTGCTTCAAGTATAAATGACTTAAGGATACATCGTACCCAGCTTCAAGTCTAAGTTCCACAATGATATATCATGCCCGACTTCAAGTATAAGTTATGCAAATGTATGTTACACCTGACTTCAAGTCTAAGTTGCCCAAAGATGCTAGTGTCTGACTTCAAGTTAAGTTTCCTAAAGTACTAGTTATATGGCTTCAAGAAATATCTAAAAAAAAAGTAAGAAAATAAGAAAAAAAAATAAGAAAAGAAAAGAAAAACATGTTTTCCGCACTCTGATTTATGTATGTGAGTTGAATTGAATTGTTAGTTGTATGAGTGTCAATGTTTATGATATTGTTTATTACAAGTTATTATATACACAAAGTGACCTTGTTACTCAGCTGATAATTTTATTGTCGGCAAGTTCGGGACTTGATATCTGTGCACTTAGACCGTGAGAAGAGAAAGAGTATACTGAAGAGTCAGATGATCATCTAGAAGAGTACAGGGATTTGAACCGTTATCCCTACTATTGAATTCAGTGTTAGAATACTTATGTTATCTTTTAAGGAGATTTGTAATAGAATTTTAGGATTGCACAAAGCCTGATCGGCTCGTTGGTGCGGCTCGGCTCGGCTCGGCCCGGTTTGGCTCAAATTTTAGGCTTAAACAGGCCAAGCCAAGCCTAAAAAAAAGCCCAAAAAATCAATCAAGTTGAGCTCGGGCCAACCCCTGTACGGCTCAGCCCTGCTCGATTAAGGTTCGGTTTGGCCCGAACTCGGCTCTGCTAGAATATTATTTAAAAAATAATAATAAATAAAAATATTATTTATATATATCATTATTATATATATAAATAATATAAAATATTATTATTTTTAAAAAAAAAGAATTCAAGCCGAGCTCGAGCCAAGCCAAGCCCGGCTTGAGCTTGAATCAATTCGGGCTGAGCCTCAGGCCGAGCCAAGCTTTTGAATTCGGGCCGAGCTTCGGGCCGATTTTTCGAGCTTGATTTCGGGCCGAGCCAGACTTCAAGCCTAGAAAATTTTCTTTAAAGCTGATCCGGGCTTGGCCAAGCCCGGTCAAGCCCGACCCGAATACAACCCTATAGAATTTCATTATGGATGATCATAGATTATTTATATTTCAGTTTGTATTATGTTTTATTAGTTGTGGATTTGAATTATGGTTATTCAAAGCATCAATGACTATATTTAAGAATAAATTTTCAGGTCTATATTTTAACATGCTTTTAATGCTCTTTGAACGAGTTAAGATAAGTACGTCACATGCCAAAGTCCCACTTTCCCATATGGGGTATTTTGGGGCGTGACAATGACTCATGAGCCAAAAAATTTAATAATAATTTTGAAACCATAACAAGTTCGAAGCCAAGGCAGTATGTTTGGTTGATAATTCTAATTTCTCAGAGAGTGCCAAAAAATAGCCTCCCATCCTACAAGAAATCATAAATATTTTCCATCATTCAATTGCTCAAGTGAGACGATAACACAACAATAGTCCCCGATCACCCAAATGAATTCAAAAATCACCAAAAGGCCCCCCCGCCTTCCAAACATCATCACTAGTATATCAGATATTTTTTTGGTATGTTTTAATTATTTATCTATCTAGATTAGGAGGTTAGCACTCATGGTGGGCGCTCAACGGCCACACCAAGACTCGAACTCAAGTCACACCTCCCCTCACTTTAGAAATGTATAAGAATTCCCTCTCACTCACTTTGGGCAAAGCCCAGCCTCGACCTTCTGCTAACAATATAACCAAGAGAACCCTCTCTTCATAAAGTGATTGAAAGGAGATGACCATAACAACTGAGGATAAACCAAGAACACCCTTTGAAAAACAAAGTTCTATGGTGGCACACCTTATAATTTAGCCACTGGTTGATGGCTTGGCTCAGCTCCAACCACAGGACATTCAAGCTCAGTATGCTCAACAATTTGCAGCTGGCTTGGATGCTTGATTCTGGACATGCGCCACCTTGCGTGACTATGGAGATATGTATACATACATATATATATATATATATATATATATATGTAGAGACCATCATCAGTGCCTCGGCATTTGACAGCATGGTAGAAGTGGAAGAGATGTCTGGCTTCTATGGAGTATCCGTCCTCGATGAATTTTAGCATCACGGACATGTACTTGTAAAAACTAGGATGCATTTGACCTGGGGCAAGTTTCATGGTGGAAAGGACCTCATTTAGTACGGGGTGGAGAGGAAAATGAAGCCTGGCTTCGAGTTGAGCAAGGTAAACCAACGTGCATGCATCAGAACGTTTGTTGATGTGAGCATCATCTCGTTTGAAATGGAGATAAACATTAGGAGGGAAATCGAAACGTTTCCTAAGGTGGTTCAGGTATTCTAATTGATGTTGGCAAATGGAAGAAGATTTTTCGATATAAGCACCATATGGGGCACTACCAGTACAGCTTGCTTCATCATCACTCTAAGCCCTAACTATGGGTTTTAGAGGAATTTCGGCAGACATGGTGCCAGAAACAAAGAGCAAGAAGGAAAAGAAAGAATACCGCGAAGGAGAAAAGATGGAGAGGAACAAGCGAACCAGAGGAGAAAAAGAATGAAGAAAACAGTGAAAAACAAAGGAAGGGATGGAAAAACGTACCACAGTAAGGAAGAGGGCGAGGAAAGCTTGCAGATGGAGAACTTTGCTTCAGGCGCGAATTCGGCAGAGTGTCAGTGCTTCGAATAACAAAATAACCAAAACAAGGCAGTCCCTTCGCTGTTTATAGGCATTTTGGGAACAGAGGAAAAGACGGGCATACCCCCTGCCAGAAACACAACGGACTCGAGCTCGAGTCAACAACGAGACCGACTCGTAGGAGGAAGTGATCAGGAGGCGATCGATTCATTCTGACAAGTAGGTGGAAAGCACTGTCTTGGTATTTAATGCTGGTCACTTTTGTGTGTTGTCAGAACAAACCGACTGAACTCATAGTAGGCGCCCACGTGGGATACGTTAGGTGGCAGATCTGTCTGACATATTTGGTAATGAGTGTTGGACACGTGGTATGGTCATCTATGGCCATCCATGGGCATTCAGAGCTAAAACTATAAATACCCCCGAGTAATTCAGTGAAAGGAACCGAGATTATTCTACTCACTTCTGTCATTTGTTTTTGCGCTTATTACTATTCATCATCTCCTACTTACTTTGGCATCGGAGTATAGGGCAGGGTATCACACCCTTCAACTCCTACCTTCTACCTGTAAACCAGAGTTCGAGTAGCAGTTGCTGACGCGTATCCTTCCCGGTAATTTCCCCTTCAATATATATATATATATCATGTGTTATATTTAATGTTACTATTGAAATTACCCTTCTACTTTAATCTTATAAAAATATTAAGAATAACACACTATTCTTATATGCCCCTTAGTATCAATTAATGTATCACAAAATCCTTTACAACATACCTTAAGCCTTAAAGGTTATCAGCAAACTAAATTTAAATTAATATCATCTCATTAGACAAATCCAAAATCGAAACACCCTAGCAATAGAAAAAACTTTATTCTTTTCTCAAAGATTTTCTCCTAAGCAAGTACAATGAGATGATGACATCACTAGTTGAACATAGTAAAGGCATCACTAGTCGAGCAGGGTAAAGAAATTAAGTTTTTGATGCCTTATCAACATGGCTGAACGACATGAGGGTTCTCATCAATGAAACTACTTTCCCACTTCCTCCTAGGCTTATAGCATTTTAGTTTTCTCTGCCATTTTCGCCTTTATCCATACTTAGGTTGGCAATTTGTGGTGGTGTAGGAATTTTTTTTGTCAAATATCATGAAGATTTTTTTTAAAAAAAAACCTTATTTCAAGCCCTAGCCCGACCATGCCCTTGAGAGTAGGGCTTAGACCTAGCCAGTTTAGGCCCATCAAGAACTTGGACCAAACCCTTACAAGTAGGGTTGTAAACGGATCGGGTTTGGACCGGATATGCTTAGATCTGAATCCCATCCGATTAAGAATCTGATAGATCCGAATCTGATTCGAGATTCATCGGATTATGCATTACCGAATCCGGATCCAAATTTGATTACTAATTCAAGATCCGAATCCGATTAACATTAATATATTTAAAAATTAATATTTAATTAAAAAACAAAAAATTATGTTTAGTACTGTAGTATATTTGTAAAATTATATAAATCTTATTATTGTTATATATAATCTAATTGGATTTTAATAGGATCAGATCACTATAGATCCAAAGATGATCCGACTATAACCCGATTCAAGATTTCGGATCCGTATAAAATCCGACGGATCCCGTCTAGTCGGATCCGGATCAAGATCTGATCGGATCCATTGATAGCCCTGGGCTTGGAGAGATCCGGCCCATTGACAACCCTAACGACGACCGTAACGTTACCTGATAAACTTTAACGACTTGTTAACGTCCGTTTAATTGGGTCGAGGTCGACCATAAAAATAGTTCCCTTCATTTCATCGGAATCTAGTTGTGGAGGACAGCTCCTTGAGATCTGCTCGCTCCGATCGTCGAACAGCGGCTTCTCCGGTTCTTCCTCATGTAAGAGCCTCTTTCGATTCATAGAGCTTCTTATGGTTTTGGAAACCTTAGATATGCATATTGTCTAGATCTGCTTTGTTTGCTGATTTTGCGGCTGGGCTTGTTGGTTTTGAAGCCTGTTTCGGTTTATTTGCTTCGGAAAGGGTTGAAATCTGGTATTGTTTTACCGATTTGTGGAACTGAGGTTCAATATCGTTATCGATTTGGTTTAGCTCTTAGGGTTTGCGGCTACATCACTAAATTTATTGTATATTCCTACTGATCTGTGTTTTGATGAATGATTGGTTCCGTGATTGCTCGATTTATATGTTAGGTTCTGTTAATTGATTTTTATTACCAGATTTGATTTATTTACGTCTTCTGAGTACGGAAAATCTTTTGATCCGTGGAACAGAGATTTGTTACCTATATCGATTTTTCCTTTATGTTTTTTTTTTGTTCCATAAAAAGTTTATACATTTGGATCGATTGATTTGGCTTTTGATGGATACAGTGTGTGTTTGATCGTTCGAGCTTTAAGTAAATGAGATTCAGTTTGATCGATGATATGCGAATCAACTTTGTTTGTTTAAAATGTATTTATTGCTTTTGGATTAATCGTGTTGATTTTCTTGTTGGATTTGGGTAAGGTGGTCAGATTAAATCTCGGTTGCTTTTATTTTCACGGTGAGTTAGTGTTCTGTTTGTGGATTTTTATTGAACTTTTGCAAAACCGCCGTCAAGCTTGAAATGTAAGGCTGAATATTATGATTTCCTTTTTCAAACCCTGTCAAGTGATTTTTTTCATATTTATCTTATACAAGCTAATGTAATGGTCACATGTTCCATTTTCTACAAGAAATATACTTAATGCCGTCAAGTGATAGCATATATTCACTTGTGTTTTCTTTTGCAATCTTGTGTCATTAAGTGTCTGACTCGACTTGAGATTTTTGGATTTGTCAGACACAAAATGGGGCTGTCTTTCACAAAGCTTTTCAGTCGGCTGTTTGCTAAAAAAGAGATGCGTATTCTCATGGTGGGTCTTGATGCTGCCGGTAAGACCACCATTTTGTACAAGCTCAAGCTGGGAGAGATTGTCACCACAATTCCTACAATTGGTATGTTTTCTTTACTCTTTTTTTTTAAAAAAAATGGGTGCCATTGGTTTGTTTTTGACATTATGAAATTATGAATCAGTTCAACATGGCTCCATGACTTTTCTAGTAAGCAATAAACTAGATGCTTCATGCTTCTATGATCTAAAAAGAAATTTTGCATGTGGTTTTCCCATTTGCTTGGATTTAATGGGTTTCATGTGACTCCAAACTTAGTGACTCATCTTCAATCCCGGCACTTGGAAATTATGTATAGGTTTTTCAAAATTTTAACTGCAGAAACCAAGTCTGAGTTTGTTGAGAAATGTACATTTTAGGAAGAATATAGATTCCCTGTCCAATTTTTGTAAGATAGTATCGAGTCTATTAACATACAATTAACTACAAGTCAAGTGGAGAATACTTGCTTTTTTCTGGACTTGGTTGCATTGATTCTATAAGATGTTGAGATCAACAATTCTAGCCACATCATTGGCCTGATATGTTTCATTTGTTTTGCTCTATCACACTCGCACACTCGCTATGTCCTCCATAGCTTTCTAAAACTTATGTGAATGGCATTTAGTGGATTTTTCAATTATTTTTTATTTTAAACTCATGTACCTCTCTTGGGCAGGATTTAATGTGGAGACTGTGGAGTACAAGAACATTAGCTTTACCGTCTGGGATGTTGGTGGTCAGGACAAGGTATGTAGGGTTATTTATGCCAATCCCATTGTTGTACAAAAGTGGCATCATGTCATGGCTGACTTGTCAAAGTATTCTCTCGAGGAGTTCGGATCCTCTCGAGTTCAATCACACTCATAGAGCCCTTTTAACTACCTTTTAACTTGGTTAAGAAGTTTTAACGTTTAGGCTTAAAAGTTTTTTTTTTTTTAAAACTAAGGGTAAGGGTTATCATAGTTAATGGGGATTAAAAGGGACACGTGTTGACCTGTGGGTGCGATTGAACTCTTCCGAGCTCAATTGTAATTGACTATGATCCCAACTCTCTTGAGTATTCATTTTTTTTTGCTGTGGCCTCTCTTGATATTCATATTTGTGTATGTCAGTCGACTGTGATCCCAACTCTCATGAGTTATTTTTTTTTTGGCAGTGGTCTCTCTTGAGTATTCATGTTCGTGTATATGTTGAATATATTGGTATTTTCACATACATACATGATGCTTGTGTGTGTGCGTGTGTTGGAAAAGATTATGCTTATTGACAGTCTGGTGCTGATTAGATGTCCCTCCATCAGCACTTAACATAATCGTAAGCTAAATCTACTTGAGCCACCTTGTGTTTCAGTGTGTGCTTATTGATTATGTATATCATAGTGGCTGACATTTAAGGCATTAGTGTTGGCTTATTGACAGTCTGGTTCTGATTAGAGGTTCCTCCATCAACCCTTAACATCATCGTAAGCTAAATCTACTCAAGCCGCCCTGTGTTTTGTGTTTCAGTGCATGCTTATTGAATATATATATATATATATATATATATAGAATTAGTCTAGGGATACTCCCAAGGTGTACTCGCAAATCCTAACCGTTTATCTCGTTATTAAACGGTTAGGATTAAAGTTGATGTGGCATTAGAGAAGAGAAAATAAGCCAACTCAAATCTTGGCCTTCAGTGGTTGGTTATAAACGGTTAGGATTAGGGAGTAGATTTGGGAGTATATTTGGGAGTAATTATAGCTTGACTCATATATATATATAGATTATGCTTATTGACGGTCTAGTGCTGATTAGATGTCCCTCCATCAGCACTTAACATAATCATAAGCTAAATGTACTCAAGCCACCTTGTGTTTTATTGTTTTTCTTAGTTTTTTAAGAAAAGGCTATCCTCATAGTGGCTGACATTTCAAGGCATTAGTGTGTGCTTATTGACAGTTAACTTAATCGTAAGCTAAATTTACTCAAGCCACCCTGTGTTTCAGTGTGCGCTTATTGAATATGTGTGTATATATATATTATGCTTATTGACGGTCTAGTGCTGATTAGATGGCCCTCCATCAGCACTTAACATAATCATAAGCTAAATGTACTCAAGCCACCTTGTGTTTTAGTGTTTTTATTAGTTTTATAAGAAAAGGCTAACCTCATAGTGGCTGACATTTCAAGGCATTAGTGTGTGCTTATTGACAGTGGTTTTGATTAGAGGTTCCTCCATCAACCCTTAACATAATCGTAAACTAAATCTACTCAAGCCACCTGTGTTTCAGTGTGTGCTTATATATATATAGATTACGCTTATTGACGGTCTAGTGCTGATTAGATGTCCCTCCATCAGCACTTAACATAATCATAAGCTAAATGTACTCAAGCCACCTTGTGTTTTATTGTTTTTCTTAGTTTTATAAGAAAAGGCTATCCTCATAGTGGCTGACATTTCAAGGCATTAGTGTGTGCTTATTTACAGTCTGGTTCTGATTAGAGGTTCCTCCATCAACCCTTAACATAATTGTAAGCTAAATCCACTCAAGCCATCTTGTGTTTCAGTGTGTGCCTATATATATATATATATATTATAGTGGCTGACATTTCAAGGCATTAGTGTGTGCCTATATATATATATATATATATTATAGTGGCTGACATTTCAAGGCATTAGTGTGTGCTTATTGACAGTCTGGTTTTGATTAGAGGTTCCTCCATCAACCCTTAACATAGTCATAAGCTAAATCTACTCAAGCCACCCTGTGTTTCAGTGTGTGCTTATTGAATATATATATATATATATACTAGTAAAGTAGCACGTTTTGCATGTAAAATTTTCAATAATTAACTTTTTAAAATTCTTTATAAATTTTTAGAAGAAAGTATTTTTGCTAAGAATTTAGTAATGAGTATTTATTATATTTAAAAGATTTTGTGCCTTTTAAATTGATTTAAGTACTTGTTTTTTAAATAATATTTTTTTAATTCTTTTATTTGTAAAATAATAAAATTAATTAAGAGCTTAAATTATTATATTAAGGTATATCTAAGTAGTTTTTTAAATTAAAATAAATACAAAATGTTTTTATAAAAAAGTAAAATTATAATTAAGAAAATAACTGATAATAAATTAAATAAACCCTAATAAATTACACTAACTAAGCCATTGAAAGATTGCAAAAATAGTTTAATCAATAACTAATTAAAAATATTCAATTAAATAATTAATAACAAATTAATTAAATCTTAATAAATTACACTAACTAAGCCATTAATCGATTGCAATGATATGATTTTTATGTTTCTTGTTGTAATAATGTTGTTTGATTCAATATGTTTTATAAAAACATTTAGGCCTATAGTCTATTATCTTTCTTTTAAGTGGAGAATCATTAAGAATTAGAACTTTTGAGTTAATACAACTACAATTTTGTACAAGAGAGTTTTCAGTGAAGTTGGAATATTAATTAAATACATCTACTAATTTATATAGTTTAAACATAAAATTAGAGTATTTTTATTAGAGTGGGTCCAAACCTCTAGTTAGGAAAACCTTGACATCAAAATCTTCTTCAGTGAATGATAAGGTCAAGTGTCTCGTATCAATATTTATCATTCTAATATGACAACTACAAATGTAATAGATAATATATATCTGATACTTGAAAGGATGATGGCAAGGTTAGATCTCAGAACCCCTCCTCTGTGATTAGTGGCCCTGAAGCAAGCTCTTGAACAAATCTAGATAATGAACTATCTTTAATCTAGTTAGAAGCCCGACTCAAAACCTGAATTTTCCACTACCTCGTTTTGAACAAAATCTGAATCTAATGGACTTCTACCAAAATCCAAAATCCAAAATCCAATCCATCTTAGGATTCTGGATTTTTGCAAACCAATTTTGGAGTAGAAGCAGAACGTGATCTAAGAACAATCACAGCCTGAACACCCTCGAAAAGATCACCAGAGCCTGGGCCTGACCCATCCTTTAAAGCTTCAAGTCTCCCTCTCTGGTTTGAAGTTGATGAAGACATAGCTTTCATAACAAAATCCGGCTGCAATTCAGTTATTCTACTAACAAGTTAATCTAGCTGCGATTAAGTAAATTAAAAGCATGTTCAAGAGAGATAGAGAGAAAAAAGAAAGGAATATAAGGTCCATGTTTCTTTTCCAATAGCACAACCCAACCTTACAAGGTCCATATTTCTTTTCCAAGAGCACAACCCAACCTGCAGGCAGTATCTATTGCACAAGATAGTATAGAAATACATGAGATGTCCAGCAAGCTTGCCTTGTGATCTTGCATTGCTTTAGAACGGCATCCCTTCTTCTCACGGTCTCACCATGTCCTTCGATGCTCAACAGTAAGGATGAGAATGGGTCTTGATGCACATTGAAGACTTCAACACATTTTATTGGAGACTATTATAGATTAATATAGTTCTTCCAACTCTCTATTAGGTGAGAGTCCTTTCCAATGAGAACAACAAAATAGATATAGATCGTTTTTTTTTTCACGCGGAATAATCATTGGTCCCACAAAATAATGAATATAATAAGAAAAATTGAATCTAAATTAAGGTTCAGGGGTAATTATGTCTACATAAAGTTTAGTATACTCCTTGCACTATTAATAGTAGAGAAATGATATTAAATCAACTTTCCTTTCCCGAGAGACTCTTTTTATAGAAATAGAATTCTTCCCCAAATATGATAAGAGTCCTAAACTAATTCTCCTTTATGAGAGACTCTTTCTATAGAAATTAAATTCTTCCCTAAAATATGGTAGAGTCCTAAACCAACCCTCCTTTAGGATTCTTCCCTAATATGGTAGAGTCCTAAACCAACTCTCTTTTAATAATGGGTCCCATAGTGATTTAATTAAAGTTTGGTTATATTATAAGTTATGTATTAAATAAAATAAGTTAAAGGGTATTTATGTTCAAATAAAGTTTTGTATATTTCTTGTACTTTTAGTAGTAGAATAATATATATATATATCAAGCCACCCTGTGTTTTAGTGTGTGCTATATATATATATATATATATCTATATATCCATATCTATATACTTATTGACGGTTTGGTGCTGATTAGATTTCCCTCCATCAGCACTTAACATAATCATAAGCTAAATGTACTCAAGCCATATTGTGTTTTAGTGTTTTTCTTAGTTATATGAGAAAAGGCTATCCTCATAGTGGCTGACATTTCAAGGCATTAGTGTGTGCTTATTGGCAGTCTGGTTCTGATTAGAGTTTCCTCCATCAACCCTTAACATAATCGGAAGCTAAATGTACTCAAGCCACCATGTGTTTCAGTGTGTGCTTATTGACTATATATATATATATATATATAGGTTTTGCCATATGTTATCATCTCATAAATATGAGCCAGAGATATTATCTCATTTTTCAAATATTCGATCTTTTCATTTTACCAAGTTCAATGTTAGCTAGACTAATTGATATTAATATAATTCAATGCAACAACAGATTTTATATGTAACAAATAGTTTTGTTGGCCATCTATTTTGTGTGCATAGTAGGTGTTCACCATATAATTGAAATACAGAAATTCATGGGATGATTAATGAATTTGTAAATACTCTTAGAAAGTGGCAACAAATGACTTCCATTACTAAATAGAAGATATATATAGATATATATGTATGCACACACACACTTACACATTGTGTGTGTTGGAAATGAACATGCTTATTGACGGTCTGGTGCTGATTTGATGTCCTCCATCAACACTCAACATAATCATAAGCTAGATCTACTTAAGCCAACTAGTCTTTCAGTGTTGTCTTTAATTTTATAAGACAAGGCTATCCTTGCCGTGGCTGACATTTCAAGGCATTATTTTTAAATGTACACATGCATTTGTACACACACACACACTCATACATATATATATATATATATATATATATATATATAGAAAGAGAGAGAGAGAGAGAGAGAACATTTGGAAAGGGCATGGTTATGGATGGTCTATTGCTGGTTATTGGTCCTTCCACCTGCATTTAACATTATCATAAGCTAAATCTATTTTGGATTATCATTTGACTGTTCCTTTGATTATATATGGAGAAATGATTAAACATTGTTGCTGATATGTATATCTACATATATATATATATATATATATATATATATATATATATATATATGTATACATACATCTTGCCCGACCATGTGTAATTTGCTTGAGGTATATATATCTGCTCATAATTGTAACCTCGTATATCTGTTGAGTACATGAATTATATATGGCTGACACAGACATTTACAATATGCATTTTTTGGGAGCTTGCTTCTTGGACCACTCTTTTCTCTTATATTTTCTCTCTCTTATGTTTATTATCTTGTTACTGATAGGGGAAAACATACATACTATACATGTATGGATGTCACTCTATGGGAATGAAATACTTTTAGACAGTCCAGTGCTGATTAGAGATCCCTTAAACATAACCATAAGTTAGATCTACTCAAGCCACCTCATCTCTGAGTGTTTTCTTTGGTTTCATAAGAATTGGCCACTCATGCCATGGCTACATTCAATGCGTTTTACGAGCATATGTGGGCAAATAGTTATACATGTGCAGATGGTACTATAGACATGTACTCATACACACATTGATCTGGCAGCCACTTAACATAATCATAAGCTAAATGCAATTAAGCTTCTTTGCTTCATAATCATAAGCTTAACATAATCATAATCGTAAGACATTTACTCATACACGTTGATCTGGCAGCCACTTAACATACTCAAGCCACCTCATCATTGCTTCATTGCTTGGGCCACCTTGTCTTTTGATCGTTTCTTTGATTATATATGGAGGAATGATAAACGTTATGGTTGATGCACATATGTATTCCTTATTTTCAGAATATGCTTTATCTTTATAAGTGATAACAAAATTCATATTTATGTGTGTACATGTATGCATGTGACTACAATTAAATGCTTATGGATGGTCTAGTGCTGATTAGAGATCCCAGCATCAGCACTTAACATGAGCTTAAGATAGATCTATGCAAGCCACCTTGTCTTTCAGTGTTCTCTTTGATTTGATAAGGAGGCATTATCCATGCGGCGGCTGACTGTTTGACAATTTAATGAATATCTTCTGTAGTTAGTTAATATGTATGTGGACATGATCCCACAATAGTTAGTTAATATGTATGTGGACATGATCCCACAATAGTTAGTTAATATTTAGGTGGACTGCATCCCACAAGTATGTATTCATATACAGACAACACACATAACCTTTTGAAAATGGCATGCTTATCGACGGTCTTATGCTGATTAGAGATCCCCTCCAGCTTCACTTCACATTGTCAATTTCTATATCTACTCGGGCTGCCTTGTCTTTTGACAGTTTCTTTCATAGTTCAAAAACCCGAAAACTCAACTCGACCCGAAAGTTAGCCGGGTCGAGTAAGTCGGAAAACTCGAAAAAAAATCGACTCGGTCCAACTCGGAATATATATGTAATAACTTAAAAATTTTGAGTTAAAAGAACTCAAAGTACGTTGCTCTGTCTTTTGACAGTTTCTTTGATTAATGTAAGCAGAGATAAAAAAACATTGTAGCTGACATGCACATCTGTATCTACATTTATACGAATTTACATTTGGATGCAGTTATTTGGGAATGAAATACCTATGGACATTGGACGGTCTAGTTCTGATTAAAAGTCCCTCTGTGTCAGCACTTGAGATGATCATATGCCAGATCTACTGAGTAGAGGCATCTAGTTATATGCACACATGATACAGTTACACACACACATGCATACATGCATAGGAACAAAGTTCTCCAATTTTTTTAAGAAGTCCAGAATAATACACAACTTTTTTCATCATACGATTAATTCCCGAAATTTTCACGACTTTTTGAAAAAATCACGAACTATTCAAAAAATCGCGAATTTTGCAAATTAAACACGTGTTCACGACTTTAAAAAAAAAATCTCGAATATATGTAATATGGTTGTTTATAAATTTTGATAATATGTAATCTTATTTAATATTTTTTTATATCTTGCTCGTTTTTTTACCAATTTATTTTCGAATTTTCTCAATTGTCTTTTAAATTATTTTTTCCTAGACAAATATTTCTCAGACTCTGACTTGGTATTAGGGTTGGTATCATGTTATTTTCTCTTTATTATTATTAAATTTATTTTTTTATTGTTTCCGTCGCCGCCCCCCCCCCCCCCCCCCCCCCCACACACACACACACACAAAGAGTTACCCATTTTATATGATTGAAATTAATAATACATCATATTTTTTGCTATCAAATTAATCCCCATGGCATATTTTCTGTTATATTTGAGTATCTTTTAGATCCTTCAGATTTAATTGAATTTTTTAGAAATATATTTGGCCTAGTTAAACAAGTGGCCAGACCCCTTATAATTGTGTCTTTTATTCTGTGGGAGGCAATTTCAGATCCGACCTTTGTGGAGACATTACTTCCAAAACACACAAGGACTTATCTTCGTGGTCGACAGCAATGACCGAGACCGTGTGGTTGAGGCTAGGGATGAGCTGCACAGGATGTTGAATGAGGTAATAGAAAGCTTCAATGGTCCTTCTATACTTGTAGCATTTATAGAAATCCCAGATTTTCCAGCCTACAATCGGATGGCCTAGAAACGTAAAACCAGTTATTTATTGTCATGTGTATCTCAAGCAACTGATCTTAATATCCAATGGTTGGGTTCCATATCAACCTGTCACGTATCTAGTTTTCAAGGGGGCACTCACTAGAATGTCACCCTACATATACTATGATAAATGGTCTGCCAGATATACTATGGCTTGCTTGTTGTATTGTTAGGACGAGTTGAGGGATGCTGTGCTGCTCGTCTTTGCTAACAAGCAAGATCTTCCAAATGCGATGAATGCCGCTGAGATCACTGATAAGCTTGGGCTTCACTCTCTCCGCCAACGTCACTGGTAAAATTAGATAAATGACATTACTCTCTCTCTCTCTCTCTCTATATATATATATATATATAGTGTCTCAAATGGATTTTGTTCTGCCACATGAAGGGAAATCTTCTTTCCACTGATTAGTATCTGGGTCATTTTGCTTCTCTTTCAGGTATATTCAGAGCACATGTGCCACTTCTGGAGAAGGGCTGTACGAGGGACTGGACTGGCTCTCCAACAATATTGCTAACAAGGTAGGCCCTAACAGACTATGCATATGATGAAGCCAATGCACATGCATACAGATGTCATTTATATTGATAATTAGGTTTGTTTAGTCATTTCTTCTAATTTCCGTTCTTGTTATTGCAGGCATAGAAGATGGGTGGGTTTTCTATGATTTTTGGGCTGCAATCAGTGTCGGAATTAGAGATGGTTACTTTTATTATTTTCTGTCCATTGTTATTATTATTATTTTTTTCCTGTTAATTTCGGGACATAGGACAATATTACTCTTTTTTATGTTTAATGTGTATGGTTTCTAATAATAATTCATAAAAATTCTTCTGCCCTCTCATATAACATGTTGAATGTATGTGTGTGGATGTGGGTTCTGTTCTCTGGAGTAGTATTATCTGCTCACATTTCTAACCATACGCGGATTTCTTTGAATTAAGTAGAGCTTCATATGCTTCATGTAATTACATTCAGAGTTGATTTGTTTCACATTACATACCACACAAACACACCTCACGGCCAGTACACCCAAGTTCGAACACAAATAAAACTATGTAGCTTTATACACTTGGTATTGGGGAGATTTCCTCCGTGATGTCGCAAGTATGAGATCCACTATTAGTTACTCATCCATTAACCCTATGTGATATAAATATTTTTGTGGTGGAAATGATGCCTTGTAAATTACCACTGCTTGCTCCAATGGTATGTGGTGGCCTCTCTTACTAGAGAGGTTGTGGGATCTCTAATCCTAATGGGAGATGTCTTACAAGAGTGTCACTCCCCGCTAACAAGTAACCGAAGCTTGAATTTGATTTTCCCTCTCTTTTTTGTCAGAATAGTCTGAGACTACCTCCACACAAACACTGAACATATCACCTTAAGGAGAGAGAGGAATCCCTGGTGTGAGCCCTCCGTTCTTGTTTTACAAGGTCAGTATGCGTTGCCATTATCAAAACCTCATAGGAGAAGAACATTGGGAAGTAAGATTAATCCAACGACTGTTGAAACTCATTGCCTCCATCTTCATACCCGAAGCAAAAATTTCGATTTCACCCTGTCTCACACTATATTAATGTCTAGCTTCATGCCCCAAAACTCATTTCCAGGTTTGTGTTCTTAGGAAATTAAAACTAAGTATGTTCAATTTATGGTTTTAAGAAGAGACCCTCTATTTAAGAATTCTAAAGTAGACTACACCACACCACTGCTTCACCTACCACATCTCAGAACGGATGAAAAGGCCGGCGCTTTCGTGGGTTCTATTTGAAACGCTGCTCGAATTACCCCATCCTTGT
This sequence comes from Tetracentron sinense, assembly GCA_015143295.1. Classification (NCBI taxonomy): domain Eukaryota; kingdom Viridiplantae; phylum Streptophyta; class Magnoliopsida; order Trochodendrales; family Trochodendraceae; genus Tetracentron; species Tetracentron sinense. The sequence goes on along the minus strand of CM026566.1, from coordinate 39,495,351 downwards.
CAAATTGTCTATCCAGGAACTGACTCTGTATCCTATCCTTAATTAGGGTTGCCGCTGCTGAATAGCCTCATGAAATATTCATAATTTCATATTAACCCTTAGCATGAAAATAAATAAATAAAAATCTTAAAACTAAAGTTAATGACGACATTTCAACCAAACAAAAAAAAGAAAGTTAAATGACGACAAACTAAAATTAATTTTTGGCTCAATTCTAAGAAGTTGGTTTCTCTTTTATGGGCGGCTAACGGAGAGGCTCACTAATTGGCTCAATCTTGTTATCATCGCCAAATTTGGCTTAACTTAATGTCCCTTACCCACCTTCTTTGAGGTCGGTCTAGAGATCTCTCTTGTAGAGGTATTATTATATGTATTTCTTTCTTAAAATCAATAATAGCTGTATTTTTAAAAATTAATAATAAAAAAAGGAAATGTTTAGTGCAATGCGTGGTCCGTCACCCCTCATTGGTCCACGCCCCTTTTTAACACCCACCCTAACCCCTAACACTAGATAAATGATTAGCGCCTACCCCCCAACCAAAAATAAAAATAAAATCATCCATCAGTTTTTAGAAAATATAAAAATATATAAAGTTAAAAGGGATTAAAGGGGACACCAGGACACGGCGGTCCGCTAATCATCAGTCACCCTTTAAGAATAAAAAAAGTTCGGATTCGGTGTGTTTCTGTTTAAGTGGGACCTCTGACAGTCTGACTCTCTCTCTCTCTCTCGTCTAAAACTAAGACCCCTTTGAAAACCCACGCAACAGATCAAGAACTCCGATATGACTAAGAGAGATACCTAAACAGTAAACAGCTGAAACCTTAAATCCAACTCTAACTCTGAAAAATGGAGTCAATGGCCCAGCAATTTTTAGGCCTGAAATGCCCACCTCTCTCTTCCTCTCACCTTTCCAAACCCTTGTCTCTGAAACCCCAAAAGCTCAACTTTACTCCCATTGTGTCTGCAGTCTCCATCTCCAATGCCCAGACCAAAGAGAGGCTGAAACTCAAGGAAATGTTCCAAGATGCTTACGACCGATGCCGAACCTCTCCCATGGAAGGCGTTTCTTTCACCATCCAAGATTTCCACGCTGCACTCGACAAGTACGACTTCATGTATGATATTGGCACAAAGGTCAGCTTCTTTTTCATCTATTATTGTTCTTCAAATCCAAAAAAAAACATGGAAACGGACACTAATTGTATGTGCTTGATTTATTCTTTGTTACTGAATCATGTGAAATTCTGTAGTCGGGTTTTTCGTTAGGGCCTATAGATAAATTGGAGTCCTTGTAATTGGGTTAGTGTTATTAAAATGTGAAATAAATGGACTGTTATGAGCTTGAATGATTATATTTAAATTTTTATTTATTTTTGGTTCGAATTCATGCTGTTAGGCTTAGGCCGCAACCCCGGTTAGCAAGGTCAGTATCTGTCATAGGTTAAGGGACGGGTGGATATTCAACAATCACACCCTCTCGGGACTTGATCCCAGATTAAGCGAGTAGTGCCATAAGCTTGGATGAGTAAATATTGCTGAATATGTAAATTCGTCTGAGACCCATGTTCCTAATTTCACTATATCAGTAATATGCAGCTGAGAATGAGGTGTTTCCGATTGGGTTTCTTATGAGGGATCTTCATTACTCGCCTTGCTAATAATTGTTTTACTGACATTGAGTTGAGTAGATTTGTCAAACCCAGATGCCTGAATTCGTGAACTAGGTTAATTTTGTTCACCCATGGACCAAAAGGCACTGTAATTGTTGTTTTAGATGGGGATTTGGGTAATTATGATTGGGTATTTGTTTCTAGAATGAGTTGTTGAGAGTTGGGTTTTCTTCTCTTCTCTGGTGGATTTGGTGAAATAAGAATTTGAGGAGATGCGTTTTTCATAAAAATTTGGATTTCTAAGAAACACCGGCTACTTTTGTAATTGGTTGCTTGCTTCTAAAACATCAGTCGATTCCATATTCAATACAAATTCAATTTGCATATCCTAACAATTTTATAGCTCTCTTTATATCTTAAAGCAAAAGGCTGAGATTTGATTTTCATTTTCCTTTCTTTGCCCATATTATCTGGTCTTGGTCATGTCTCTCTCTCTCTCTCTTTTTACTTTTCGTTTTTTTTAAAGAAGACTAGTTTGATGATCTATGCATCCATTTTTTCCCCCCGGTACTTTTGTAATCGGTTGCTTGCTTCTAAGACACCAGACTATTCCATATTTCCTTATTCAACACTAAAACTCAATTTGCATATTCTGTCCTCTTTTAAGTTTTAACTACATCCTAACAATTTTGTAGCCCTCTTTATATCTTAGAAGCAAAAGGATGGGATTTGATTTTCATTTTCCTTTCTTTGCCCATATTATCTTGTCTTGGTCAAATCTGTTTTTTTTTTTTTTGGGTGAGGAAGAGTAGTTTGATGATCTATGCATCCGTTTTCTTCCAGGTCAGAGGAAAAGTATTCCGTACAGAGACCAATGGAGCACTAGTTGACATTCCTGCAAAATCTTCTGCATTTCTACCTGTACAAGAGGCATGCATGCACAAAATAAAACACGTAGAAGAAGCAGGCATCGTTCCTGGTTTTCAAGAAGAGTTTGTAATTATTAGAGAGAATGCAGCAAACGAGAGCTTGATCTTGAGCTTACGGTCGATCCAAAATGATCTAGCATGGGAACGGTGTAGACAGCTTCAGGCTGAGGATGTTGTCGTCAAGGGTAAGGTGGGAATATTTTATATAAACCTTTTTTTCTACATATCTAGTAATTCATATTGGGCTACATGTTTGATGTGGGGGCATAATGAGTATCATCATTCATGCTTCTATGAAGAATATTTTATTATTATTTTTTTATATTATAAATGTTGTAATAAATGTAATGGATTTGTCTATATGGTGGATTGCACGTGTTTCTTTATCTCTGGTACGTAAATGTGGGTGGGCCCTTGTCAAAGAACGTCCAGACATACATTCTGGTGCAGGTGTAGATGTTATGGACTTCCTTAGCATCTTCATGTTTATGTTGTAACTCCCCTAGTTCTCACTCATTTCTCATGGAAACCCATCTTCATATGTATTTTCTTTTCACTTTTCTCCTTTTCCTGCCTACTGTGAAATATAAGATTTTTCTCTTATTAGCTGCACCATATTCTTTACAGTTTTGCATCCCTATATTTTGTTCTTAATTTCGTGGAGAATATGTGCAGATTATCAGTGCAAACAAAGGTGGAGTTGTGGCAGTTGTGGAGGGTATTTGCGGATTCATTCCATTCTCACAGATATCTACAGTTAGTTCTTCAACCTGGCTTGCACATTTTGTTTGATAATTGTTGATTTTGTAAGGTTTCCAAGTCCCAAGTAGGTTTTCTGCAACCTAAATACAATTAATTTGTTCAGTTATAATAATTGGGCATCTCCATGTATATGTACCAGGAAGCAACTGCAGAAGAGCTACTCGATAAGGAGCTTCCTCTAAAATTCGTGGAGGTCAATGAGGAAGAGTCCAGGATGATCCTCAGTAACCGCAAGGCCATGGCCAACAGCCAGGCACAACTTGAAGTTGGATCAGTCGTTACTGGAACCGTGGAGAGTCTGAAGCCATTTGGTGCCTTTGTCAACATTGGAAGAATTAATGGGCTTCTCCATATCAGTCAGATCAGTTATGATCGCGTCTCAGATATTGCAACTGTCCTACAACCTGGTGACAAACTCAAGGTATATCTTTAACATTCTACTAGTTCTATGATGGGAATTCCTGGTCATCTCCTAGTGATAACTTTATTTATTGAATTAATTCTCATGGTAAAGGTCATGATACTGAGCCACGACCGTGAGAGGGGTCGAGTGGGTCTCTCTACTAAAAAGTTAGAGCCTACCCCTGGAGACATGATTTGCAATCCAAAGCTTGTTTTTGAGAAGGTAATTCTGGCCATAGAAATTATTGACGAGCATTTATCTCCCTTCTCATTTATTTGTAGTGGTAAGGGTTGCCACATCATATGCTTATGTTAAGTAACACTGATAGTCTTGCTTAATGGGATGCTAGTGTGTTTTTTCATATATAGTCAGAGAGGATAGTGAGTGCTTGAATTTCAGTTCTACTACTGTTTTCCTCATTTATTTTCCCAACCATATCATGCATATATTATTTCTCATCCCCCAAGTCTATTTGTAATTGTAGGATATAACTATACTCTGATCTTGTTCCAACAGGCAGAGGAAATGGCTCAGACATTCAGGCAGAGAATAGCTCAAGCAGAAGCTATGGCCCGTGCTGATATATTGAGATTCCAGCCCGAGGTATTTGTTCAGTTATTGGCTTCATAGGTGCCTCTTTGAAGTATAAATGACTGCAAGATAATAAAAAAGGAAGTAAATTTTCAGGTCCCCACACTGAAATTCCCCCGTCCAAAAAAAATAAAAATAAAATCATAATTCAGCTTGATCAGTAGGTGCACAGAGAATCTCTCTTTTCCATCTCTATCAAGCTTCATCAATATGTGACGAGGAAACTTTTGTTAATATTGGCAATAGTGAAGCCATCAAAAAAATATATTGGCAGTAGTGAAAATCAGTTGAGTCCAATTGGTTTGGAGTTGTGTTGAAGTTTGAATCAGTTTATTTTCCAGTGATTAAGCCAAGTCAGCCTAATTATAAAAGATTTTAGATCAGTTGGCATGTTATAAGTGTGATAGTTCAGATGATTATGGTCATTCAATCAGGTCAGTTTTTGGCAACAAGAGCTACCTATCTATTGATTGGTTGGAAAGAGTAACACCTTGAATGTGTGCTGTGTAAAGCAATGTAGCATTTGTTTTTAATGCATTGGTGTTAAAGCTTATAGTATTGATCCGATCTAGAATATGAGCATCTTATAATGGGATTCCATGTGTTTGTGTGTTATCAGGTTACTATTTCATCATGGTGAAACTAATTATGGTTGTTCTCTAACCTTTTTGCAGAGTGAATTGACTCTCAGCTCTGATGGGATCTTTGGCTCGCTTACATCAAACTTGCCTGCCAAGGGTCTAAATTTGAGTGGTGTCCATAACAGCTGAAGATTCATAACTGAAACTAACTTTAGTTTTTTTTTTCCTAATTATATTCTGTTGCTTGCAAAGAGGAGGCTGAAAATGTTTTAATTCAACTTTTCAGCTACATAGATAATTTTTTCTTTTCAGTCTGTCTTGTTTTCGATTGAAATCAGAGATGGATATAAAAATAACTTAAAATGGAAACCCGTTCTATTTTAAGCCAAAGTATGAAGGCGGAAGGAAGAATCGTTTTTGCAGGTTTAGATATCCAAAACCAAGAAGTTGAGTACAGGCTAATGGACTACATCTTTAAGGTGTTTACCTCTGCATGGCATTCTCTTGAGAGTGTGTGTGAAGTGTTGCGCATAACACTGTTGAGAAACAAAAGTACGAGTTAAAAGCAGGGTTACCCAGTCCGCTGAGCGAGCCACGAACCGGAGTGAACCCTCCTGAACTAGTTTGTGGTTTAGTTCGTATTGGTTCAAGAAATTGAGCGAATAACACGGTGGTTTGGTGGTTCCAAACGGTCTTGGTTTGCTGATTTTTTATATATATTTGAGTCGTCAATGTTTTTATTTAGTTAGGTGAATTTGTACTTTGAGTTGGACAAATTTTTCTTTTGAGTATGTGAAATTGCTCACAAAAAGGCATTTTTTTTTTATGATTTATCAAAGTATTAATAATATATTATCTATATGCTTAAAAAATTATATTATTTATATATAATATTATAAAATATATATTTTTATATGCTTAAATAAGTGAACTAAGATAGCCAACCAAACCTAGCAAACTGTGTTCATTCCAGAGTGACGAATTGCAACCCAAATTGAAACCCAGCAAACTGACGAACCAGGTAACATTGAACCAGGTAACATTGGTTAAGAGATAGGTTTACTTGGGATGGGTGAAAAGCTCCTCCCCTCCGGATGGTCCAACGCCATGTGAGGGCCCGAAGGGTCATTTTGCAGGTTCGAAATACAAGACATTATAGTTCCCAAAATGGAGGTCCAAATGAATTAGTCTATGGATACTCCTAATGTGTACTCCCAAATATATTCCCAAATCTTAATAGTTTATCTCAGTTATTAAATGGTTAGGATGTGATATTAGAAAAAACAAAATAAGCCAACTCAAATCTTGGCCTTCAGTGGTTGGTTATAAATGGTTAGGATTAGGGAGTATATTTGAGAGTACCCATAGGCTGACTCAGTGGAAATACCCTTCCAATGGATTTCAATAAAAAAAAGTCTTAAGGTGTTTAAGTTCATAAACTACATGGATCTACCTAAAGCTACTACTCCAAATTAATAGACGCCCTCGAATGAATTTGATGATCACAATTTTTGGACGGTCTAAAGGATATGTCGAGGAACTCTCAGTTTAATGGGGGCGATTAGATTGTGGTGGCGGTGACCATTTAACTGAGGTGCTTCTGTAACTTAGGAAGCAGAGAAAACACATATTTGTGTTGCTCGGTGTGCCGTATTATTGGTGCAAATTAATCTTTACAACCAAACATAGGGTTTCAAAATTTTCTCCATAATCAATAAATAATGTTGAATTCGTTGTCTTAACTCTTGAGTCTTAAGATTTGAGACTTGAGGGGATTAAAAATTAAAAAAATTTTGATCGAAAATATATTTGAGGCCTGAGGCCTGAGGCCTGAGGGGATGCAGGTAAAATTACGAAAACATTAGGGATGTTTCTGAAAAATACATCTTGGGCCTGACTCCGGAGAGGAAATAAAATTTATATAGAGCAGAGGCAAAGAATAAAAGACGGTGGAGAGAGATCTGTAGAAGAGAAATTAATGGTGATGGATATAAACCAGGTAATCGCTCATCCATGTTCTGCATTTTCATTCCAAGTATTCGATTCAATAGATTTCTATTTGGCAGGGATTAGGATTAGGATTAGGATTAGGATTAGGGATAGGGCAACATTCTTCTTCTTTTTCTTTTGATTTTTTCTCTTTAATCTCGCTTATCATCTCTACTCACTAGTATCCGTTTTATGTTCATATTCCTGCTAATTTTTGTATTTCAAACATTTACTAGGTAGGAATATGGATGATATTTCGTCAAAAAACATAAAATAAAAAATTGTCATTTCTCAGATAATAGATCTGTCTCTCAAAATGATTGTATTATGTCATCGTGATGGAGTTCCATAGTTCTGATCGATCTTGCTTTATATGCCCATTATAAGGTTAAAAAGACCGCCGAATTGGAAAGTTGTGCATATGAGGTCTCTGGTTCCAACCTCTCTCTAGAAGCTCTATTGTTAATTGGGTGTGTAAATCTGGGTAGATATCCAATTGATTATCTAAGTAGGCACTAATATTCTACGACTTAATTCTCCTTTTTCTTTGGACTGCGGCTCTTAACAAGATTCTTTCTTGCATCAATTTGAAACATAGAAGGTGGAGGATGGTTAAACATTGTTATTTATGTTTGTGCCTCTGTGCGGATCATTTTCTATTGCTTTTGTAATTTGGGGTCACTTTTTCTTTCGTTTGGGAGTGGATTGGGTCTTCCCTTCCTCTTTTTACAACTTTTTATCGTGTTGGGTTCTAGCATGTCGAGACAGTTCCTGAGAAGCTATTTGGGCGGTCTTGCTGTAAAGAGACTGATTTATTGAATAATTAGATGGATTACGACCCTATAGAGGGTTTAAATAGATAATCCACAATTCCTAACTTGGAAAGATAATCGTAATTTACTAAAGATAGTAATCCAAGATTCTAATTGTGATTAGATACACTTATGATACAATATATCTCATCTTACATTTATTTACCTAATACTCCTCAAATGCATGAGGATTGAAAATATTCATGTGTTTGCCACAACTCGAGGACTCCCTTTGTTGATGAGTACTTAGAATATCAAACCGTACTTGGTGGTCACCCGCTAGTCTGTGAAGACCATTTTTATCACGTCCTACTCATTTTATGAGTGTCGGAGCCTGTGGCCCACGAGATCAAGCTGTCATGATCTTTTCCCAAAAGCACACAGAGTATGATTCGGCGATTTGAAGAAAAATTCTCATTTGAGAGGTTTTCAATTAAAAAAAAAAAAGGAGACCATGAGGCGTGAGTGTGAGAACTAGGGGTTGTAGAGGTATGGAGGCGGGCGGTGGCGGCATCACCCGCCATAAAGAGAAAACAAGAGCTAAGGGGTCACCAAAGGATCGATGACTCTAATACCATGTTAAGAAACTGATTTATTGAATACTTGGATAAATTACAATGACCTTATAGAAGGTTTAATTAGATAATCCAAGATTCATTACTTGGAGAGATAATCTTAAAGATAATTCTAATCCACGGAAGATAGTAATCCAAGATTGTGATTGTGATTGTGATGAGATACACTTATGATACAATGTATCTCATCTTGTATTTCCCTAATACCCAAACCCAAGTCTTTGAAAATTCACCCTCTCTAGTTTCATGCATTTGCCCTAGAATTAGATACTTGATTTCTCAGTGGTGTCTGGCTCGTCAAGGAGGGGTGGATGTGGGTGGCTTCCTAGTTTGAAAATTCACCTAAGCGCCTTAATGCCTGGTCATCGTATGCGGGCTGCCCCTTTTGCATTGGTTGTTTATTATTATTATTTCTTTCGAATTTACCCCCTAGTAAACTCTTTTCGCTCTTTTGTTTCCACTATATTAGTTGTTGTAATATCTTGTCTTTTATATATAATGTGATTGATAACCAAAAAAAAAAAACAATACTTAAGAACTTATTGTCTCTTTCTTAATCAACACAATGATTTTACTCCCATGTGCAGCCTACAGGAGAGAACTACGCTAATCCAAAGACATGTTTCTTTCATGTGCTCTTTAAGGTCTAATATTTTACAATTCTATTGTTTTTGCATTGTTCTTTCTATGGCCGTTCCATTGTATAACCTCTTGTTTTTGGACTTTAACAGGCTGCTGCTTTGGCGTTCTACATTCTTTCAGCACTTTTCTTTAATAGCTTTGTTATTATTTTTGTTGTTACTGTTCTTCTTGCTGCTCTCGATTTTTGGGTTGTCAAGAATGTCAGTGGGCGGATATTAGTTGGTCTGAGGTGGTGGAATGAAATAAATGATCTGGGTGAGAGCGTGTGGAAATTTGAATGCCTTGACCAAGAGGTTAATGTTGTTTTATATTTTAATAATATGCATTTCATTCCTTTTCATCCCTATCAACAATAGTTCCAGGGTGGGGGGACTGGATTACTATGGAATCTTGACAATATCATTACTTGCAAGGCTGCAACTCACGTTTTATGTAAATTGTCTTTAGTCATTGGCTCGGATGAACAAGAAGGATTCATGGCTATTCTGGTGGACACTTTACCTTGCAGTAAGTAAATATTGATTCAGTGTAGCATATCACTGACCTACCAATGACTTAGAAAATTAAAGTAACCATAATAATGCAAGAAAAATTAAAAGAATATGGAACCATATTTGAAAATCAACATAATGCTTAAATTCTATTTCATAGACCATGGTTTGAAAGATTGGAGAAAATGGGGCTGGGGATATCTGCATAACTTTAAAGCTGAAGAATCAATTAAAGTTGCTAAGGTTTTACATATATATATATATATATATTCAATGCATATTACAAATACTGGGGGTCGGCAACACGAATCCTATTTTGCCATTCGTTGTATTAAAAACCATAATTTTGGTTAAATCGTGTTTTTTTATTAAAAAAAATCACTGTCTCTATCTATGTTATTTTTGGCTTTCCCCTCGTCCTCTTGAGCCTTTTAGTTGCACCAATTCCTTCCCATTAGAGTCGTTAATTGTCTTCATTATATATATATATATGTGTGTGTGTGTGTGTGTGTGAGTGTGTGTGTGTGTGTGTATGTATGTATTCTAGTTCAACTTTCATATAGTTTCTAAGACTTATTGTGATTGGAAGGAGGGATAAATATGAACGATAATACATGATGATGTCGTAGAGAGGGTTTACTGGTGATTTACTCCACCTTTTTAGGTTCAAAATGTCAAACCAAGCTTTATCCATTCCTAACCCTGGTAACGTAGAGTGCAAACTGATGAAAATTAAACTAGATGATGTTGTTCTACAAATAAAAATATCTCATAATCTTGTTTAATTTTGTTTTGTTTGTACTTCTAAGATAGTTGGATTTTCATTATGCAGGCGGTTGCTTGGATCTTCCTTGGAATATTCTCAGTCATAAGGTTTCAACCTGACTATGTCCTAGTTGTAGGAGTTTGTTTGACCCTCAGTATTGCGAATATTGTTGGCTTCACTAAATGCCGCAAAGGTACGAAACCATTCTGCTTTAGATCTTTCAAAATCCAATAGCCTTGTAATGGTGGAATATCGCAAAATGCATTTTTGTTGAATGACATGTTTGCTCAGACATAACTTTTTATGTTTTTGCATAGAATGCACAAATAACTCAGGTAATATAAGATTGCTTCCATGATTATGCTACTGCATAGTATGCATTGGTCTTTCCTTTTGTAGTCATAGTATGGAGGCTAACCTTTCAGCATAATACCTTGGACTCCAGTGGAAAATATCATATTATATCTTCCTAACTAGCTAGACTTTCAGCTTGGTACCTTGGATTCCAGAGGATAATATGAAATAGGAATGTTATATTCTCATGAGTAAAATTATTGGTTATTTTTTTTAATGATAGACAACCAATTTAGGGGGGTACCTGAGCAATCAACAGTAAGGCAGAAATAACCATTCTTCAAACTCAACTTAATCTAGCTATATATCGAATGATCATTAGAACACTAGGGAGACATTAGAAACAATACCTCCTGCTTTGAAGGGTTCATGACCATGTGGTTCTTTATTGACAGACTTAGCGCATTTAGGTACTGGATACCTGCATAATATAGTTTGGCAATTTGTATTTTTCGTCAAATGATTAATTCGCGAATTATTTACGACTTTTTAAAAGAAAATCATGACTTTTGAAAGAGTTGCGAATTAAACACAAATTTATTCACTATTTTTTCAAAATTCGCAAGTAGATATCTAATATATGAAATATAGTTACCGATAAAAAAGAAGAAAAGAAATATAGTTGTTTATAATATTTCATAATTAGTAATATTATTCTTTTGCCCTTTTTTCCACATTTTGTCCCTGCTTTTCCCCAAATTTTACCCGACTTCTCCAAATTTTACCCCTTTCCAAATCTTTCCCTAGCCAAGTAATTTCTGAACTCCTGGTGACTATGGATTAGGGGTGTCAACGAGCCGACCTGGGCATTGCTCAGGCTCGGCTCATTGGATTTTTGATGTTGCTCAGGCTCGGCTCGAGCTCAAAAAGGTCAGCTCGGGCTTGGCTCGTCCAATAATCATCGAGCTTGAGCCAGCTTGTTAAGCTCAATTTTTTTTTTTTAAATTGTAGTGGGGACGATATTCTAACAATTATGAGATTAAATGGTGGGGTACAAAGAAAAGGAGAAGATAAAATAGTGTTTTCACTAACCTGATGAACATTTCATGTTCTTAATTTAAAAAACTTATTTCGTTTTCTTATACTTTTTAATGTAAAACTCAATATTGGCAGGGTATAATTGTACATGGGTATTCATTGAATTAGTCGGAGCCGAGCTGAGCTACCTCCTACTCGAGCTCGGCTCGTTATCTAAACGAGCTCACTCACTCACTTGGCTCGGCTCGGCTCAGCTCGATGAGCTTTTTAATCCTGCTCAAGCTTGGCTCGAAACGAGCCATGTCGAGTTGGCTCGGCTCATTTACAGCCCTACTATGGATACCTTAGAGCCACAACCTTGGGCATGATTTGGATTTTTGTATGATATAACGAAGTCTATTGCTTTGTTACTGAGTTGTTAATTTGTAACGTTCTTTCAAGTTCAACATGTGCCATGAATAGTTTGAACTATTGGATTTCTTAATTGATCCGACTAGTTAATAGCCATTTTGCCCTTTTTTTTTTTACTTACAAAGATATATTTTATCAGAGAAGCGCGGTCGATTTTAGATTGTGAGAAAGTGGTTATTGTTGCTTGAAAATTTCTTACTAACTTGGTTATTATCTTCCTTGGACACTATCATATATTTTAAGCCTTTTGTTCTTAAAACATTCTTGGTTTCTTCAGATGCCAAGAAGCAGATTCAAGCATTTGCATCCCAGACAATTGCATCCCATGTCTCATCTACAATACAGTCAGCTTTCAGTGTCATCTGAGGCATACGGTTAGAAAAGACAGAAACAAGTAATGGGCTGGCTGCACAATCCAGATAATGAGGAAGGGGGGTGGCAAGCACCTGTTCTTGGTCTTGGCGTTTTTTTTCTTCTTTGTCTGACATTTGTAGAAATATATAGCAAAGTGTTTCTTTTTCGGTTACCGTAGATACTTGTCTTGAATCCCTTGTTTTGGGTTTTGTAATGCTTTGTGTAATGAGAAGAGAAATAGTTAACGTACCCATGAAATCCATTTCCAAACCTAAGGCACCACTTGGATTTGAGGGTCTATTGCAATGGCTCCCCTCCCTTTTTGCAGTTGCGAGAAATACTGGTATGGTTTTGTTGTGGAGCTGCCTTACTACATTACTCAAATAATAGTTGTTAATCGTGAAGAGAAATTGATTTATTGAATTTTCAAGATGATTTCAAAAAGTCCCAAGTACAGTTTAAATAGATGATAGGGTACATTACACTTACCGCCCCTGAGGTTTGGTCAAATTGTAGAGACCTCCCCTCTTGTTTATAAAATTTCATTGCCCTCTCCTGTCAGGTTCATCAAGTTAACACCGTTAACAAAGAATATAATAGTGGCGGTAGATTTTTTGTGTAGGGGTAAGGCTTTATGTTCCCCCTTCTCTTTTGGGTCTTTGTAGGGGTTAGGTTTTATGTCCCCCCAATTATTTTTCTTATTAATAAACTGGTAGGGGTCCGCCAAACTCTTCACTCCTTTTGAGTGGTTTTTTTTTTTTTATAAAAAAAATTAAAAAATAATATATATATATAAAAAAGCAGATTAGGTTTTGGATATATATACCCACTAAAGTCTAAACAAGATCTTGGATAGATATCCAAGATCCTTTAGTTTTTCTTCTGGTGTCTATGTATATATATATAAACTAGCAAATGGTTGAAATTTTCCGTTTCTCAAGTAAGACACTCACATGTCTAGTCTGGGTTTCACCACTAATTTTAAAAGTGGGTAGAGAGGGGGAAAATCCATCAAGATGAACAAGGTGTAATGTATTCATGATCGAAGTTCAAAAAAGAAATAAGATTTTGGGAAGGTGTAAGGTATTCATGATCGAAGTTCAAAAAAGAAATCAGATTTTGGGATTGGGGTGTGAAGTTTGTTTGATAATTAAGATCTGGTTTTTCTATAGGTAAAAATATGCATGAGTAGGAATCCTCTTTTGTTAGAGTCCAATGAAGGTTTTTTTTTTTTTTTTTGGGAAAGATACGATTGAATGGTGGATGTTGCAATAAAGGTTACTACCTATAAGAAAAAGAACCATGTGACATTCTTTACTTTATTCTAAAGGAAAAAGAAAGCCACTCATAAAGATCATCATATGACAAGACCTTTTTTCTTTATTTATCGGTGACATTAATGTTGATGTACATCTGCTACAAAGCCAACAACAGTCGGAGAAAAGAGAAGTGTGAGCCATAAGAATCTAGGCATAGGCAAACAATTCTTTTATTCCTTGGTAAAACTTAAAGCAATTAGAGAACAATTTAAATGCTACATCGGATTTGAGTTTAACCACGTATATCCACTTGCGACCAGCACCTATTTTTACCTTCAAATAGAGAAAACCATATCCATGTATAGTTTTCTTATAGTAAGTAATGTTCCTCTTACACTGCCTCCTACCAACACTTCTAGGAAACAGATAACTTTTATGCCTTGGATAAGGGTAAAGAGATGTGAAATATGCAAGATGCTGAACAAAAATGTAAAGACAGAAAAACCAACTGATCAAGAGGCATAAAGCATGAATAATTCAACCAGCCTATGTATAATTCTGGACACAAATGCTCCGATGTTTTTTGTGATCGCCGACTGGTGCAACTAAAGTGTGATTTATAACGAATTGAAGTTTAACCTAACTATCAACTCGGTATTGTGTCTTCTTCTTCTTGAGATAGTATATCACGGGGAGTAGAGGACCCAAAATGGAGCAAGATGGAAGACTGCTTTGTTCCAAATTCAAGGAATTCAAGTTAAAATGACACATCCAACTAAATTCCTTATTGTTAGCAGACACACCACCACAACCACCACCCACCCAACACCACCACCACCACCACCCCCCCACTACCACTAGCACCACAACTAGCGCCACACTACCACTACCACCACTACCACTAGCACCACCACTACCACTACCATCACTCACCCACCACCGCCAACCCCACCACCACTAGTATAAAGTCATAATTTGTATTGGCTTAATTCTGATGTCAAAATGATGTCAATATAAGTCTAGTATCGTTGTTCATCTGGTTTATCAAGATTGGTGAAGATGAAGCTCTAAAGACTCAAGTGAAGTACATTCCGATTAAAGCTTTGCTCACATTCTTAGGATGGTAAGTGACTTAGATACCTAGTAGTTACCTTAAGTAGAATTAACCTAGATAACGTTATCATATACTCTAGGTGATTAGAAATTGACCCAAGTTGTTAATAGCCATGTTTAGATGGTGGATTAGTGTTGTGAGATAGGCTCTGTGCTGAAAAGGATGAAAAAAATGCACAGGCCGTACGAACGACCAACTGGCCATTCGAACGGTATAGAACAGATAGCCAGCCATTTGAACGATCATGTGTAACAGAAAGTCCAGTAGCTTCCCTTGCACACTATTTTCAAGCCAATCTGTAACCAATTCCTGGCCTTTCGAAAGTCCATCTGACCGTTCAAACAGATTTCGTATATTCTGTTTCTAATCCTATCCGAACTCTATTTTTGGTAAGGAAATTGCCTTAACTATTTAATTATGGATCCCTTAGCTCGTTCTAAGGCAATGATGAGAGAGTTTAGAGACTTATTTGAATATTCTAGGGTTATCAAATCCCCTCTTGGTGGATACCCTTAGTTCTTCTCTTTCACTTTCTAGATGATGCAAGATTGAATTTTTATATCTTGTTCTTGTATCGGTTGATCTCCGGTATGTTTGAGATCCCTCTAGAAATGTTTTAAAACCTTCAAACAGGCCAGTGTGTAAACTTTGTGTGAGTGTTTGGTAGGCATGAGCCAAAGCCTTCGAGGATGGAGATCGATCTTTGAAGATCGTGGTTGGAAACTTTGAGAGGTGTTGGCCGGTGAGGAACTGGAGCTGCTGTTGTAGGGATCGAACAAGGAGTTCATGGACTTCAAGACGAAGAATCTATACCGATGAACAATGTTTGGTGTCCGATTGGGTAAGATTAGAGTCTTGTACTTGATAACAATTCTCTTAGTGGATTTTGTGCTGGACTAGGTCCCGTAGTTTTTCACGGAAGAGTTTTCCACATAAAAATCTAATGTGTTGTGAATTGCTTGTCTTCTATTATTTCCATACTTGATTGTTTTGTTTGCCATAACCCGGATGAATAACCTGTTAAAATTAAAATTGGTAGACATTGCTAGGAAGACCTATTCACCACCTTTAGATCAATAGAATCATTGAACATGGATATTTCAATTGGTATCAAAGTGAGTTCACTCACAAGGTTAAGTGTGATCTTGTTTATAAATCCTTGATCAATGACTATTCTAAGAGAAGGTGGTTCTGTCTCTCGTCCCCCACTGTTTGATGAGAATAATTATGCCTATTGGAAAGTTCAGATGAGAGTCTTTCTCAAATCAATAGACGAGAGAATTTGAATATCTATTGTAAATGGGTGGACTACGCCCACTAATATTCTCGGTGACATAACCATCACCAAAGACTGGTCCAAAGATGAGCTTGAGACTAGTGGATGAAAGACTAAGGGTCTCGAGGCAATCTTCACTGTAGTCACCGTCGAGGAATTTCGACGAATTTCTTCTTGTGAAACTACAAAGGAGGCTTGTGACATTCTTGAGATTATCCATGAGGGTACCACTACAGTTAATATCACAAAGCTCCATATGCTCACAGCCAAATTTGAAAACCTAAAATAGAAGACAATGACACGTTTGATGAATTCTATTCTAAACTGAGTGACATTGTTAATTCTAGTTTCAATTTGGGTGAAGTCTAAAATTGTGAGAAAAATCCTTAGATCTCTAATTGAGAGATTCCAATTTAAAGTCACTGCCATTGAAGATAACAAGAATTTGGACTCTCTCAAGATTGAGGAACTGGTTGGGTCTCTCCAAATTCTTGGATGGAGATGACAGTGACTCGGAATTTGGAGAGAAGGAATTGACCTTATTTGTTAAAAAATTTCAGAAAATTTTGAAAACACATAAGAGATTTAATCCTAGACAGGAGGAAAATCTCTTGAAAAGCCAAAGTCAAAACCTTGGGAAAATAAGAAAATTTTTAAAGGTGATGACAAGAAATCTCATGGCATCCAATGCTATGAATGCAAAATATGTGGTCATATCTCACTTGAATGCCCTAACAATCAGAAAAATAAGTGAAAAGTGATGAATGCCACATGGGATGACAGTGAAGCCGAAAGTGAAAAATCTGATAGCTCTTCTTCGAGTGGAGAATCTGCAAATCATATGACCTTTACTTTCTCCCTATTTGAGATTGTTGAAACTCTTCCAATGGTTGAAGAAAAAGAGAAAAGTGATGACGATCAAGAGACCGAGACTAGTGAAGATAAGAGTCACAATGACTCTGAAATTGATGTTGATATGGGCTCAGCTTATGAAAAACTATATTCTGAGAGTCTAAAGCTAAAGAAGGCAAAACTCTCATTGAACAACAAATTAAAAACAATTCAGCTTGAGAGAGATGATTGCAAGCTAGATGCAAAGGGGAAGAGCGCTCTAGTTTCTCAGATTGAGTGGGAAAAAGCTGACCTTGTGGTCAAAATAGAGTGTCTTGAGGAAGAGAAAGTTGCATTGACTGGATGAGTCAAAGTTCTATAAAAAAGACTTCTATGAATGGAACTGAAGAGTCAAAGACTCTTGTTTCCGAATTAGAAACTGAAAGAGATAACCTTATTGAGAAGATCAGGTTTCTAGAAAAGGAGTTCCTTAATCTTCTCAAAGTGAAGGATGGAATACCTAAGAAAGTAATTGAATTTGAAAAAGAGGCTAGACTTCTTAGCAACACCAAAATCCTGGATGATTTGGCTAGAATGCAGTGCTCAACTGATATAGGACACACAAATAGACCATCTTTTTTTTGAATGTTGATACTATGGCTAATGCAACTTTTGAGTCAATACATGCAAGTGCAAGTCATGAAAAATTCACTACTTCTGGCACTAAGGTTAGGATTCCAAAATCACATGCTTAAACAATTAGAAATCCAACCTACCCTCAACTTAATCAAACTTTTGTTACTCCAAGATGTGGTAGAAATTCTGACTCTAATGAAGCTGTGAGGACACATGTCCATCATTCAGCCAGAAGGGTTCCTCCTTCTCCTAGATTTTTTTTTTGGTCTTCTCCTAGATTCATTCCCACTTGTTTTCATTGTGAAGTGAAGGGTCACACTAGACTTGAGTGCACCGCTTTTAGAAGAAACCCTTTGTGAGCGCGAGTTTCGGGGAAACCCTTGGTTTGCATCTCACGGGTTGAATTAAGAGTCGCCACCTATTCATTCGGAAGGGATAAGTCTCTGGGATTTGGATAAGGTCTTGGTCTGCGGTCCGAGGTCAGGGTAAGAGGTTCGGTTAAGTCCGGGGAAGGCGGTTCAAGGGATAAGTCCCCGGGATTGGGATTTTCTCAGATTTTTTCCAGCGGTCAAAGGTGCTTAATCGCGATTAAGGAGGGGAGGTCACTATGGTTAAAGATCTTACCCATGGTTAAATGGTCAAAAGAGACAATTTTTGGGTTTCTCCTAATATTTTGGATTTTTTGAGCATTTTTTCAAATTTTTTCCGGTTAAGGATTTTTTGACCATGGTTAAGGGTCAAAAATGGGGTTGACTCTGATTAAGTGTCTTAACCACAGTAAAAAATGCAATTGAAGACATTTCTGGATTCCATGTAATATTTATGATTTTTTTATGCTTTTTCCAGAATTTTTGCTAAGTCATGGGCCGCTTAATCACGGTTAAATGTTAACCACGAGTGAGTTTAACCATGGTTAAGGGGTCGACTGAAGCAAAAGTAGGTCTAAGATCCATGGCATGACCTAGATTGGCCTCCTACCCGGTCTGGGCCCCCACAAATATCCGAAATTGCAAAAAAACTCTAAATTTTCATCAAATGTTTAACCATAGTTAACATGAATTTAACCATGGTTAACGGGGGAATCGCGGGAATCCGAGACCACCAGTAGGTAGCCTGATATGTGGGGAACAATTTGGGCCCTTGTGGGTCCCAAGGGGATGCCGTATGTGGGCCCCACAGTGGCCCAAAAACACCACATAAAATGACGATTTCCACCAAAATAGATTTTTTTAAAACTTTGCGGCGATTTTTCCGCTGATTGGCTCAACCCCCAGGGGAACATAGACCATGGTCGCGAAGCTTGCTATGAGGGGAACAATTTGGGCCCTTGTGGGGCCCAAGGGGAGGCCGGATGTGGGCCCCACAGAGGCCCAAAGTTGTCCCGTCGCACAGATTTTCACATTGTCGACCCCACTTTGGGGTCGATTTAACTATGGTTAGAGTGCGAGTTAGGGGCTGAAATTGTACAAGGGGATAGCCTGGAGTGTGGTGAGTCTAACCATGGCCTCGGTTTTTGCCAAGACCGGGTCTAATCTGGTTAAACCGGGGTTAAAAGCAGTGTCCTGAAAACGATTTTTTTTGAAAATTTTTTAGAAAAAAAGCTTGGGTGGCTGATTGGGTTGAGCAATGAGAGTCTAGGGGGATCACTCATTGATTGAGGATCCCCCCAGACCTCCAGGAGTGGTCGTACACGGTGGTGAGGGCTATGCCCATGGCCACGCCTCAAGGTCGGCCTATCCCCTTTTTTTTTTTTTTAACTACTAGAAAAAAGTAAAACACAATGGGGACCCCTGGAATGGGACCAGGGTTCCCTTACAATGGTAAAATATAAATAAAAAAGGGGGGGGGGGTGTATACCCTCGGAACTCGTGGTGGAGCAACTGCTAACGATGGGCACGGTTTGGGCAGTGGCGGTGTCGGCACGTGTTGCGAGGTCATGGTTATCCCAGTGACGACTTGGGAGTTGCGGAGGGCTTGAGACGGTCTCTGGATTGGGCTGAGGTAAGTGGTGAGGGCTGGAGTGAGTTTAAACCGAGCTCGGGTAGCACTGTTTTTTTTTTTTTTTAGAAAAATCTTCTCTTTTTTTTTTCGGTGATGGCTGCTTGGGGTGGGCTAGTGGAGGTCACACGAGGATCAAGGGGTAAGGCTTGAAGACTTGGGGTCGAATGAGGCAAGGCTCACTGCTGCAAACAATTTTTTTTTTTTTGAAAAATCCCCCCCCCCCCCCCCCTAACAGTAGCCTTCGGTGGAGCTTTCAAAGGAGAAGAAGAGGGATTGGGATGAGGATAAGGATGAGGGTGATGTGGCTACGCGTGGGAGACACGGTCTGGAGGAGAGCAGGGCAGCAGGGGCAGGAGGGCTCAGTGGGCTGTACGCCTGTCCCAACGGTAGGGACGATGAACAGTAAAAGAATTTTATTTTATTTTTTGTTCAGTCGTGTTTGGTTCTTACGGGTCCGGTCATGTGGGTTGGGCCCAACCCGCACATGGGCCCTGCCCTTCCAAAAATTTTATTTATTTATTTTTTTTTACTAAAGAAAACCTTTATTTATTTATTATTATTATTATTATTTTTTTGGTTCTTGTTAATTAATTTTCTTTGAATTTGATTTGTTTGGGGTTTTAAAACTTGGGCCCAATTGCATGTGGGCCTTGTCACATGGGGTTGGTACCCAAAAATTAAACCCCTTTATTTATTTACTTATTTTTGTTATTTTTTTTGCTATATACTTTTTGAATTTTAAATTTTGTTTTGTTTCCCTTTTTGGGCTAAACCCCCACACATGTGGGGGAAAGCAAAAAGTATTTTACTTTACAACAAAAATTTGAATTTTACAAAGGGGTAGTGTGGGTCCTACCTTAGATTTGGCTTAATGGGCCCATGCTTGGGCCCAAAAATAAGGTTTTATCCATTTTGGACTTGAAAAGGGGCCTTGAGCCCATGGGCTTTGCCTAGGGCTTGGGCTAGGGCTAGGCTAGGGTTAGACCTAGGTTTAGGTCTAGGGTTTAGGTGAGCAGGGTGTAAAAATTGGGTGCTTACACCCTTGAAATGGTTCAAAGAATCAAAATCAAAATCAAAATCAAAATCAAGAGAATCTTCAAAGGCAAATTCAAGTTGTGGGCAGTGAAATCTCACCACTCGCAAGGCGGGTGTATGGTGCACCTGCCTACACCTGATCACCACCCATAGAATGGGCGGTTAATCTTCACGCATGCCAAAGGCATGCACACCAGCTGGCTAAGGGCTGGCTTACTGCTAGCCCGCTTAGCATTTAATGTTGACAGTAGGGCAATAATGCGCTGCGGATACCCCTTTGAGTTAGTCCTTAGGGGACTGACACGTGGTTAGGGTTTGCCCTTGCGGGTAGACCACGTTTAAGCTCCACGGACATACTCTATGAGTCCATCCACGGGCCAATCAATGACTAGCCCAGTACATGAAAGGTCAAGCCCTAGTGTGCAGCTCAAATAAGCTTTGGACCAGACCCAGGCCGTGGGTGAGACCCATGGTCTCATCCCTTTAACTTGTGGACTGATGGGTCTCACCCCTTTAACTTGCGGATTGACCAAGGTCAGTCATTTCCTAGCTGACAATCAGATATTGATTGCCAAGTGGCAGAGAATCCCTGATAAAAAAGGAATATCTGTCAGCTTTGGGGGATCCCAAGATAAAGATACCATCTTTTTCTCCAGTAATAGAGTGCCATATTGTACCCTATTCGAAAGGGAAAGTAATCTCTTCCATTTTTTGGGAAGATAAGACCATTTCCTCTTTTAGAGGGAAGCCTTATCCTCCTAAGTTTTTCAAAAAGGGAAACCAATTTGGAGTCTTTCAAGAAAAAAGACTCCCATTCGTACCAAGTTTCTCTAAGATAAGAGAAAGCAACTGTCTTAGACAGATGACCCTCTCTAAGGAGAGTTTACCTATTTTGATTTCCTAAAAAGGAGGAAATCAAAGGGAAGTCTAAAAAGGACTCTCTAAAAGGTATAAAAAGGGAGTTTCTCATAAGAAACTCCTACGAAGAAGACACGAAGGAAGAAGAGGCATGAAGAACCAAGCCTGAACCACAAAACCAGGAAGGAGCAGAGAAGAATGAGAAGGATCTCCCATCAATGGAGAATACCAAGTGAAACCCCAATATGACCACCTTTTTTTTTTTCTTTTTTGTAAAGACCTCTATGAGGTATCCTATAACGCCTACTTGAGATCTGGGAACCTCATTGAATAAATACAAATACTTTATTCAAATTTTGTGTTTCTTTAATTCTTCTTCTTAATCAGAGGTTCTTCCATAAATTGAGAAGGTAATTAACAGTCTGGGTTTACTCAGATTAGAAGGATAATCCTCCACACAAAATAATAAACTTCATACAACAATTAAAGTAATTTGACACGCAACGAAATTTACGCGTTACAAATTTCTGGCACGTCCGGTGATACTTTCTTTTCCTCTCATCTTTGATGAAGAACAAAAAATAAAAAAAGAACGAAAAAAAAGGAAAGTGAGTGATCCTTTCCTTTATTTTCTTATTGGTTTTGTGCAGGATAAATGAATCTGTATGTGTGCGGAGGGCCTATGTCCTGACGATCAACCGGCGGTTGTATGTACCTTCAATTCAGATTTCGATGACTTATCCACTCACCTGGGCCGAGATAGCAGCAGCCCCAACCAGGAGGGTCCGACCAACTAGTCAGACCTCTGCAAAGAGGCCACAGTCACCAGACCAGGTCTCTGTTGAGGACGCTCCAACCCGCAACAGAAGCATGACCCACCTCGTCAACTCAGGGGTGGAAAGACAGTCTGCCCACCTAAATCAAAGGCAGGCAGTTCGCCCACAGCAGGCTGCCCGTGAACAGCAGGTCGCCAATCCGCGAGCATCCCAGTCAGCTCGCGGACGCTTAAGAAAAGAAGTGCATTCGCAGACCTCTCTATCCGCTGATACCAAGGAGAGAGTACCCAATTGGGTGCACACAAGGCAAAGTGGCTCAACTACTTCACGACAGGTAAACTCAAAATGCAGACCTATATCACCGGAAACCCTGAAAGGGGATTCCAAAATTGTTAACCCTTCGGGGTCAACTAATGGAGCAAGCTCGTTTTGGGCCTAAACCATGAGCCAGTTAAGGTCTAAACAGGAAAAACCCTATGAGTCGATCCTAAGACAGACTGTTGAGAGCCCTCAGCCGATGGGGAGATGCTGCCCAAATTTTCTCATGACAAAAGAATAAGCCTACTCGCCTAAGGGACTTGACAAGAGCTTCCCTAATACAATTGGTTAAAAATGACAAAAATAGCCAAGAGCAGGGAACCAGTCTGCGGACTAGAGTCCCAGACCAGAAGACTGGTCCGCAAGCTAATCTTGCAGACAGAAGGAGAAGTGGCCAAGGCCACTCCACGGGCAAGGGGCAATGCCCACCTGCGGACACCAATCAGGGTCCGTGGACCCTAAACTTAGTCAGACCCAAGGGTTCAGACCAAGATTACTTGGCGGGCAGAGTTGCATCCAACTTCGTGGACAGGTCTAGAAATCGGTTTGAGTCTACGAACACAAAATTCCACAGACAAGACCATCTCAGGAGGGAGACAGAGCATCAAATGGACACATGTCTATCCACAAACAGTTCCCTTTCCAAGAAAGAGATAAGTTGACAGCTAGAGGTCAACAGAAACAGGGTCCCCTTGGGACAGAACTCGACTCCTGATGACATCATCAATGATGTTATCAGATCAAGAAAAGAAATAAAGAACTTGTAAGTTTCTTCGAACTACACAAGGGGCATTAACAACCATGATCAAAGTCACCCAGCTGTTAATGCAAATACTAACATGGACTCAACACAAGCAGACAAGAACTTGTTGATCAAGTTGGGTCCAAATGCATTCAAAGTCGTTACTCCAACAACCTTCACAACAATGACGACAATTATTCGTCATCGACATCAATGGCCTCCGTCCAGAGATGTCAGCCCATTCTGGGGCCGAACAAATATGGAACCAGAAAGAAGAGCCAGAGCACCGTATGACCCTCGGGTTAAAGTGTTGAATATAAGTTTTTCCTCCTTTGAAATGCCAAGGAAGAAAACTCCTGAAGAGATTCTCTAGCTCTGAAACCAGAAATACCCATCGGCTCCGCCAAAGAGGGCACATAATTACCAGTTGAAGCCAAGAAATCTGAAAAACAGAGGTCGTCTCCTATTCATCATGTTCGGAGGGATCAAGAACCAGAGCGTCATACCCCCATTATGAAAGGGTGTCCGTTAATGTGGTTGGTACAAGGAGCAACCCGATCCAGAGCAGTTTACAACTCCGTTGTTCCAAGGAACTGGTACATCGCTCGAGTAAAATCTTTCAGAAAGGCAATGCTCTTAGAACTCAGCTACTGCCATTTTAGCTGCTTTGGACGAAACAAAATCTTTTAGAGCTGTTGAAACAATAACTCCTGGTCAAACAATTTTAAGAAGAAAAAGGAGCCGCATAAATCAGGCCAAAGGCAAAGGAAAAGCTCAAGACCCAACTCAGTTAGTTCCAGAACTTGACATCAGTGAATCACAAGATAAATTAGAGTAAGAAACGATCCCAATAACCTCTCCAAGAGAATTGGAAAGAGTCCCTCCAATTGAGGATTATAGTTCTGACGAACCAGTTGTTCAATCAACTATGTCGGAAGTTGTACCAGAATTACCTTGACAGGTTTTCAATGCACTCAACCCTCTGTACGGAATGCCCAGTGCTTATTTCACAGAAGAAGAGTTTCCAAATATGTTCTTACCACAAGGATCAGCATCCGAGCGATCGGTAGTGGTCAAGATGACAAATTTAGATGGGAACGAAGGTCAAGAAAATCGTCATTCAGCACCGGCACCTCAAACATTAGGTGATCAAACAGCCGCCTTATTGGCTAAACTTCGATTCAAAGATAATGAAATTACAGCTATCATGTCTCAAATGCAAGAATTGACTACTCAATTGTCAGCTCTCAAATTTGCATCGGCACTAGGACCGTAATTCTTGTACCAAGGACATAGTAGTAATCAAGGCAAAACCCATTCGCCTTCGAATCGTCCAGTTGTACCAGGAACATGGCCAGTCCTGGAACAGACATCACTTATATGAGAGATGTTGCTGTCTCTTCTTGCTGCAATTGAAGAGACCATTTGTAATCAAATGCGAAAGGCCAAAGAAAAAGAAGAGGATGTTCAGATGATTGTGAAACCCTATCCGATTAACATCGATGCGGTTCCGTTCCCTCCAGGCTTCGTTCAACCAACATTCAAAATATTTGATGGTACCGGAGATCCGAGGCAACATCTATCTCATTTCCTTTCAAGGTGCGGATTAGCATCTAAGACGGGAGCTCTCTGTCTCCAACTCTTTGTACAATCCCTAGAAGGTGCTGCTTTTACATGGTATGCCAATCTTTCTGAGGCTTCAATCCTAGATTGGAATATAATGGTGTCTAAATTCAGTAAATAATTCTACAACACTCAAAGAAGAGTGAGTGCTCCAGAATTGATTGAGACTGGACAAAGAGACAACGAGTTTGTAACATGATGGAGAGCTTTGACCTTCTCCTG
This sequence comes from Tetracentron sinense, assembly GCA_015143295.1. Lineage (NCBI taxonomy): Eukaryota > Viridiplantae > Streptophyta > Magnoliopsida > Trochodendrales > Trochodendraceae > Tetracentron > Tetracentron sinense. The sequence goes on along the minus strand of CM026566.1, from coordinate 39,470,408 downwards.
TACGTACTCAAAAGTTCACTCAATTGGAACTCATCCGGATGTGCCTCAAAAACTTTGGGCATGATTTGTCAACTGCCCTCATGACCCAAACCTTTGAAGGTTTTGAAGATCTGTGCACAAAAGCACACGACATGGAAAGCCACATAGGAAAGAGAAGGCGAGGTAGAGACACTGATCGCCTTGAATCTTCAACATCCGTAGTAGTTGAAACGAAAAAGACTGCGCAACCAGCACCAGGTGCGGGTAGATCAACTGGTCGATCAAACAATGACAAATGACCAATCAAAATTGGTACTAAACCAGCTCAATGTGGAGCTAGAAGACCACAATGGCAAGATAAGCGTGACCTACAAAAAATGGTTACCATCAAAGAAAGAATGAATAAAGCCTATTCGTTCTCTGAGGAAATTGTTGAAGATTTGTTCAAAGACCTTCTCGCCAATGAACTGATAGTTCTCCTAAACAGTAGAAGACCCCAAGAGATCGAGATGAAGGATGATCCCAAATATTGTCCTTATCATCGTATAATCAATCACAAGATAAATGACTGCTTTGTACTAAAGGATATCATTCAACGAATTTTAGATAATAAAGAGATTGTCATTGGTCAAGATCTCCAATAGGCAGTTACATCCAATACGATGGTGGCTTCAGAACCACTTGGTAAAGATAAAACATCTTCAAGTGGCAACCTTTCTAGCGACAAACCGTCAGATGAAGATGATTGGACTCTTTTTGAAAGTAAAAGAACCAAGAAGAAAAATCAATTGACTCAAAATGCTGATGCTAAAAGGTAAGCTCAAGCTACAATGCAGGCTCAAACATAAAGAAAAGAAGGGAAGCGCATAACCAATGCTGAAAAAAAGAAGAAGAGAAAGAATAAGGAAAGCCAAGAAAAATGGCCTTACCTAAAACACTCTTTTGGAACAAAAGTCATTAATGACAATCACTTTAATGGATTTCATCCCTTTGGGTTTTTGTTCCGATTGTGAATATGATAGCCTTCAATCAACAGACTCGGGAGATGAATCCAATATCTTCTTTTGCCATGTCATCAATGCGGTCCCGAATGAAGACCCTGCATGGTTGAATGTCCCAAGAAAAGTGGTAGTCTGCAGTCCAGAAAGATACCGGGTATTTCAGGATTGACTAGATCAATATGAAGATATTGAACTTCCAGAAAAGAGACCATCCACATCGAGCGGACACCTATAGGACTTTCAGATATTTTTGAAGGATTTTCATCTGGAGGAGAACAAGAGGTAGATGATGAACATGCACAATCTGGTTCCCCTCAAGAGATGTCAGGTACATGTCAGACCCCAAATCAAAATCACCGTCAGATACGACGATCAGTGTAAATCTTAAGCTAGCCCGAGAATCAAGATTCACTTACTACAGTTGGTTCGAACAAGGACCCTCCAACAGAAGAAGCAATCCTAAACTCAGGGTCAACTGACAGTTTATAGGCATCTGAACAAATTTCAATACAGCCTGGAAATCTAATAGGGCAATATGAAAAATGAAGTCAGTTTCCCTTTCAAAACAAAAAGAGGAAGCTGGACTTTAGTTCCGTGAACATGGTACAACTCTTGGAAGGAGAGTCGTATGAATCAATAGATCAAAAAATTGCCAAAGTCTACCAACTCAATCTCCGGTCATGTAGAAAGCTACAATCGAGATTGATACCAGTCCAGCATAAAAATCAGACTAGAGCTCAACCGGCCTAAACACAAGCAGCTCCTGGTAATGAGAGGGTCAAATATGATATCCTGGCTCATCTAATTTTCCTTGTTGAGTGTCTATGATGCTCTCAAGATGTCTCATGAATTGAGAAAGTCTCTTATATATGCCCTCTCCAATCCGGAAGACTTCTCTAAAAAAGTTACAAGTTAGCCACCTCAGTCTCCTGAAACAGGGATCTCATGTCTCTTCACAATCACTTTTGATGACGAAGACATGCGAGCTGAGACTCTCCAACACAATCGGCCACTGTTCATCACATGTCTAATTATTAAAACTAGTATCTCAAGAGTAATGATTAATGGAGGTTCGGCCGTCAACATCCTCCCAAAAAGGATGTTGTCCAAGCTTGACGTACAAATAAGCCGACTTCATGAAAGTAACCTGATCATCTAAGATCTTAACCAAAATGAGCAAAAACTCATGGGCATGGTTAACTTCAAGACTAGGTTCAGAGATATTGCCGAAACTACTACGTTTCTGGTGATTGATGTTGATACATTGTATAACACCTTGTTGGGGCGTCAATGGATGCATAATCATCTTATTGTGTCATCCACTTATCACCAATACCTCAAATACCTACAGGAAAACAAGTAAGCAAAGATCGATACTGATGACGATCCATTCAATGATGCAGAGACATATTACACGGATGCGCATTTCTATATCAAAAGTGCACAACAATAGCCCAAGGGCGAAAGGTTAAAAGCGGCCCGAAAAACAATCATGAACCTGCCTAAACTGCAGTTCCGAAAATGGTGTTCAAATATACCTCAAAGTTCCAAAGGAAAGAAGGGCAACCAACCTTAGCTTTGGTCGAATCTCCCTGGAATCTCGAAATTGACAAATCGGCTGACCTCTTCCAGAGTTGTGAGGTTAAACAAGCTGACCATCTTTAAGCTCTGAAGGTTGATCATCTATTTCCTTCGAGGAAGATGGACTGTACAATGGTAGAAACTATCTCTAGTCGCACTGTTCTACCCACAAGAAGAGGACAGAAGCCCATACTTTATAATTCTTTCGGGCAATTCGAAAGAATTAATCCTGTGTACACTGATGAAAGGCACGAGATAATTATTCCTTATAGGAAGAAGTCAAGTTATGGCAAACAAATCCTCACAGTCCTAAAAAATCAGGGATTGAATCCTGAAGAAGGAGAACAGGTCGAAGGGACTCTTCTACCTACTTATGAAGCTGCACTCAAAATGGATCAACATAAGGCCTTAGATATTGGCGACTATGTTGATACAGATACGTCAGGACTGAGATATGAGTCTCCAATCTTTGTATTTGGAGGAAACCACCATCAGACTGTAAATATAGTCACAATTAGAGTAAATTACTCATCGAACGAAGAAGATTCCATAGAGTGGTCATCAAAAGAAGAAACAGAGTCTCCACAAGAGTCTCGATGGGATGAAGCAGTCCACCAAGAAATGACTGATAATTTGGCAAGAGTCAGTCTCAACATGTGGCAAGGATGATCAGTGACGGGAAATAGCCTTAACTTTATACTTCCACTAGAAAAGATGGGGGAAAAACCCATTATCTTTGGTCCTACAAAGCAACTAAGCAATACCACTACTGAATTCCCACGGCTCCAACCAGAACAAGGAAATGAACCTGTATCGAAAAAAAGTTATGTATAAACTAGCAATGGGATCGGCTACAATAGAGGAGAAGACAAGTTCATTGCGGGCAAACCAAATGGCCCATAAGGCTGAAGGTTGAAGCTATACACACTCCCATTCTATTTCGGAAAGTTGGGTTTTTGATTTGCCGCGCAGTTCTCTGTACGGACTATTATCGTCAACTTGTTCAAAACCTTAAAACACCAGGTCAGGTTGGGAGTTGTGAAGGATAAAAAAAATCCAGTTTGTCCTACGTCTATTGATTCTAGGTACCCTCAAGGGTCCCAGAATGGGGCCAAATCCCTTAGTACAGGGGAGGCGAATCCCATAAGTCCTAGTCATGTACGTACCAGGTGTTGCTCATCCAATTGAGGGGAGTAAAGAGGCCCATTTAGTGGGTCAAAAATATTGTAAGGGACCACACCATGAGTCACATTTATGCTTAGAGTGGGCTATTCCAGATAAGGAAAGATGGATGATTAATGGAGTATTTAGGCCCAACTAGAGGATGTGGGATGTGACGACCTTATCTACGAGGTGATTTTGGCACCTCAATTCCATCTTGTGGACTACAAACCATGCCTTAAATATCTATTCTATAAGTACTTTTAACACTTTCTCTCTATTTTCCCTACTTCATTCTTATCCACCTTAATTCTCCGAGGGAAAAGAAAGATCAGACATCATGTGCGAGGCCAATGTTCCGTCTTCCTGCAACCACTGTCTCCAATGCCGTCCCTCCGAATACATTCGACTGGTTAATTAAATACATTTTTCTTTTTCTTTACTTCATTATCGTCGTCGTCGTTGTACTCCTGTTTACATGCAGCCTGTTTTTCATTTACGTGTATGGGTGTATAGTAGCCTTGTTAGTTCGTACTCACGATTCATAATACAAAAGTTCAAGGTACACATGCAAGACTTCCAGGTCTTAAGCCATGTATGGTGCATACCGCTTACATGGACCGGACGAGAAATAGTCTAATTGTTGTTCTCGGTTGCATCCACTTAGGGGTTGTTTGGCATCAGTTCTCGTGATTCTCTCGTGTTGAAACTCGGCTGCATCCACTTAGGGGTTGTTTGGCATCAGTTCTCGTGATTCTCTCGTGTTGAAAAAGGAATTAATTCTCAATTTTGATTCTTATATTCAATTATGTGCGGAGGACTCGCTGTATAAATTAATTATAAAAAAAGAAATCAATAGAATTATGTTTGGATGAAGAAAAAAAAAAGAAATAAGATTATTGTAGACATGAATTAATATGGCCATGATTATTGATTATTGTATTGTTGCATGATTATAGGTTCAACACTTGATTGAGGAATGCTTAATCTTTCACATGGATCGCGATGAGTGTGTACGAGCTTTGGAAAATCGTGCAAGTATTCAACCTGCTGTTACACTTGCAGGTTATTTTCTCTCCTTATATTTATATTAATTAAAACCAAATACATGATTAGTGAATAAAAACTTTTTTATCTTTTTTGGGGACTGAATATGGGATATCTGTCTGCAGTATGGAAAGAGCTACTCAAAGAGAACCCCGAGTTCTTTAGTGCTTACCGCAGTGCAGTCCCTGGAGAGTTGGTTGATAATTAGTAGTTTCTCTACTTCTTAGCGGAAGGGTACAATCACAAGCTATGAACTTGGATTACTGTAATGCCCAAGATGCCTAGTATACCTTCATCACATAATGTTAATATTGCAGCTTAGCTATGCCGGATTCCTCGAGATTAGCCTCTAATGTACTTCCATGAAGTTTTCTCGCAACTTGCATCTACATTTGATAGATTTTGAGGAAATCTTGTCTAAATAAGAGGAAAACAAGCTTGAGATTAGCCTACACTTGTTCGTAATCTTAAGTATAATTGGTTTTAAGTTGTGGCTTTTGATATAATGAGAGTCAGAACAGGATTCGTGGCCCACGCAAATAGCTAGAATATGGCATGGATGATTATTGATGACGAGGTTCAAACAGGGCTACGGTTCTTAAACCAAGCATTGGCTAGACTGTCGAGCCAAGCTCAAGCAGACATTTTGTTGGAACCAAGCTAAGCTTAGCTTTTATTTGAGCTCAAATGTTTAAACAAGCCAAGCTCAAGCCCCACCTGTTTGATTCGGCTCGGCTCGTTTAGAGCTCGGTTGGGCTAGGGCTTAACTCGACTCGAAATATTATATATATATATATAGTATAAATTATATTTTTACTCTTTTTTTTTAATCATAGATTATAGTAATTTTAATTTATAATAAATAAGTTCAAGAGATAATAATAATAAAAAAGTTAAGAAGTTAAAAGCGAAAACCTTAACCCTAACTCTATACTCACCTGATCGAACAAATACCCTCAAATCTTTTTTTTTGTAGACTATTATAAATATGCTTATTAATCACGGTTACATTTTCAAGAATAATCACGATGTTCACAGAAACCGTGATACATTTCATTATAAATCGCGGAAGAGAACATGCAGAAATTTTGACGGGATTTGAGTTTACAATTGAAAAATAAACTGTGATAAAAGTTTTGTGAGAGAAATATTTAGACGAAACCATGATAACCGTGATCTATTTATATGAAAGAATAGATCACGGTACTTAAGTAACGGTGATCATAACTGTTTTTCGGGCTATTTAATAGATCACTATTTCAAGAAATTGTTATTACATTAATATTTAAGATCATGGTTAAATTGGCAACCTTGGCGTAATACATTTTTTCATGAACCCTTGTTCTCAGTTGCGTGATGGATTTGTGTTTCGATATATATATATATATATATAAAATCATGCTCCTCTGGTAAATTGTTTTTCACATTCTCTCCGTCAATATTATGCAAGTTGTATCTCAGGCGACCATCACTCACTCACAGCAAGTTCTGTTTTTCTCTCTTTTGTTTAAAATCATGCGTTATTGTCAACTTAATTTAAGTGTTCGAAGAGTTTGGGATTCACATAAAAATTGTTTAAAGGTACTTTACGTGTTTGATGGATTGTCTAAATAAGAGATAATATTATTCATTTTTGAGACACCATCAAATTTTGCTTTGCCGGTATATTATTACACACACACACACACCTATTTTTATATATTTTTCTCATGTTGTAAGTACCAATGATATACCAAAAAAAAATACTGTGTATGATAATTTTACTGTGTATATTTTACTCATACTTCTGTATTTTTTAGATGTGTTTGAAATGGATAAATCTTGAATGTTCAATGATTGAAGATCAAAAGCATATTGTAGAGACCTGAAATTTAATTTTCTCGGTTGTCGTGATTAAATTAGGGTGGTGTTACACGCACACCACTATTTGATGATATACATCAAACCTATTAAAAAGTCATTTATATTTAGTTATACCCTAAGTTTAATTAGGGTTTGGAAAGGTGAGCACATTTTCCTGCAATCACGTTTTGTGTTTACAACTTAACAAAAACAAAAAATTGTAAGTTGATTTGAGTCCTCCATCCTTTAGAAAAATATAAAATTTGAGCCCTCACTTTCTCTCGAGATAGGATCACAACCAATTGCAATTGCATTCAAGCTAATTCAATTGCATATGTGGCTAAAGTTGATTGGACGATTAAAAAATGCAAAAAATTGTACTTCCCACTCATTTTCTCTCATCCAAGCAAATCAGCCACATATGCAATTGAATTGACTTGAATGCAATTGCAATTAGTTGTGATCCTATCTTCTTTCTCTCACGTCACTCTCTCTCGAAGCTCTTTCACTCAAACAACTTTCTCTCTTTCTCATGTCACTTCCTCCAAACTCATTTACTCTCCCTCTCTCACTCTCGAGACTGGATCACAGTCAATTGCAATTGAACTCTCCCTGAGTTCAATCGCACTCGCAAGTGATCAACACATGTCTTTTTTAACTCCTATTAATTATGGTTAAAATTCATTAATTCTTAATATTAAACAATCTAATCTTGGGTCTTAGAAAAAATATTAACTCTAACGGTTAAAAATTTATAATTAGAGTTAAAAATATTTTTAATGTATTTAAAAAAAAAACTGATGTTAGATTGTTAAACCTTAAGAGCAAATGCATATTTTACTATTTGATACATATCTTTACTATTATAATGCCGATTCCCCTGTTCAAAACGTCGATGGAAGTTTTCACTAATTCCAAATTTGCCCTTTGCAATCAAAGTTGATAAAATTTTGATTATTTTTTGGTAAATTCCAATACTACCCCTTTTATTACTAATGATATTTTACTAAATTCCAAGACTACCCCTTTCTATTATCTTATGAGTCCTCTGCTTCTAAGCTAATCCAAGTGTCCCGTATCCCTTTTAAGCACTGTTTAACCATGATTAAGTTTACTAAATTAAAATTAGTAATTTTGTTTTTCTTAAAAACCATAGTTAGATTGGATAACCCTAATGAGTTAACCACAATTGATGGGTGGTAAAAAAAGGGTTTGGACCAATGAGGTCACTGGGTCAGCTTCTAACTTGACCCTGGGGTCCATTTTCCATTTCCCTTATCTTATCTTCTTATATATGCCCTCCTTTAAAACGTACTGATTTTTTCCAAATCCACCTAGGAGTTTGGTTACGCCACTGAGGTCCAATGTGTCCCTTTTAACACTCCTTAACTGTGGTTAATATTTACCCACCCTTAGGATTCAACCACCTATCTGTGGTTTCTAAAGCTTTTTGGTTCTCAAAATGTCTCTACGTCATATTTTTATAACCAACGTGTCCCTCACAATTTTTTATATCTAAACTGTCCCTTAAGTTTCTATACCTAAAATATTCTTTAATTTTTTTCCAAAATGCCCTTACTAGATTTCCTCTTTCCAATCTCTCTCCCCTTCCCATATCTCTCACGTGCGTCGCACGTGCTGCCCACTAGTATAGTTATAAAAAAAGTAAACAAATGCTTATTAACTAAAATATGTACTATCAAAAGAATACTTGCTCAACAAATGTACGGTTTTGACATAGCTAATAAGGATTTGCAGTGGATGTTGAAGAAGTTTAGAGGGATGTTGGACGCTGAGGAGACAATGGATGAGGTTGGTTGTTCTTTTGTGTTGTGGTCGGGGTGAATAGAATGTGGGATAAGAGAATCCCAAAGCGTAAGGATGATGGGGTATTTTGACCATCCTCTTGATGGAGAGATCAAAGTTTTTTTTTAGAGAGAAAACGTTTTCAGGTTTCTCTGTGTGATTTCTGAGAAGAAATGGGTCTTTTCTCTTTCTAATTATTATAATTCTAATCTAATTATAAAAGTAAAGTAACCTCATAACTAAGAATTTAAGGAAACTATTAAAAATGCTATTAAATTGGGAAAAACATAATAATTTATATATAAATATAAAATGATGTTATTTTTAATCTCATAAAACAAATATCATAAAGTTATAAATTATGATAATATTAATTTTGTTTTTATTATATAAAGCTTTTATTAATAAAATTTAATATGTGCAAAGCACGTGCACCTTTACTAGTATATATATATATATATACACACATTTATAATATATTAGTATGTTTTATTAAAGGTGTAGTAACTATAGGTAACTAAGGACTTTCTAATAGAGTCCTTCTAACTCTCTACTAATAGAGAATCCTCATTAATAAGAACAACACAATATAGAGTCCTTATCCATAAAAATAGCAAAATAGATATTTAATAGGTAATAGTGGGTCCCATGGGTCCCACATAATACTACACATTATAATTATAAATTATATATTATAACTTTTAATATAAATAAAGTTTTGCATACTCTTTGTACTTTTATTAATAGAACGATATATACATATATAAATTATTTCAACATTCACAATTATTTAAATAACCATAATCCGTTTATACTAAAAATCACATTTATGACATAATCGTGATCATACAATATTTTTACATTTTCTGATAATTATTAATTAAATGATTTTTCGATTTCGATCATGGTCTATAGTAAAACATGGTCGTAAGTCCGAACAATCTTTTCATATTATGATTAATAAATTGTTTTACAACTACGATCACAGTTTATTTTTTAAAACAGTGATCGTTGGTCCAATCTGTCTTTTCATATTCCGATATTTCAATCACCGTTTATAAGTACAATATGTTTTTTTCAATATTGATAATTAAATTTTAATTAGATTATTACAAAGTTATAATCACAGTTTTCTAAACAACCACGATCGTCTATCTTAAACGATTTATATAAACACCGGTCTCTCTCACTATTTCTGTACTACTTGTTAGAGGGAAGATTTAAAAACACTCTTCACTGCTCCCTTCCTCTTACCGCCATTGCATTCCCTCAATCTCTCATTCCCTTTGTGGTAGGGATGGGAAGGGATTGAGGGAATGCAGTGGTAGGAAGGAAGTCTTCCATTTAGTGAAGAATTCTACCATTGCATTCCTTGACCTGCACTCCTTCTATGCTATTGAAAACAAAATTCATTCAATGATTGTTTTGTAATAAACCTCCCACATCGTCCTATCTTCAACTGGTTGAATTCTTGCGTGGTTTGTGTTTTTGGTTTGTTTTCAATTTGCTTCGATATAAACACTCTTCCCTCTTTCAAACTTGCTTTTGTACCTTGTGAAGGAACCTTGAAATAAGAGTTGTGTATTGAAGTTAGAGCAGTGATAGGCATACCTGGGATATGTATTTCAAAACCTAAGGTTGGAACTCATTGGTCCAAGCCCCCCTTCTTAAATACTCACCACAATTGGTGAGTAATTAAGAGAGGGGGGCTTGGACCAATGAGGTTCAGCCTTAGGTTTGGAAATACATATCCCAGGTACGTTAGCCATTTTCCTTGAAGTTATTGAAAAAGAATTCCTAACATGCACAAGATTATTTTAAATGGTCATGATTCTTAGAATAATTGTGATTGTCGTATATCAATTTAATTACAGAAATTACTAAAACCATGATCTATTTTTACAAAATAAAATTAATTAAATATTTTAAAGTTACGATCATAGTTCTGAAATATAACGTGATCATATTTGCGAGCTTGTCTTTTCAAATAACCCTGATATTGATGAATATCTTTTCTAACACATATAATAATGATCGCAGACTAATCAAAGATCACATTGTTACCGTAGTGGATAGTTATATAAAATCATTGTTTATTTTAATAGTTGTCGTGATCATTGTTGATATATATAACCATATTTTGTTTTCTTTTCCTCTCTTCACACACACATTTTGAAAATAGCTTGCCTAGTATTTTTTGAGTTTCTCTAGCAACTATTATTTTCTCTGACAAAGGTTCCATTTTGTCACCGGCAACGAGTACACCTCTATTCAACCTTTGACAAAATCCCCGTCCATATTCAAGTGCTCTCTCTCTCTCTCTCTCTGATCTCCTTTACTTATTTTTACACTATTCATCCAAAAGTTGTAAGCAAATGCTCTAAACGTATATATTTATTCTCTCTCTTAGTTTAATTATTTTTATAATTTGTTCACTCCGTTCAACCAATGATGTAAATAAATGCTTTAAACGTGTTCATTTCTTTATCTCTTCTTTTAATTACTCAAAAAAATCAGTTACTAAAATAATGTAAACAAATAAACGTTGAATGTTATAAACTGACTCTTATGCATTTGTTAATAATAGTTATGTCAGAAATATAACAATTTGATGCAAATGTTTTTGTTTTTTTGAGAGAAATTCGCCCCTCTGAGAAAGATTCTTTCGGCTTTCTCTCTTTGGCCTGGTATTGCTCTTTAGCCTGTGAAGGGAGTCCCGATTGGCTAGTCTGACTATTCATTGCCGTCCGTTGGCCCGCTTAATGAGCTACGAAGGCGTATTAGGGAAGCTATGTGCTCTATCTTAAGGTGCTACTGTGCCGTCTATTGCTCTAGTAGCAATAAAGAGGGCTTCTGCGGGGATTCTGTAAGCACAGGCAGCCCATGCCCGACTTAATGATGGCAGCGCTTGAGATCGCACGTGATGAGTATGAATATGAGTCATCCGATGCGACCGTAGTGGCCCTAAAAAACCTCATCCGATGAATATGAATATGAGTCATCATAAAAGTCTTTTTATGAGTTGTACTTGAAAATTTTGCCAAACCTAAAGAAACACATCAGTGATTTTGAATAAAGAATTCGACAAACTAAGACCATTTAAAATCATCGTCTGGTTTGTTCAATTTTATGAATCACTCCAAACAGAATCACTAATTAGAACGGTTCGCTTGCTATAGCATGCAAAACTTGGTAACCCTGGTTCGCTGCCTACTAGTGCGAACCACGAACTGGTTCGGAGCGAACCAATTCATGGTTCAGTTCGTGAAATTAAGCAAGCCCGCTACCTAAACCCAGTAGCTTTGGTTCAACGAACTTTTTGTTTGAGTTTAGCGAATTTGTTCTTTAAGTTCAGCGAACTTATACTTCGAGTTCGGCGAATTTGTTTTTTGGGTTTGCGAATCGGCCATAAAACCTATTTTTTAATTCTTTTTTTTCTAAAATAACCAATTTTTAAATACTTTTTTTTTTAAAATTAAATATTTATAATATATTTATTTACACGATTTATAATATATATATATATATATATATATATATATATATAATATTAATATTATATAAACGAACCAAGCTAGCAGTTAATAGGGACATTGTAGGTGCAATTGAACTCTCAATGGGGATTGACATCTCATATTCTCAACTCTATATTGTGAGATTGAATCACAGTCAATCACAATTGAATTTGGGGAGAGTTCAATTGTTCCCACAGGTGAACACATGTCTCTTTTAACCCCTATTAATCATAACTAAGATTCTCTAACCCTTAGTCTTAATATAACCTTAGTTTTTTTAAAAAAATGATTAAAAAAAATATTTAACTCTAGTTTAGAATTTTTAACTCTGGGTTAATATTTTTTAAAAAAATATTTTTTTACAAAACCACTAAGGGTTAGAGAATCTTAACCATGGTTAATAAGAGTTAAAGGGGACACGTGTTGACTTGTAGGAGCGATTGAACTCTCCCTGAATTCAATCGCGATTGGCTACGATTCGATCTCCTATATTGCAGCCATGGCAGCTGATTATTGTTCGTTAGTTCGTGCAGTAGCAGAGTGGTGTCCATGAAAGCAACACTGCAAGAAAGTCAAGAGAAAGTGTCAAACAAAGTCTCCGCGCCAAAAGAGGAAGGAAATGAATGATGGATTTGCACAACGGAAATAGCTTGGCTGTACTGCGAAACCAGAGAGTCAAATGGTATAAGGAGTTCCAATCAATCCCGTTCTTCTTCAAATCGACGGTGCTTAAACACGGTCTCCATGGCGTTGGAATTCGAGAGAGGATTTAATTTGGTATCTCGCTCTATTCAATGTATTTCGAGTTCTTCTACAGAATCCCTTATTATATATCTGACAAACTTGGATTTTTCTCTGGATTCTCTAAATCTTTCTCTCTCAATCGAGGAGAAATCGCAAAAAACCCTTTACTCGTGAAACGGGATTCTGTGCGAATTTCCATTAAGAGAGATGGATACTGTCGAGATTTTGGACAGATTTTTAGTGCAGAGAGCTCAATCTTCTCTTTTAATGCCCACCCATTTCAAGAATCCCGTTTTAAAACCCATTTCTCACCTGATTTTGCTTGGTCCGGGCTCAAGGAAGTTTCCGTCGGTGTGTTGCTGCAGTGTGGAGGCTATGTCGAAAGTGTTTTCGGTCAATTCGTCTAGTAAGTCTGACGTTGATTGTCTCGGAGAGACTAGGAATGGGGATTTGAATATCAACAAGGAGGAACATCTAGAGGCTTTTGGTAAATTCAAACTGTCTTTCCCATGCGAGAATGTTAATTGTTATCCGAGAATTTAATTTGTGGCGTTCTGCTTTGAAATTCGATCTTATTTGCTTTGCTATGAGAAATATGTATTTGTTCTCAAATATATTTTTGAATACCCTATTGGATAAGTTTCTTGCTTGATCTCTTCTAATATACTTCTCTTTCCCACTAATGTTCATTGGAAGAATTTTTTTATATCAAATGGGGGTCTCTTTCTCTAATACCGGTCAAAAAACAAGGAACAACATGTAAGATTTTTCTTAAGTTTATAGTCTGGCCAATGCTCATTGTCCAAAATCTAGATAAGCATGAGCTTTGGTACATTGTGCATCGAAGATTAAGTTGAGCAAAATATTTGTTGTCTATACACCCACAGGCCCATTATTTGTTCACTTTGATAGTTTGATTATGGTTTAAATATCATAAAATGCATATGTTATTATACCCTTAATTAGAGTTATAGACGGAGCAAATTTGGAGCGGATTGTGGTATATTTGAATTCATATCTTATAACATATCTAACTATTTGAATTCGATATTTAAATATCGATAGATAGTGAAATATAATATTTGTATCCGACACATATTAAAATTTTCAAATTAGGATTATATTTGAATTATCCGATTACTTTTTTAAAAATATAAATTAATATATAAAATATAGATAAATTTTAGTTAAAAAGTAGAAAATTATTATTGTATCTTTATCTATACTAAATATATTAAATTATGTAAAAGTATATATGTATAAGGTTATTTAGTTTTAAAAACTTATGATATATTATTTATGTGTACAAAAA